>JAPDVR010000022.1:6659219-6681719 GCA_026230005.1 Gila orcuttii | reverse complement strand
GGGACTTTATTTCGGAAAAATATTGTATGGTAGTCAATGGAGAGAGACAACAAATATTAGGATCCCCTTTGAATTGAGCCCTGAATTACACATATGATGTTTGTCAATTTAAAAGATACATTTTAAAGTCAAGAAAGTTGCAGTTTGATGTAAAACTGTTGAGGTATAAGACTGTGAAAATACGTAATTACAAAGACTACAAACCCAAAAGGCGCGCATGTGACGTCATACTCTCTCAATGAATGAAGCTAACTTTACTGAAGCTAACGTCTGTCATTTTTTTCTATAGTCTAACGTTATAATCGTATGGTTACGCCGTCATGCCTGTGTGTTTTGTACCAGACTGCACACACACGAGCTTGGTGACGTACATAGTGCGAGACGAGAGATGTAGTTCATTGAGCGATTTTCACATAACTAAATGTTACTCTTCTGTTTTATGACAAATTGTGACTTTCTTGACTTTCATAATTATCTTTTAAATTGACAAACATCATATGTGTAATTCAGGGCACAGTTCAGACAGAATAAAAAGATAAGTTGTCTCTCGCCATTGACTACTATACATATTTTTTGCGAAATAAGGTCCCATGAGCCGGAAGCGGAGGGGAGGGACTCAGGCTCTCTATTGTACACTTGCATGATCTCAGGCAGACCCGCAGTGTTTATTGTGTTCATAGACAGAAGGAGGTGGGTGTGTGTGTGTGTGTGTGTGTGTGTGCGTGCGTGCGTGTGTGTGTGTGTGTGTGTGAAGTGACTCAGGACTCACAGTCGTGTATTTTCCCAGCTGACAGAGCGAAGGGAAGGTTTCCCTGTGCGCTTTGCTGACTTTATTAACCAGTTCTTCCAGTTCTCCACTCAGCTCATAGCTTTCTGGAAGAACCACCTCTTCTTTTACGTCCTTCTTTTTCTTATTCCTGTCGTTCCGCACTGCTAAAAGAAGAAGAACAACAAAAATAATATGAGTGTTCAAACACAAATTTAATATACTGTAGGCTATATAAAAAAACACATGTTGGAAGCAGCAGTGAGTTGGTCTTGAGGTGACTCTTGCTGAGTGCAGTTTTCTTCATGCGGTCACAGACTTGTGAAGCGACTGTACTCTGTCTTCATCAGTGTTGTGAACTGAGAAGTGTATAGTTGCTGACGTAAACTCTGAGGTTTACCTTCCTTCGACATGCCGACCTCGAAGCACTTCTGCAGGCGGCAGTACTGACAGCGGTTACGCGTCACCTTGTTGATCTGGCAGTTCTTGTCTCTGTGGCAGGTGTACACCATGTTCTTCTGGATACTGCGACGGAAAAAACCCTGAGAGAGAGAAGAGAAAGAGAGAGAGAAATATAAATATTTACGTTTTAAGAAGTTTGAATCCTTTGTGATTTACATGGCGCTGAGGTCATGACAATAACTCGACCAGATTTGATGAACGCAGTCAGCAGAGGGCACTATAGATGTGGGAATGAAGGAAAACGTTCTTCAACTCGACAGTAACACTAGATGGCAGCACTCAAACATTACCTTCACTTGCTGTTATGCATCAGTGCTGTTATAATGTAAACAAATGTAAACACAGTGTAATAGAACTGTATTATTTATCTTCATGGTATGCTGTATTTGACCCAAAACTTTTTGCCAATATGGGATTTTAACATAATTGTTGAAATTGTGGTCTATAAATTACAGACATGGCATCTAGGGAGTAATTATCATTTTTCTCAGTTATTTTGCTTTATTTCCAGATTCAATCCAGATTCATTCAATCATTTCACAAATCAAATTCTCAGGTTTTGATTTGTGAATGTGTCATTTATTTTGAAGTGCATTTTAATATTGGTCTTATCAAAAATCATGTTTTTTAAACCTGTTTTGTTCAGTTTGAAAAATTAAAATAAACAATTTTGGGTAACACTTTACAATACGGGTGCACTAATATGCATTAATTCATGTTTAACTAATGCACAGATAATCATGATTTAATGTATGATTCATGAAGAACTAAACCATTAATTAATTATTACTGCATCAGCAACTAATAAAGAGTCTATATGATTAATAGATTAAGTAATACATGAATTGATATTAATTCAATGTGTCATTGTGTATTAATTCCTTAATAACATATTTTATTGACTAATAGTGTAAATTAATGTGTTAATTAGTCAAAGCTATGCACTTCAACTACCAGTTGTCTGCTTTAAATAATCATTAGCTAATGATTTGCAAAGGTATCATTATGTTATGACTTTACTTGTTGAGGCACATCATTATTAACTAGTCATTTAGTAATTGTAGTAATTTACACATGAATTTGCACTAACAATGAAGTAATTAATCATGTATTAATGTGTACCTGTATTATCTGGAAGTTGAAATACAAGGCTTTGGCTCATTCTGGTAATTAACATATTCATTAACACTATTAGTTAAAAAAATGAGTTATTAGGGAATTTGTTCACAATTACATATTTAATTAATAACAATTCATGTATGAACTAATACATTAACCACACAGACTCTTAATTAGTTCCTAATGTGGTAATCAGTAATGAATAGCTTAGACAATCATTAGTTACACATTAATTCAGTATTATCTGTGCATTAGTTAAGCATGAATTAATGCTTATTAGTGCACCCGTATTGTAAAGTGTTACCCAATTTTGTTTAAATACTATTTTAGCTTAACATCAGAGTGCAGAACATTGGTAACAGAAATTATTTATTTTAGGTACATAACAGAAAATAGGATGCATATTCAAAAAGGTCTTTCTGAGTTATCTTTAGTAAGTAAACTAAATTAAACTTTGACTAACAAAATGTTTTTAGTTTTAACATGTTTCATAGCTAATTTAGCTTTTGTTTATGGTTACATTAAGTTGTAAAAATAATAATTATATGGGCCTACATTAATTAACACTTTGGCTTCTGTCTAAAGAAAATATATTGATTAAGTATGATATGGTCTTTATAATAAATAATCTTTTTACTTTTTAATGAATGTCTTTGTGAAAAGAAATAGCATTTTTGATTAATGTTCACATTAAAATTTAAGGTTTGAAACAAACCATAAATGTAATCATTTGAGGTCCAAAGTATAATATTTGTTCACTTGGGTTCTAATTAGAATCCTAGGGTTCTTTACTCAAAGTTAAAGAACCCTTTACTTGTAACTTAAAAGATTTCATAATACTTTCATGTTTAACGGGTTGTTTTCTTCTTTTCTTTCTAGCGATAAAGTATGTTTACGAGCTGTTTAAATTTCAAAATTTAATCAAAACTAAAAACGAAAACAAATGAATGAAAACTAAATCCACAAAATGATCTCCTGATGGGACCCTGTAAGGACAGAAGTCAGACTGGTCTCTTCTAAGAGTGTGTACCTTGCAGCCCTCACAAGAGCTCACTCCATAATGATAGCCAGAGGATTTGTCCTGGCACACAAAGCAGGGTTTATAGATGCGAGGAGGAGGAGGTGGAGAAGGAGAACTGGGAACCATCTCCTCTGAGCTTGTGCTCTGGGTCTCCACCGCTGCAGACATCAGGAAGAAAAGGACAAGATATTTAGAGATGATTACTGAGACAAGAATCTTTTTTCAAATCCTCAAGCCCTACAGGCAAGTTTTTAACTCGCAAACATCACTTCACTACTCTTCAAAACATGTACTTACTCTTTAAACGACAATGCCACTTTCACCCTCACATTTTTTTGATTGGTGAGTTTATGGTGCATTCTTGATTATATTACATTATTCGTCAAAAATAATGAGTTGAATTCAGGTGGGTTGTCATTTTTGAAGAATATTAAGGGACCTATTGCTTCTTTTTTTTTTTTTTTTTTACATGTTTAACTTTTCTTTAGTGTGTAATGTTGCTGTTTAAGCATGAAAAAGTTCTCCAAAGTTACAAAGCACAAAGTCCCTCCAGCGGGACGTATTCTCTATATCAGTATCAGTGTTTCTGAATTCACTGAAACGTCTCTATTGTAGTCTTGAGTTTCTTCTGGGAACAAACACGTCACAATATTTCTCATTTAAATAATTCATATGCAGAATAAAGGGGCGGGGCCTGGTTGAGTTAGTTAGTAGTGTGTTAAACTTGCGGTTATGGAAAGGAGCGGGACATTTCCCAAACACACTCGAAGCACTCGACCAATCACAACACACTGCTCCAGCCGACCAATCAGAGCACAGTGTGGTTTTCAGAAGGAGGGGCTTCATAGAGACAGAAAGTAACCTGGGGTGTGTTTCCCGTACAACGACATAACTCGCTGCTTAACTACCACAGTACGATGCATTGTTGAAGAAACCAACTAGTCAACTAGCTGTTTTCCGAAACTGAATTGTCGCAAATTAGTCATTCAACCACTGGTTAAGGATGTCACGCAGGTGGTGGAGTAATAACTTCTTTTAATTAATCTGTTTGAGATCAAATTAAAGCCTCTTGCTATAAATAACGGCCATGGCATCTGGGGAGTAATTATAATTTTTCTCATTTATTTTGCTTTATATCCAGATTCAATCATAGACTCGTTCTTACGTACTAGAGCACGTTCACACATGCGCACTCTTCAAAAACGACACTTTAAATCTCTTGAAAAACTAGAAGACGTAAATTACATTTGTATGTATTCTAAATAAAAGATATATTGTACTGCATGTCAGCTTGCTTATTTTGCTCAAGATCAGGATTTATTGAGTCCACATGTCATGCAAACAAGAAACTCTGCTTTTATGTTAACCACAGGTCGAGATCTGTTACAAACACACAACTTTGCGATGCTGTTTGCGAATGTTTATTGGAAAGATGGGAAACACCGACTCGTTGAACTGCTGATAACGACGGAACTTGCGAGTTGGCTAACGATGCTTTCGGGAAACACACGCAAGACTAGGAAGAGAATATGTGCAACAATGTTAAATATTAGGAAAATAATGTGGTTTTGAACATTCAAGCATGAAAACCTGTTTTAGTAGAGCTCAAAAACAACATCAAGACTGAAAAAGGGCAATTATATGTCCTCTTTAATTTATCAAGAAGAGAAATTCTGTAAGAGAATAAGGATGAAGTTGTCAAATGCATTAGGAAGCCTCTGTCCAGGGGTCAGAGCTCAAAGACAAATATTATGAGAGCACATTGAGTGCTGAAAGTGAAGAGAGATGAGAAAAATGAACTAACACGACAGATGAATGAATAGCTTTTCCTGTTGTATCGAACTCGTGTCGAACCTTGACTTCTGTGTACCGTTACACCCCTAATATGTTATAGTTAATAAAAATACAATTTATCATTGTTTGTGTGAGTTATTCACAGTGCATAAAAAATGCTGTAGAATTATTGTTCATTGCTAGTTAATGTTAGTTATGTAGCAATGTTACCAATGGAAACCCTTTAGTAAAGTGTTACTGGATGAATAAACAACATGCATTGATTGACACCTCAGCATGTGTTCAACTCGCTGTCACGCGCCCAAATGGCACCAGTCAGGTTCAGAAACATCCTGGAGAGCAGCCATACAGGCGCAAACATATAATATAACACGCTTTGCCCAATTTAAACACCACCGTGTGAATCCAGTGTTGTATATTTTGTGTAAGTCCACGCTGTCAGTCGGTTCAACTTTCACCTCTGGACACCCTTTCCCCCCTCATGCTCTTGTTTCCTGGACCCTAAATTCCTCAGGCCTGGATGACTGGCTTTTTACTAGAGGTCCAGTCTTCAGATCCCCCGTAAAGCCCGTCTGTGGTCTGACCGAAGCCCGAGGCTTGCCTGACCGGCTCTTTATTGGCAGAGTCACCTTGGCCAGCCATTCACACCAGCACCAGCTGTCCCTCACTCTCCACTTGTAAAAAATGAGAGAAAAACAGCTAAAACAGGGCAGATTTTATTGCCCATTCCTCCTACTGAATGGAGTGAATCCCCCAAACGTGCCTCTCATTCTCTCGTTCTTCTCCTCCCTCTGTCCCTCCACGGGCACCGTTTAACAAGAGCAAAATGAGAGAGGGTATAGAAGAGAAATGTCATAAAAACCAGGGGGATGGGGGAGACAGATGAAGAATGTGTGAGAGAGGGTGAGTTTCACTTTGACCTTGGCTTTGGCTTCTCAAGACATGAACGTGAACCGAGAGTCACACAAATACTGCCAATGATCTAATCGCGACCTCAGCGGAGATAAAATATGCTACATTGATGATCTGGCATTTGGCAAACTATGAGAGGATATTTCGTTTCCAAACGGCACGGAAATCTGTGCTAGGGACGTTCCAAAGTTTTTTTGTTAACAGAAGATATTCGAACTTCAAAATATATGGACCTTATTCCGGGTAGACGCCATATTTAATTTGACTGAAATGAAAACAAAGCTGTGAGAGGAAGAACAATGCATTCAATGGACCGAATTCATGAAGCAAAAGCACATTTCTGTGTAAATTGTTCATAGAACTATTAAACAGATGCATACATTAATAAATATATACTTACACTACCATTTAAAAGAAATTAATATGTTTATTCAGAAAGGATGCATTAAATTAATCAAAAGTGACAGTGAAGACTTCCTTTTGAAATTTCTATTCATCAGAGAATCCTGAAAAAGTGCATCATGCTTTCCACGGAAATATGAAGCAGCACAGCTGTTTTCAACATTAATAATAATCATACATTTTTCTTGAGCAGTAAATCATCATATTATACTGATTTCTGAAGGATCATGTGACACTGAAGACTGGAGTAATGATGCTGAAAATTCAGCTTTGATCACAGGAATAAATTGCATTTTACAACATTTAATTAGTAATAATATTTCAAAATATTATAGCTTTTACTGTATGTATAATCAAATAAACGCAACCTTATTGAGACGTCATTCAAAATCCCAAACTTTTAAAAATGTGTATGCAAGAATACACATTTCATTCTGTTCTCGTTTCATAAATAAGGCACAAAATGTAGTTGGTGAAACACTGAAAAAAACTGTGAGCAAAAAACAAACAGACAAAAAACATTAGTTGTTTTCAAATTAGATGATCTAAGACCTTGAGATTGTACGTCATACTGAACAGGTCTATTCCTAATAGTCTCATTTAAATATGACCTGCTTATCGACTTATTATTAAATATAATAGTCTATTGTGTAACTTGTAGAAAATATTTTCTTACAATGCAAGTGTGTGTTCACACAGGACATTCTTGTGTTCACAAACAGACGCAATGGAACAGAACGCAGGGTCACAAGACGCGGTTTTAAAAGTTGAACTAATTTTAACTTGATACAGCATCTTAAAAAAGCAATACTCATAAAGTTGGAAAAGACATCAGACTGATGCATGTGTGTATTATTGTGCATTATGCAGTAGGTAATAGGATCAAGTAATGATATTGTGTGTTGTTGTGTTTAGTTTTTTCTTTGGATTTTGTGTGGTTCTGTAATGCAAGAGTTCTATGTGTCTGGAATGCTGATAGACGTAGTTCTTGCACATAATGTTCTGTGAAACACAAGGTCGGGGTGATGGGCGAGTGAGTGGGTGAGAACGCAACCTGATCACTGTGTTTATGTAGTAACTGGGTCTGAATTGGCTTTATGTGTTTATATGGCAGCAATGCTTGAGTGACACAGAGCGGTTCTGAAAACATCAGCCTCTTTTGTGCTGGAGGAGTGGAAACCTGGCGCCACCAGAGGAATGACTGACAGACATAAAGGGGAAGAAAGAAGGAATGCTATTCTGTTCCCATTTCATTTTCTCTCTTTGTTACATTTGACATGTGTTGTGGAGAATACATGAAGTAGTCTATGGTCAATTTTGAAGTAAAGCAAGAGGAGTTTTCAGAAGAAACAGTTAATTTTTTTTTTTGTCTGAATTGGCACTTGACAGCATAATCAGATTTCAGAACAAACTAATAATGTACTGAAAAAATAACTCGCCATTGATTTTTGAACTGGAATTAATTTTATAGACTTCCATTAAAATGCCCCTATTATGCTATTTTAAAGATTCCTGATTTTTTTTTGGTGCATGGATGCATGTAAACAACAGGTTTACATGCATCCAAGCTCAAAAAACACTTTAATTTCCTCATAATATCCATTGCAGCATCAGCTCTTTTCTCTCAGTGTCTGAAACAGTTCGATCAAGGATTCAGTCTCTCTAAACCCCGCCTCTCTGAGAGCTGCTCTGCTCTGATTGGTCAGATGACCCAGTCTGTTGTGATTGGTTGACCATGTCAGAAACCAAATGCTCATTATCATATCTGAGTTTCAGCTCTGGATCTTCCTCAGCTCTTGATACTCAGTGATACGAACAGTAACGATGGCGTCGGTTTTACAGTTTCAATCTCATCACAGTGGATTTGCTTTGTCAGCAGAAAACAGCGTCTTCTCCACATGAACAACACGAACCAAACTCTTCCAGTCTCAGATAAACTACAGTGTTTGAGGGTCAAAGTAGACGTTGTTCACGGCAGCCGATGAGGAACATAGACTGACATTATGCAAATCTGTTACAAACCAACGCAGATTCAGCAGGAAGTGAGACTGGAGTTACTGACGACTCATTTCAGTTCAGAATCACTTCTTTCTTTTGAGACAAAAACTCAATTTATCTGCACCAGTGTTCATTTTGACAGCAAATTTTGATTTAGTTTTAGTCTTTTGACTAAAATGCCATTTAGTTTTAGTCATATTTTAGTCATCTAAATTATTTTAGTTTTAGTCTAGTTTTAGTCGACGAAATACTATAAGATTTTAGTAGACTAAATCTACAGTAGATTTAGTCGACTAAAATATTATGGGTTAAGGTAAATTGTAATGCATTAATTAAGAATTCCTCTAAAATGTCCAAACCCATATACTCCCGGAGAAAACATTTATTAACCTATTAATATGAATGATTTTTAGGTTTGAACATGCAATACAGATACAGATTTAACTATTGTGACTTAAAAAATATCTTAAAATTAAATAAAACCACTTTTCCTAAAGTAAAACACAGTCTTCTTTTCAATGAATGATATATGCATTCTTTATAACTACTTGCATACATCATTATTTATTCTTTCAAGCAGACATATTTATTTGTATGAATTAAATATAATTAATCCTTATTAAAGCTATTAACAAACAGTGAATGCTTTTCTTTTGTTGCTTGAATATTAAGGACACAGACCGCATTAGGTTTATTGCCACTGTCACTTTAAGACATCAGATCATGTCCAATGACATGCCGATACAATTGCACTGATACACATCCGATACACTCACAACTGTTTAAGACATAACCAACATAGATTACATGAATACTCTCCAAAACGGACATTTAGACATAATGCTGTGTGTATTTGTCCATTCAGACACGAAAGAGAGCTCAATTCAGTCCTCGCGCGCTGTATAGGTGTCTGCATGGCTGCACGCTTCAGGTCGGGTGTGTGCCGTACGGAATAGAGCTCTTTTTTTTTTTTTTTTAGCTCTTATTCAGATCTATATGTCATTATGTCTGCTCTACTCATTCTCCCAGACGTTTACATTTTTTAAAGTTTTGAGACCGCTGCGTAGATCAGCACGTTACAGTACAAATGTGCGCATCTATCACACACGCAGGACATCAGTTCTGACTGGATCGCTTCCCAGATCGACACTATCTAACATTTTCGTCTAGTTTTTATTCGTTGACGAAAATGTCAATAGATTTTCGTCATAGTTTTTGTCATTCAAAACTAGGTTTTATTTAGTTATCGTCTCGTTTTCGTCTGTGAAAAAATGTCGTTGACGAATAATTTTCGTCATTATTTTCGTCAACAAAATTAACACTGATCTGCACTTTGATTTGTGAAACTTTGCAGATCTTTTACAGTCACAAACAGCTCTATTACACACTACATGAAAGGTAATTTTCCAAAATGCATAATAGGGGTGCTTTAAAGCACTGAATTACACACAAAGAAAATGATTTATTTGTTATGATTGTATTGTAAGTGGTCTCAGTCAACATTTCTGCAGATTACTGTATGTCTGCACTGTTTAGACAACAAACTCAGTGAAAGGTGATGCAGGTTTTATCAGTAAAGGAGTCGAGGGCTTCAGAATGACAATACAAGTTTTCTCTGCTGGCTCGGATTGCATGGAAGACCGAAACACTGATAATGTCCATGTCTTTCAGCAAACTCAGCAACACTATCAGCCGATACAGTCTCTGTGAGATTCTGTTTACACCTGCTATTAAAGGGCTGGTTGATTATGATTTCACTTTTTTAACTTTAGTGTAATGTTGCTGTTTGAGCATAAACAACATCTGAAAAGTTATAACACTAAAGCTCAAAGCAAAGGGAGATATTTTATTTTACAGAAATCGTTTTTTAAGGACTACAACAAACGGCTGGTAGGGACTACAATGAGCTTTTCAGAATTAGTGACATCACTAACCCTAACATTTACATAAACCCCGCCCCCGGGAAAGCAATTTATAGATTATCATGACAGAATATGCTAATCAAAGAGTTAACTCCACATCAACATAAATTCATCAACTAACCATTCAGAACCGTCCTGTTGCATTCTACACGTTATCACTTCTTCTTGAGTCTCTCCATCTTTGTCTGACTTTTTTTTTTTAAGTTTTAAAAATGTTCAGTGCGTGTCCGTGCAAGGTAATCGGAGCTGCTAACACACACACACACACACACACACAAGCTATTGAAGCTCCGCCCTCTGCGCCGGGAGCAGCAGCTCATTTGCATTTAAAGGGACACACAAAAAAAGTGACAATTTTAACATGCTTTAAAAAAATATCTGTGGGGTATTTTGAGCTGAAACTTCACACACACACACATCTTGTGAAAAGGGGCATTATAGGACCCCTTTAAGATGCGTTTTGGTCGATGGATCACAGGTGGACGACACTTCATACAGGTGTAAACGGGGTCTAAAACATTTTGAGCTTGTTCACTTTCATCCACTTCCAGAGGTAGTCGAAAACGCATTCGACCAGATTCCGTTCATATTGTAGATGCTCATGTAGTCAAATGCGTTCGAACAGCAGAAAAAGACTGTCTTCTCTCCGCCTACTGACTGAACGCCTGAACATTATGGGAAGCGCGCTAGCCAGATGGGATTTAAACTTTGTTAAACTGGCTGAAAGTGGACAAAAGAGACGGCTTAAAACACCAGGTGTAAAGGGGAATTTGTCCCCCTCATCTACTTGTGATCAATCATCTTTATACCAGGAGTAAACTGGTTCTGACATCATCAGAAAGAAGCAAATCATCACTCAATAGAAGCATCACGTAATGCAACATCTGCTCAAAACTATTAAGTTTCTGATGTTTTATTATTATTTAATGAATTAGTAATAGATTCATATATGACTACATACACTATATTTGTACAAAGGTTGCTTCAGTGTCTATCCAAACATACAAATAAGTGTGTGTACACATTACATTCAAGTATAAATGGCCTAGTTTTTCCAGCAGGTGATGAACAGAATAAATCTAGCGTGCATCACTTGTGTTTTATGTTCCTGATGAACTTCACTAAGTCTTGAATTTATCATCTTTTCTTTGTACTTTATTTCTCAGTTCATCTTTTCCTCTCTTATGTTTTTGTAATCAGATATGACAAATGTCTTGCTTGCACATTATTTTACAGTATGTGCACTTGCAGAGTACTCACCCAAAGTAGGCTACTGAGAAACGGTAACTATAGGCTCAGTTAATACCCAGTTATTAAAATAAGTATATAGTATGCGCATGCAGAACAGAACTATAAAATAAAGTGCTCCCCATGTCATAATGAATGCACTGGCACAAAAAAAGGATGTTGTTTTTGAAGCAAAATGCAAAATCGCTCATCATTTGTCATGCATATTTTAGATCCAAACACACACATAATGGTTTGCAGACTGAGGGCAGAGATGAATGGCTCTTTCATTTCTTCTGTGTGGTTGTATTGTATGTGTGGATGGATTGAACTGCATGATTGAGTCACAAAAAACTACAAAAGGCGTTCATGAAACTCTTGATGTTCTGAATTCCAATATGAAGCAAAAGCAAATAGTGCATAAACAGATTTTAAGTGAAGCGATTTTATATAGCAATGAAGAAGAAAACTTGAAAGAACATGCAGGATCAGTTGTGTGGATGTATTTGAATACAGCAAACATTAAACAGTACTTCTTTTCTCTCTTTATTTCCAAGAAAAAAATACATTGGTAAGACAACTGTCACATTTGTGTCTGTTTTGATCTTCTGTTTTCAGTATTAGTCACATGTCTTTTGTTTTCCCGCCACTCTTCTGTTACCATGCCAACCGTCATCAGTCCATCTTCATCACCTGTGTCTTGTTAATTACCAGTCTCCCTTGGTTTGTTCATCAGTATCTGTATTTAGTTCGTTCAGTTCAGTCAGTCTTTGTCTGTAGTAAAGTTACATGGATGTGTTTGGTGTGTGTTTCTGCCCGTCATTCTGCCTACCTGTCTGTACCTGTGAGTAATATATAGTAAACGTCTTATATTGGAGCCTTTCGACTTTGAGTCCTTCTTCACACGCGCCACACCGTGACAACAACAGTATTTGTTCTGACTCTTTTTTTACTCAAATGCTGACACAGTGGATTTTACAGGCTTTCTGCATGTTGTTAGATTTTGTAACATCTCACCAACATTCGACTTGAAGCGTTGCTGAGAAATTTAACAGGTTGGGTCAATTCAGGTTTGCTTCCAAAACCTAACACTTGGACGCTTCTGAACATTTGATATGGGATTGAGGCATTAAAACCTCATTTGATTTCCTAATCCTTAAATAACAAATTGTTATTGTTCTTAGGTATAATATTTTCAGAACTGTAATAGTTATAATAGTGTAACAGCGTATTAGTTTAACAAACAATTGCAATGAACTAAAAATTGCTGTCACATTCATTTACATCAATATTGTGTTAATAGTAATACACATAATTTTCCATATTACTTGCAGATCTCTTTGAAGAACTACTGCAAGACACTTTACAAAATGTTAATGATACTGCATAGCACTAAATGCCTCTGCAAAATTACTTTTTATGCATGTTTGATTAATACAGTATTAATACGTTAATACTGTCATTAATTAATCATTACTCATAATCACTATGTGTGTGTGTGTACTTGGATATCCTTTTGTAATAAAACCTGGCACAAGATCGTTTTAGGGGTAGATTTAGATCAGGGTTATATAGCGCTTGTCCTCTGTAGGGTCTCGGGGTGTTGGAGTCTCTCCCAGCATCTCTGGCCACAGGGAAACACATACACATTTATGGATGATTTATTTGCATGTTTTTGTATTTTCCCGGTGAACGAACACACACACACACACACACACACACACACACACACACACACACACACACACACACACACACACACACACACACACACACACACACACACACACAGGCTTTTCCCTGCCCTGGCATGTCACCATTTTGAAAATAACACCCTTAAATATTTCAGAACACATAATGCTCATGCCTGTGGACTGAGCCGATTCTTTCACATCCACAGGAGATACACATAACAAAGGCCTCAGTCTTTGGAGAGACTAAAAGCTCATTTAATCCTGTAACAAGCTGTGCTCGAGTCAAACCAGCACCTGTGTGAAACTACATACTAAACATGCACTAATGCACACAACCTGTTCTGTCTGCATATGACCAGACCGAGCACCAATACAGCTGGATATTAATACACTGGAGAAAAAAAAGGATATGATCAATAAGTCATGACAACATATGTTTTTCTATTACTTTAACTAGTCAAAATAATTTAACCTTTTGTTCTCTAGTTATACAATATTTAATTATAGGCAATATTTTGGCAATATATGTCACACACACATATTTAAATCTTTTATTTAACCCATATATAAAGTCATTACTGATCATTATTGATAAATATGTCAACATGTTTGAATGATTTAGTGGTAAGTCCTGACTGAAGAAGAACGAAACATCTGAATTTATAACTCTGTGGCTATTATTAAATAAAAGCTTTTTTTTGTGAGAGATTTGCAGACATTTGAATATGCAGATCTCTTTTCTATGGACTTCATTGTTTGGTTGACAATCCATCTCAAGTGGTCTAAAGTTTTTTTTGGAGTGATTATCTTAAATAATTTGTACAGCAAAACCACCAAATATTTTTATTTGTACTTTGCTTGGTTTAACCACAGCGGCCATCTTTGTGTCATGGCACACAACAAACTTTGGGCTATACAGATGTTTACAAAACCTCAATATCGTGGCCAAGCAACTAACTTTACCATTTTTGGAGCACTTGAAATGCAATGACACAGAAAGAAAAAGGTGAAAACAGACATTGTAGCATTAAAAGACATTTTGTTCAACCAGCATCTCCTGCACACATGGAGCAACACATGTCCTGTTGGGATGAAGGCAGACTGGTAAAAGAGGAGCTGTCTTTCTTAGCAGCAAGTTGTTAAACTTGGATTGCCCCTTTCATTCAACTGCATGCATACAAAGCTTTCTTCTTTATAGTACCTCATAAACAGACTCTTTTTATTTAGCCTTTTCAGGATGAAGCTGAACCAACATTTGGTCACCCCCTCCCCAGCTACCTTCACATTATTACACCCCACGCAACCGAAAGACTAAAACAACTGGTCACTGACCAGAACCCGACATCGACCAGAGAATCTTCCTATCCAGACAAGAACTGAACTTCAGACATGAACTTCAGCCTGACAAAACTTCACAATTGAAAAAAAAAAGATAAATTGTGTTCAAAGAGTACGATGAAGAATCCCCATGCATCCATGTTAGTTCAGCAGTGTTAGCGAACCATACTTTGTTTCAGTAAATCACTTTGCATTTAGCAACAAAGCTTGGCCTTGAAGGGTTTGCTGATGTGAAGGTCTACAAAACATCCAGCCATAACCAACAGTCAAAAGAGAAAACTAATCTTGCATCTAGTGTATCAACTGAAGCATGCCGACTAGAACTAAGAGTTATTAACCTTTCTACAACAAAAGATCGGGTTAGATTTGAAAAGATTGGCTGATACCGATAACCGATAATTCGCTATATTTTAAAAGCCGATAACCAATATATTGGCCGATAAACCTTGATCCAAATTTTTATATCATTTTTGAGAGTTTGATTACAAAAACAGAAGTCTCACCATTAAAAGACATGTCCCAAGCACACAATTATAATGTTCTCATGTATGTAGCCTATATGACAGACTTGTTTATGCATGTTGCATTTGACTGTATTTTCCTTTTTTGAAGTGATTCAAAATCATATTTCAAGCAATTCAAAACCATCACGGCAAACAGCTCGCATCTGAAGTGTCTCAGCTGAAGGAAATAATACGTTATTTAATCGGCTTTAATATATCGGCCAGATTTTCTTATTGGGCAGATAACGATAACATTAAGTCATAGGGGGGGTGATGGCGCAGTGGATAAGACACATGCGTTTGGTGTGAGAGACCCGGGTTCGAATCCACTGTGAGACACCAATGTGTCCCTGAGCAAGACACTTAACCCCTAGTTGCTCCAGAGGCGTGCGACCTCTGAAATATAGCAATTGTAAGTCGCTTTGGATAAAAGCGTCAGATAAATGTAAATTAAAAATGAATATATATCGGCCGATACCGATATGGTGACCGATATATCATGCATCCCATACTAAGGGTAAAAAACTAGCAAAAGCGAACAAGTTCAAGTTTAGATGGAGAAGTAGGACTCAGCTGTTGCTCCTCTGGCGGTGAGAACACACTTCAGACTATTGTAAAGGTTCATTGTGAGGTGGGGTGCGATGTTCTTTCAAGCCATCAGTCTGGCTATAAAATGGCATTACGGCATAGAGGCAAATTCCAGCAGGACCGTGTGAAATCCACTCACGTGCACATACAATAAGACACAGACGCAGACACATGGGCTGTGATTCATTTGTCTAAATACGACTCTTGTTTCTGTATTTTTCTTTCTAGTTCCCTGAGTGTGCTTTAAACTTGATGACAGACATTGCAAATGTCAATGAGTTAATACTTCATTGAAATATGTAATGAATTTCAAATGACTGGACAAAGATGGAGATAATATGAAGGACACTGAATATTTTTCATGTGCACTGAGATAATCACAACTCTTACTCAGTTCAGCTATTTACTATCAACTAAATAACTGGGATTTCATTACGTGGCATTTAAATAACATTATAAATGTGGAGCATTTCCATATTGAATGAACTTGACAAAGGATTTTCCTATGATGATAAAGAGGCAAAAGTTAAGCAGAAAAACCCCTAATCCTCCCATTCTCCCCTGGTCTCTGTCCCATCGGCCCCCTAATCCTTTAATTGAGTTCATTGTATTCATAATTAAATCATTAAAGAGATCCATTAAGGTCAAAATGATGCTGAGAGACTCTGAACACACACACACACACACACACACGAGAGAGATTACTTGACTAGAAGCCTGCATATATATATAATGCATTTATAAAGTGTTTTAATTGATTAATTATACTTTGTTATGCACCTTATAAGGCATTGTATGATATCATGAATAATTGTAACCACAGTTATAATACATTATAATACTTATTGATTCTGTTACACCTTTAGAAAGTATAATGCACTAAAATACGACAAACTGATTTCAGATGTAACAAGAATCTGCAAATATACTGCATTTTAACTTGCAATTATTTATAAAAATTAATTATAAAATTAGAGTGTGTGCATTATTCACATTTGTATATATTGTATTTTATTACCATATACCATAAATACATATTTTCTTTAATAATCAGGATAATGATATAATATTTTACGTGTCATAGTTTTACCAAATTTTTCTGCATACAGTTAAAGGTTATACTGCCTTTAAATGCCCTGGGCCTGTCTTTATATGTTCATTTTTAACTGTTTCAACCAAATATGTGCATGAAACATTTAGCTACAGAACTGTCTGATATGTGCTTCAAATGTTTCACTACTATTTGCAGTCAACGCAACGAATTTGCAACAATAACGTCACTTTTGCAAGACATCGACTGTTTATAATAGTTGTTATTATCATCACTAATCACTAAGCATCTATCACAATGACAGTATTCAGAAATATTAATATTATGCAAAAGTATCAGCATTCTATCATCATCAGGAAATTTGTTCTGACGGCTAGGCAAAATGTCTGGCCTTCAGAAAGTTAACAAAAGTACAATTTAAGCCAGTTAGCACATGACAAGATGCCGAGCACACACACCACACTCCCTCAGACTCAGAATAAGTGAAGCTCAGGCTGATATCTGAACACGTGCAGCTGGAGTACAGAGACTCACACTTACACTGCAGGCTCGTGCTGTTGCTCCATGAGAAGGACTCGAGTTCAGGGAAGAAGGAGCTGGCTTTCCTGAGCATGCACGAACTCTGAGCGCTCACGTCGAACAGGGGTCTGGCCCCGACCCCGAGAGCCTCCACACAGTCAAACATCACGTCCAGTCTTCAACAGCAACTCAAACGCTGAGTCTCCAGCTGTCGGTGAGCTGCAGATCCAGCAGACGATGACACAGTCAGGCTGACACGGCTGCCAAAGATATCAATCACAACAGAAAGTCTCAAGGACGTGAGACTTCTGTTTCAGGTGTAGCTGTCACTCTAGCCAACTGGTTTTCTCTCAGTAACTGGACCTGTTGTGTTCTGTTCTCTCCGTCCAGTCAAACGGCTCCAGCGCTGGTCTACAGAGATCATCACCTCTCTGCTGACTGCGTTCATGAGCTTTATCAAACTGTCAGGACCCTCAAGTGTCAGCTAACACACTGAGTCTCCACAACCTTCACTCGCCTCAGCTTTAGCTCAGCCCACAGCACAGGGAGAGGGAGAGGAATTACCGAGCGAGGGAGCAAGGGAGGGAGTGAGGGAGGGAGGCGGGTGCTTTTGTGGTTGGCTGAAAGACGAAAACTTTCCCTTCCATTTTCTGCTAGAGCAATCTGTCAGCCTGCATCATCTTTTATACCTTTGCAAATGAAAACAAACAACATGACCTCCTCTCACTCCCTCTATCTATCAATCTTCCTGCACTCTTCCTTTGAAATATATCGCCTTCCTTTTCTCTAGACGCACTCGTTCATGCGAAAGTGTTGATAATCACAGGGCTGTGCAACTGAATTGAAGAATGCCTTTTACATTACACTTCCTGAATACGAGTTGACATGCAGGATTGTGATTCTAATTGGAATACAATAACTCAGTCCCCCTGTGGTGAAAATCCAGCTGTTAATGTTGTTTATATGTCTATGTGGTGTTTTTAATATGCTTTAAGACAAACCATGTGTAAATTCATAAGTCGACAGCATTGCTGAGTATTTTCTCCTTAAAACTGCAGTGAACCAAAGACAGTCTCTATAGGTGGAAAGTCCAGGGGTCAGAAAGTAATAGTCCTGCCAGTTTATTCCACCCATGAACTCAGCCGGCTGATCTCACTAATTAGTTCTACCTACTGGCTGAAAAACTGCTAATTAGCAAATCCAGGTGATTGGAACACACTACTGAGGAGGACTTTTACTTTCTGAACCTGGACTTTCCACCTCTGCCAGTCTCAAAAACACAGTTTGAAATCACTGGTGTTTCTGACGTCACAAACTACCTTGTAACCAATCAGATCACCGTGTGATCGTCAACCAGTGGATCTCTGAGCGAGTGAGTGAGTGGAGGCGGGGCTCATTTACATATTCATAGAACCGCGCATACTAAAGATATTCAAGATATTTTCATTCAAGATATTTTAAGGCATGAAGAATTTTAAAGAATTTAAAATAACTTTTATAAATATGTCATTTTGGTGATTAAAGATGAGTTTTAAGGGATAAACTTATTGACTACAGGGGGACTTTAAATGAAATTTAACCCACATTTTTTAAGTTTGTCAAAAAGACTTTTATGAAAGTTTTGAAAAAAAGTTTTCAAAACATTAAAGTTGTACGGTTTTTTGATATTACGGAAATCGATAAACAACTTTGAAACAATTTTTATTTAACTAAGAAAACACAAAAGGCATTTAGTGGTCTTGGACCTTTGGGCCAATGATTTTAAATTATTTCAACTTATGGAAAATTAACAGAAATTAATAATATGTCTTAATGTTATCCTAATCTTATTGTAGTTTTTTTTCCAATTCAAAATTTTGATCTCTAAACAAATAACCACAACACAATTTTATTAATAATGGGTCTAAATATAAATACAATACATTACATAGATAAATGATGTGCTGTGATAGCCTTTTGCACTTTAGTGCTGCTTAACAGTCAGCTATAACAATTAAAATATTCATATAGCTAAAAAAAACATTAACATGAAGAATATTTCCATCGGCAGTATTTCAGATCACATTCCTGCCTCTTCTACTGTTCACTATGTCCTTTCCCAATAAAAGTGCATCAATAAAAGGCCATAAATGAAGTGAAAGTTTCCATCCAGTTCTACAGAGAAGAAATGTGTTTTGGTTTGAGTGTGAAGGTTTATGGATGTACAGTGTGACTATTTGAAGACTTTCGCCGCATTAAAGCGACTCATAGCCTCTCAAAAGCTCTTCAAGCCTGTCTTTCTGTGATGTTTTGCCTGTCATCATCATCATCATAGCCCCAAACCCTCACCTCACCTCACCTCTCCTCCACGGGTTTACTATATCATCTTTATTTTCTCTCATTTCAAGTGCACCACAACTTAATGCTGTCCAGATCTGCGGTAACTCTTCCAAACCGTCGCTACTGAGATATGCCGAAATCTACGTCAACTGTCCCTGTTGACTCTGTATTACATTTCTTTATTCTTCTAAACTTGACTTGACCCAGCCAAAGTCTGCATCAAATGTTCTTACTTTGACATGTTTTTTATAGTGTTGTGCATTATTTAGAAAGCAGTGCTAAAGGATGACAAAAACATTTCACATATTCACAGACAGTGTCAGTGAGGAAACTGAGTTAATGATGACAGAGATGTTTTTGTTGTTTTTATGTAGTGTCCAGAGATTGTAAGTAAAACAACATGTAATGTACTAATTGTTAGTCTTTTAAAATAAGTGATTTTCCCTGTTTGTTGCATTTCTGCAGCATAGCACTTTGAATCAAATGTAATCGCGGACTCGTGAGTCTCATTATAATCACATTTCCTCCAGAGGAGTGTGAGAGAAGAAGAGTGGCATGAAATTCACACAAACCCACAGCCTATATGATCCACCTTCCCTTCTTTTCCCTTTTCCTCCCCTCATTCACGAGGACTGAACTCTTAAAGCCAGCCCCAGTGGGGTGCTAACTTTCCTCCAAATCTTCTGCCCTCCCTCCCTTTCTTTCTCTCTCTCTCTCTCATTCCCTCACTCTCTCTCTCTCTCAATTCAAAAATGCTTTATTGGCATGACTGTACATCATACAATATTGCCAAAGCTTGGAATACATAGAATAATTATTTAGACATCAAAATAGTAAAATATTATAACATACTTAAATCTAAATGTACAAATTAAATTAATTGTATTAAAAAATTAACAATGTAAAAAAAAAAATCTCTCTCTCTCTCCCTCCCTCTCTCATTCACTCACTCTCTCTTTCTTTCTCTCTCTCTCTCTCTCTCTCATTCTCTCTCTCTCTCTTTCTCTCTCTCATTTACTCACACTCTCTCTCTCTCTCTCTCTCTCATTCTCTCTCTCTCTCTTTATCTCTCTCTCTCTCTCTCATTCACTCACTCTCTCTCTCTCATTCACTCACTCTCTCTCTCTCTCTCATTCACTCACTCTCTCTCTCTCATTTACTCACACTCTCTCTCTCTCTCTCTCTCTCTCTCTCTCTCTCTCTCATTCTCTCTCTCTCTCTCTCATTCTCTCTCTCTCTTTATCTCTCTCTCTCTCTCATTCACTCACACCCTCTCTCTCTCTCTCATTCACTCACTCTCTCTCTCTCATTCACTCACTCACTCTCTCTCTCTCTCTCTCTCTCTCTCTCTCTCATTCTTTCTCTCTCTCTTTATCTCTCTCTCTCTCTCTCTCTCATTCACTCACTCTCTCTCTCTCATTCACTCACTCTCTCTCTCTCTCTCTCATTCACTCACTCTCTCTCTCTCTCTCATTTACTCACACTCTCTCTCATTCTCTCTCTCTCATTCTCTCTCTCTCTCTCTCTCTCTCTCTCTCTCTCTCTCTCTCTCTCTCATTCTCTCTCTCTCTCTCTTTATCTCTCTCTCTCTCTCTCTCTCTCTCATTCACTCACACTCTCTCTCTCTCTCTCATTCACTCACTCTCTCTCTCTCTCTCATTCACTCACTCTCTCTCTCTCTCTCTCTCTCTCGTTCTCACTCCCCCCCCCCCCCCCCCTCTCCTCTCATTCACTTTTTCTGCTTGCAAATTCTGTCATGTAAATAGCGAATCCGCCATGGTGATGGGAATGGGAATTAATTTATTTCACATTACATCCAAAACACACTCATTACTCATTAAGAGAATATAGACAACGCTTTTAGACCATGCGCCGGGAGCGCCGACCATTTTTCCCGTCGTTAAACTAGCAAAAGTGGATTCGGACTCGTACTAAGTGTTCTTGCACTGTGCGCTTTATCCATGTGCTTTAATCCCTAAAATAGGGCCCATTGTTTTTTTCATTGTGCCACTTGTTTATTCCCCTAATTTTCCTAATACCCAATTGGTTACACTTTATTTCGATGGTCCAATTTAGGCATTCTACTAACTTTGCACATGGATGTCAACTAAGGGTATGTATATATGGCAACAATGTACTAAAAACGGAAAAATGTATTCTTTGCATTTTGAAAAGACAAAAAAAAAAAATCCCCGTTGAGATGAAATCCCGAAAATGACTAAAAACACTGTATTATGCATGTCAGGCCAGTAGTCAGCAATGCCAATTTGTACAGAAACATTCTTCTACAGAGCGGTGAATACAAACAATCAAGATGGTGAAAGCATAGAGGAAGAGAAGTGTTAATAAATTCAGTATCTTGAACACAGTCCTATAGTTTGCCATTGTTGTTTTGGTTGTCAAGTACTCGCACATGACTATAGACTGAAAAGGTAACACACATGTGCATGATGTTGCCGTTTTCACAAATTTGCATTTTCAAAGTACAAGGAGGCGATAATGGTATGGTTTTCAAAAATGTGCACTTTGAAACTCGTTTTCAAAAGTTTGCATTTTCAGGCTCCCAAAATGCAATTGTCGTGTAAATAAACAGCCAAAATGCATAAAAGGTTGAAAAAGGTGTTGTGTAAACGGCCCCTCACTCTCATTAAAGTATTAGTAGACTTTTAGGTTAGGGTTTGGGTTAGAATAAGTTATAAGACATGTAGTTGCAAAGTTGCTTATAGTCAGTAGAATGTCTGTTGGGATCATCAAAATAAAAGTATTATCAGATATTAAGCAGTTACCTATAGTTAGTAGAATGAACCACTGAAAAAGTGTCACCATTAAATCTTATTTTTTTATTCATGACTTTTAAGAAAATGT
>JAPDVR010000022.1:6644219-6656719 GCA_026230005.1 Gila orcuttii | reverse complement strand
CCTCTGCCTCGCTCTTAAAACTAGAAGAATTTGACATTTGTTTCAAATTCTACCTATTTTTTCATCACACATTCTGCATTTATGAAACCAGAAGCTCCACCAGATTCCCAAACTCATGTGCAGATAAGTGTGTGTGTGAGTGTGTGTGTGTGTGTGTGTGTGTGTGTGTGTGTGTGTGTGTGTGTGTGTGTGTGTGCAATACAATAGATGCAATACATTTTGTGCACTACTATTTGAGCGAGAATGTGAGATTAATGTGAGGTTACCTCAGAGTGATTGATAAGTATTCCATATTTCCCAATGCATTCAATAATATTTGTTAATGAGAAAAAAAAAACCTTCATAATCACAGAAAATTTTGTCATTAAACTAATATAACATATTTGTCCTTTTGTTATCAAAGTGCCGTTCAAGGAAAGTCTGTTTTTAAATGGCCATATTTGAAACGCCTCGAGCATCCAAATCCAAATCCCATCTATTTGAATGGGAGAATCTTGAAATCTCAAAAACTGCTCACAATTAAATAACATATTTCAAATCATCAACAAAATCTGACATGAACTGTCTCGTAAATGTTGTTTCATATGCTCAAATTGTCACAGTCTTCGTCTGCACCTGTCTGTCTTAGTCTTCACTACACTACCCAGAATCCCTCTTGTTTCCACACCTGAACTCACTCCCTCAATCATCCACCTGTTCAGCGTTATCATCATCTGTGTCACCTGTCCTCACCTTGTTATGTTTGATTTGTGCTTGTATTTAGTTCCCTCAGTTCATTCAGTCTGGGTCGGTTGTTAGTCTTTCATAGTTGTTAGTGTGAGTTTTGTCTGCCCGTTTGCCTGCCTGTACCTGTTTTGAGTTTGTTATGAGTAAATCTTTGCATTGGAGCCTTCTTGCCTTGAGTCCTCTTTCAACCCGCACGACACCGTGACAGAACAACCGACCACAAAAATAGTTAAAGTATCGTCTTCAGTCTGTTTTCTTTTTGTTTGTTTTTTCCTTTTTTGTTATCATGGATTTCCCTGCAGTCAAGCTCATGTGCCTTGAGCAGGGAGACAGCTCTCTCGAGGAACACCTGGAAGTGTTCCTGGATCTGGTGCCTCAGACCGATTTCCCGGACGACTGCCTCTGCACGTTTCTACGGGTGGGACTGAACAACGCCACTCGAGCGCAGTTGTCCGGGGAACCTCCTCGGAGCTTCGCCGACTATGTGGAGTGGGTGCTGGTATCCTGCGGTTCATCCTTCACCGTCGACGAAGTCAACAGCCCCACTCCAATCCCACCGTCCAGCACCAGCCCCTCTTCGCCGCTGGTTCCGTCCAGCACCAGCCCCTCTTCGCCGCTGGTTCCGTCCAGCACCAGCCCCTCTTCGCCGCTGGTTCCGTCCAGCACCAGGCCCTCTTCGCCGCTGGTTCCGTCCAGCATCAGGCCCTCTTCGTTGCTGGTTCCGTCCAGCATCAGGCCCTCTTCGCCGCTGGTTCCGTCCAGCACCAAGCCCTCTTCGCCACTGGTTCCGTCCAGCATCAAGCCCTCTTCACTGCTGGACTACGTCAGGCACGCAGAGACCGTCCAGCCAGAGACCGTCCAGCCAGAGACCGTCCAGCCAGAGACCGTCCAGCCAGAGACCGTCCAGCCAGAGACCGTCCAGCCAGAGACCGTCCAGCCAGCTCTGGAGGACGCAGTGCTCCTTGTGGGATCCATGGCTGTTTTGTGTGTGTGGGCAGCACACACATTCGTCACAGCCCATGAACCTAGCTCAAAGCCCTCTTCACCGCTGGTTCCGTCCAGCTCAAAGCCCTCTTCACCGCTGGTTCCGCCCAGCTCAAAGCCCTCTTCACCGCTGGTTCCGCACAGCCCAGCCGAGCCTTCACCGCTGGTGCCCGTCAGCCACACAGAGACTGTTCACGTCAGCCACGTCCAGCCAGTGCTTCACGTCAGCCACCCCCAGCCAGAGCTTCACGTCAGCCACCCCCAGCCAGAGCTTCACGTCAGCCACGCCGAGACTGTTCACGTCCCATCTGCCCACCCAGAGCCTATCCCCGACTCTATTCTGGAGTCGGGGTCGAAATCTGTCACGCTCCCCAATAATTTTTTGGGGGGGGGCCAAAGGTCCTCGCCATTGCCACCCGAAGGGTCTTCACCGCCATGGCCACCCGAAGGGTCCTCACCGCCGTGGACGCCCGATGGTCCAACAGCTCCGCTGTGGTCACGCCCACATCCTGCTCCGCCCTGGTCACGCCCACGTCCTGCTCCGCCCTGGCCACGGCCACGTACTGCTCCGCCGTGGTCACGCCCACAGCCTGCTCCGCCCTGGACGCCCGAGGGTCCAACAGCTCCGCCCTGGACGCCCGAGGGTCCGTCTGCTCTGCCCTGGCCACGCCCAGGTCCTGCTCCGCCCTGGAGGCTTCCTGCTCCAGATCGGCCTCCCCCTCGTCAGCCTCCAGGGTGACCACCCCCCCACCCCATTGATGTTCTACGGCGCGAGGTCGTGCCTTGTTGAAGGGGGGCGTTCTGTCACAGTCTTCGTCTGCACCTGTCTGTCTTAGTCTTCACTACACTACCCAGAATCCCTCTTGTTTCCACACCTGAACTCACTCCCTCAATCATCCACCTGTTCAGCGTTATCATCTGTGTCACCTGTCCTCACCTTGTTATGTTTGATTTGTGCTTGTATTTAGTTCCCTCAGTTCATTCAGTCTGGGTCGGTTGTTAGTCTTTCATAGTTGTTAGTGTGAGTTTTGTCTGCCCGTTTGCCTGCCTGTACCTGTTTTGAGTTTGTTATGAGTAAATCTTTGCATTGGAGCCTTCTTGCCTTGAGTCCTCTTTCAACCCGCACGACACCGTGACACAAATAGCGTTAAAATAATAGCTTAATAGCTTATTTTCAGGCTAGACCAGCCGATGCGAATGTGCAGGCAGAGTGGATCTCATGAATGAATGACGTTACCAATCAGCGATTGGCTGTTTTATTTAGAAGGCGGGACTTATTCCACCATATTGGTCTTTCCTTCTATTCTTAAGTAATATTAGTGCACCGTCTTTGTATTTCTAAAGTCTTTGGTATTATGTAGCAATTTCATATTTTTGAAAATGTTATATTTCAAATGATATATTTTACCTTGGTGCAAATGCAATATTTTAAATATTAAAGTCCCCCTGTGGTGAAAATCCAGCTTTTAAAGTTGTTTTTTTGTCTGTTTTTAATATGCTTTAAGAATAACCATGTGCAAATTCATAAGTCAAATCAACACTATTACTGAGTATTTTCTCCTTGAAAAACTGCAGTGAACCAAAGACAGTCGCTGGTGTTTCTGACGTCACAAACTACCTTGTAACCAATCAGATCAATCGTCAACGAGTGGATCTCTGAGCTGAGTGAGTGAGTGGAGGCGGGGCTCATTTGCATATTCATAGAACCGCATATATTAAATGAGGCAAGGATTTTTTTCAAGGATTTTTTTTTTTTAAATATGTCATTTTGGTGATCAAAGATGAGTTTTAAGGGATAAAATTATTGACTTCAGGGGGACTTTAAATGTCACATTTACATATTTTTTATATTCTATATTTCACAAGAACAGTGTAAGAACTGATATATTGATATCTCAAATTTCGACCTACTTTGCAAAGTCAGTGTTTCTCTTCTATGTGTTGTGAATGTCAAATTTAAACTTGTAGCTGTACAGAAGTCACGGGTTTTAGGTGCAGACTAAAAGTGTGCAAACTCTACTGGATTTTACTCCGTATTCGTCCAACATTTCAGGACATTAAATCTGAAGCTAATAAAAAAGTAAAGTGGTCTTTTATGCACAGTTAACAGAGTTGCTGTCAGTACTGAGGCTGAATAATGTTTCAGCGCTGATGTCATGAGCTGGGAAGCGGGAGAGTTGAGAATTAAGGTGTCCTTAAAGGGACAGTTCACCTAAAAAATTTAATTCTGTCATCATTTACTTCAAGTTGTTTCAAACCTGTATGAATTTCTGTTTTCTGCTGAACACAAAAGATGATATTTTGAAGAATGTCAGAAACCAAACAGTTGATGGACCCCATTTACTTCCATAGTATCAATGTCGTCCATCAACTTTTTGTTTACCCATATTCTACAAAATATCTTCTTTTTTTCTTCAACAGAAGAAAGAAATTCATACAGGGTTGAAACAACTTGAGGGTGAGTAAATGCCAACATCATAGAAATAACAGCAAACATTTGTGATACCAAACCTCTGGCATTAAAACATCAGAGAATCCACCATCAACTGCATGTATTCAGTAAGATAAAACTGTACTTACATCCTAATCACATTTACAAAGCTCTTTAGTTAGAAGGTTGTTAATTTTACCAAATTACTCTTCATATTTTCTAATTTTTATAGGCTACCATTCACTATATACAAAATTTCTATATGGTACATGGTAAATATGAAAAATATAGTATAATGTTTCCCACAATGCACGTCATTTTTAGTGTCATGAATGAAATGACTCACTGAACAACCTTAAGGCCTGAAACATGCTCTACTCAAATACATGAAAGCTTTTAGCAAGGAAACTTGGATTTTTGCATTATGGGATAGATGCATTTTCAGTGCTGCCACAAGGGGCACTATAGTATGCATTAACATAAACTGTCTTCTTCTATGGTTCGCCACAACTACTATCATAATACAGCAACAGTTTGAAAAGAAATGTTGAGAAAGTCAGTTCAACGTGCTGTTATTCAGATATAAACACACAGTTTAGTGGCCCGTACATTTGAATCTAACTCTTGAGTACATTGTTAAAAGTGTTAGATTAGTAGAAAGGGGGTTAGATCATTATTCATATCTGCATTGCTCACTTTCATGAGCTTCTGGGCTTATTTTTAAGATGGTGAAGGCTTTAAAACACTGTTGAGTGTAATGCAAAAGAAACAGCCCGTCCCGCCCGTCTAGCCCATCTGTCTCTCTGTCTGTTCCCACTCTGAAAGAAGAAAGGATAGATTGAGGGATGAGTAGATGTTATCTCGTATTACAGTTTTTTACAATCACTTTGCTACTATTTTCAGAACCTTGATGTCATTTTTCAAAACTCTAGACACAAAACTCCAAACGGTTATCACTTGTAACACAGGTTGTCTAATGTTCAAAACATTGCATTGTGCATTCACATCTTTAAAGAAATCTTGCACTTGCACAATCATTGGTTCAAAAAACAAATTTACTGTGAAATACCATTGAAACACAACTATAGATCACCCACACACAAGCAACCGATAGTTTCACTCTGTCATTGTTCGTACAATCATTAACTATTGTAGAACAAAATAGGTGATACAGGTTTCATTATGGTACTACATGTACAGTAAATACCTCTGTTACTGTAAAGTACTGCAGTAGTAGAGAGAATACAGACAAAGTGGAATCATTGAACAAAGTTTGTAATATATTGATGCAAAACACTACAGTACAATCACAACATTGGTTTATTTTAATCAAAGCAAAAATACAGTAATTAGCTATGAAATAGAAAAGAAAAGACAGTACTGTAAACCATCAAATGCAATGAAATAGAAAAGAAAAGACAGTACTGTAAACCATCAAATGCAGTGTTCCTCAACTTGCTTGCACTGTAAGAAATAAAACAGCAGTGATTACTGTACTTCTACATTGTCATCAACTCTGTGTTGTGGATTTGGCCACAGGTTCTCATCTACATCACAATGGATGTTTTCATTAGCCAAACATCTTGGAAAAAACCTTCGGGCATGGCGAATCCAGGCCTGACACTGGTCTGCTGTGATGTCATTGCAGGCGTCATCCATGGCCTGGAGAAGAGTGACTTGTTCATGAGGGTGCCTATCATGAACCTTCCATCTCCATGCGGAGAAAAATTCCTCAATCGGGTTAAGGAAGGGGGAGTATGGGGGTAAATACAGGGTGGTAAATTGTGCATGGGCCTGAAACCATGCTTGCACCACATGAGCATGATGGAACCTGACATTGTCCCAGACAATGACATAGGTCACACCTTCAGCTCTACAAACCTGTTCGAGCTCATCAAGAAAGGTGACAAGGAGAGCTGCATTATATGGTCCAATATGAGGTCTGCGTCCCACCACACCATCTTCTGATATAGCCGCACACATGGTAATGTTGGCCCCACGTTGTCCAGGTACTTGGATGGTTGCCCGCTGGCCAATGAAATTCCGACCTCTCCTCCTTGTCTTGGCCAGATTAAAACCTGCCTCATCCAAATATATGAATTTGTGATGGTCGTCATCAGCATCCAGCTCCATCACCCTCTAAAAATACATTTTGGAAAGAGATTTAGAGATTACCGTACAATGTAGAATTTTTGGGAATGTTTTTACAACAGCCGTCTTGAAACTGAACTTACCTGAACATACTCAGTCCTCATTTGTTTCACTCTGTCTGCATTTCTTTCGAAAGGCACATGGTATAGTTGTTTTATAGATACCTGGTGCCTTTTCAGTATGCGTGCAATGGTCGGCAAACTTATGGATCCCACATTGTTGAACATGTCTTCATTGTCCAAGATATGCTGGCGAATTTCTGTAAGGCGAATATCATTTCTGGCCCGAACCAAATCGACCACAGCCTGCTCTTGCTGGTCAGTTAGAATTTTGCCTCTGCCTCCACTATTTGGCCTAGTCACAATTCTACAGGGAACATTAGAGTAAGAAGACACTTGGTCACATCACCTATTCTGTGATACACATTGGTATGCAGTCATTTGACAATTGAGAGTAGCATAATGTTTAGTGCATGCTGATAACTTACCGGTTCTCATTGCGGAAAGTTCTGATTATTGAGGCCACGGTTGACCTTCTCAGGTTTGGTTGTATCATTGTAGCCGCCTCAGTCATTGTCATGCCATGATTTATGACATGGTCTACAACTATTGCCCGAATTTCATTGGACACTCTATGCTGTTGCTGCCGCTGTCTTGGTCCGTGGCCTTGTCCTCTACCACGTTCCCCCACACCTCTCAAACGAGGCCCACGACCACCTCTCAGAAGGGGTGCCTGTCCTCTACCACGTTCCCCCACACCTCTCAAACGAGGCCCACGACCACCTCTCAGAAGGGGTGCCTGTCCTCTACCACGTTCCCCCACACCTCTCAAACGAGGCCCACGACCACCTCTCAGAAGGGCTGCCTGTCCCCTACCATTCCTTTGACCAACACGTCTTCCTCGTCTTCCTCCCACCACTGCTTGACCTCCATTGTGACCTGGATCACCTGCTGGCTCCATGTTACATATCACTATGCTCTTGCAATTGGATCCCAATCAACTCTTTATATACTCATTCCACAATGTGCCCTCAATCATCAGTAACAAGTTGGCAGAATTGGACAAGCAATTCCAAGGGCCTGCATCTCTACAGTGCAGTACTGTCAATACTTTAAATAGTCTGAAAAGGTGGTACAGTATTTGGGACCATAGACACAGTGTCTGATGAAGCATTACAGTATGATATAAAATATTAGGCTACATCCATGGATATTGTAGTCTAATTGGTTCATGCTCCACGCTAATTGGTGACAATGAATCTCGTTATCTTGAAACTTTCATGATTTACTGTAAACATGGAAGATTGTTTGTCTGTTTCCATACAACTATGCATTAAGAGTAACGCAACAGTTACTTATCATTTTGAGCAGTTGTATCAATTGATAGTTAGATCAGTGTAAGGAAATGAATAGACATTCATTTGAAATGTAATGTGTGAATTGCCTTTTGAAATAGTAGTACTTTGATGTTAAGTTGTGTCATATTGAACAAGTGATTTTTGTTGAATGAACAAATGATCTAAGTTTTATGTGTATTGTATCCAAACAATTGAGAAAATGGTTAGAGTTTTGAAAAATGTGCATTTTGATAATTGGTTGTGAGTTTTGTGTCTAGAGTTGTGAAAAATGACATCAAGGTTCTGAAAATAGTAACAAAGTGATTGTAAAAAACTGTAATGGATGTGTGTGTATGAAGGCACCACATAATGAGATAATCACATGCGGTACTTACAGAACTGTTGATGCAACTACTTTACTTTTAATATGTTTGTCTCTCATCATGAAAACAAAAGCAGTATTTCATGTATGATACGTCAAACATCCGCTACTTCCTGTGTGTTTTTATTGTGTTCTTTTCATTCGAATGTAATCTTTGTTCAGGTCGATGGAGTTGTTTATGCTCTTTCACTCTTTCCTGGCTGTAAATGAACATTTGTGTTTATTCAAAGGATTTGAATTTGCCTGTGTGTGTGTGTGTGTGTGTGTGTGTGTGTGTGTGTGTGTGTGTGAGTGAGTGAGTGAGTGAGTGAGTGTGTGTGAGTGAGTGAGTGTGTGTGAGTGAGTGTGAGTGTGTGTGTGTGTGAGTGAGTGAGTGAGTGAGTGAGTGTGTGTGTGAGTGAGTGAGTGTGTGTGTGTGTGTGTGTGTGTGTGTGTGTGTGTGAGTGAGTGTGAGTGTGTGTGTGAGTGAGTGAGTGAGTGTGTGAGTGAGTGTGTGTGTGTGTGTGAGTGAGTGTGTGAGTGTGTGTGTGTGTGTGTGTGTGTGTGTGTGTGTGTGTGAGTGAGTGAGTGAGTGAGTGAGTGAGTGTGAGTGTGAGTGTGAGTGTGTGAGTGTGTGAGTGTGTGAGTGTGTGTGTGTGTGTGTGTGTGTGTGTGTGTGTGAGTGTCGGCTGGATTATGCCAGGAGGTGGTGACTGACATGTGGTCTGCTTGATTCAGCAGATGTGCGTGTCTGAACACGAACAACATGAATCACACCAGCAAACTGCACAAATTTAAATCATACTTTACTGGAAGAATCTTATATATTAGTCTCATATATTGTGCTGTTACTTATACCAAAACCATATTTATATACTTCTAAGTCAAAAGTTTGGAATGATTCAGATTTTTTAATGTTTTTGAAAGAAGTCTCTTCTGCTCACCAAGGCTGCATTTATTTAATCAAAAATACAGTAAAAACAGCAATAATGTGAAATGTTATTACATTAAATATTAAATATGAATATTTATTTAAAAAATACTTTTTTTAATTATTAAAATAACTGTGAATATATTATAAAATTTTCAGCATCATTACTCCAGTCTTCAGTGTCACATGATGCTCCAGAAATAATATGCTGATTTGCTGCTCAAGATTAATTTATTATAATTATCAAAGCAAACTTAGCAAAAATAGTTTTTATTGCTTAATAATTTTGTAGAAACTGTGATAGACTACCATCAAAAAGTTCAATTAAAAAAAGAAAGAAGTTAATACTTTTATATAACTAATAGTTAACCCTAAAAATACATTTATACTGTTAGAAAATATTTCTATTTCAAAAAATTATATTCTCTTGAACTATATTTTCATCAAAGAATCCAGTTTTCAAAATGTTAAGCATCAAAAATTGTTGTCAACAGTGAAAATTTATTGATTTTGAGCAGCAAATCAGAATATTAGAATGATTTCTAAAGGATCATGTGACATTGAAGACTATGACATATGAAAACAATATCAGCAACATAAGAAAATAAGAAACAGGCTGTGTCCGAAATCTCCATTCAAACCACTACTCCCTAACCCCTATGTAGGGGGTAGGGAGTAGAGCACTATATAGTGAGCTCACCAGCATAATAGAAACACCACTTTCGGACACTACTCGATCGTCTCTCGGCGCCGTTGATTACGTCATTACTGTCGCACTATTTAAACGCGCCATCATCTGTCAGCTGGTGCCAGCTCTGGGCTAAATAGATTTTTTTTATATAAATACATTACATTATATTGAGCTTATTTCTCCAAAATTGTAAAAATTAAAAGTAATTTCTGGCCGTTTCTGTTATAATGCGTTACTCCACACATGATTATAACTTATAAACATAAATAAAATTAATACACATATTTCATATATTTTCATTTTCGCGCCACACCGTTTTCTCTTGCCTGTCGACATTAGGAAAAAAAACAGATCTACATTATCAAATACCTTGCTCATAATACTCTTAATAAAACAGCTTTTATTCCCATATTTTATTCCCAGGCACATTTTGGCAATTCTAAACCATATTACTCTTATAAAAACTACTATTAATGTTGTATTTAATCATTTATTTATTTATTCCCAAAATGTGCCTGGGAATAAAATATGTTCAGAAAATCAACGTGCCTAATAATTCTGCACACACTATACAAAACGAAATATGCATTTTGACAAACAACAAACAAATCTGTCAGTATTATTAACGGTGATGGCAATGTAGTCAAATAATAAAAGGTATAATTTCACGTATATGAATACTCAAAATACTCCTTCGCAAGAATTTGACACAACTCACTCCCATCCAGCTGCCGAGGCAAAACGCTTCCCTGAGAAGAGGTGGTCCTTCTCTCTCCTCAGGCGAATAAATGAGGCCACATCATCGTCGGTCCCTGACGAGATCAAAATAAATTGACAATCCATTCTTGCTTTTATTTGTGTTCAAATATGTTAGTTTAGCGGCGTGACACATTTGTTAATAACGTTACTGTACAGTAGAGGGCTAATGTTAGCGAGCTGGGTCGTTAGGCATGATTTGTGCGTAATGGAGCAATACCTGCTTACAAACAATGTATACATGTCTGACAAAATTGTAGAACTACTACATATCATAAGTTAAACGAGAAAGAACATAACTTACATTTGTATGACAAATTCGTATTGTCGCGCTGCTCTCCTTGACGTCCATCCGCAATTTTTACGATCAGCGCAATGCATGATGGTATGTAGGGCTTGGGTTAGTGACCATCGGTTGTACACTACTTTTCAAAATGCATTCTGGGATACATTGAGTGGACTATATAGGGTATAATAATCATCACTATACATTCGGACAGCACTACAAAATGGCGAGCTCACTATATAGTCCACTATATAGTGAGTAGTGGGAGATTTCGGACACAGCAATAGATTTTTTGTGCAGCTGCAGACACAAGTTATTAGTTTCAGTGTGTGTAGTTATTCATAAGATTATTCTGAAAGCTACTTACACAGAGCTGCCATCTCTTTGGGAAGATCCGCCCCAAATCGTCCAAAGAGGCTGCCATTGGCCAGGAGATCAAAGGGGGAGTGGTTTCGCATTGAGCTGAAGGCAAAGGGATAGAACCCTGTCATGTGACTCACAGGCCTCTCCCTATTGGTTGCCATTTTGATGATGGCGCTCCTCCAGCGTCCAAAGATGGTGCTATCGTTGAGATGGTGAATTATCGGTCTCCTACCACTATCTCACTTCTCACTCAGGCACTTTTTATTAAAGGAATTATTTTAATAAACTCTATGCGCTAACCGTAAATCCATTATAAACTTTTGTTGGTTTGCGTAGCACTGGTTTGGAGGGAAGATGAGCTCAGCAAGTGATCCAAAATTGATGTACAATCCAGCAGGTGCCTGGAAAAAAACACAAGAGGGAAAAAATAGTTTAACACATACTTGTAAATTACCTGTAACCCATTTCAGTTCACATATTTTTATTCAGCACAATCTAGTAAATTGACCACTATGCACTATTTACAACAGTTCAGCACAAATGCCTGCTCATAAAATCCCTGAGGGTCGAACATCAAACATAAGACTCATACAATACTGGACATTATTAACATATAAAGCAGAATAATGCAGATTCTGAACTGTCTATATCTGACAGTGGTTTGTGGATGGTGGAGCAGAGTGCAAAATAGAAAATAGATGAATCTTCAAAATAGAAATTTGTCCATAAAATATGGCATCTACAACTGTTCCTAAACTCACAATTGTTTTGCACACTCTTTACAGCGCATTGTGCAGGGATGTTGCGAACAGAATGGCGGAAGAAGAAAAAAATCCGATCTGACCGTTCAGATTGAAAGACATTTCCAAAAATCTGAAATTGCATTCTGATTTCAGACCACATATGAATGTGGTTTGGAGTGGGGTTTTAAAAAGCCATATTTCATGTGGTTTTCTGCTGTTTGGACTGTAAACAACTAAATGGATTTGAGCTGGATAAGCCCAAAACAATTTTAATTGCCTGATCAATTGCCTGAGTGTGGCCTTTTATTGTGGCCAGCCTAAGGCACACCTGTGCAATAATCATGCTGTCTAATCAGCATCTTGATATGCCACACCTGTGAGGTGGATGGATTATCTCGGCAAAGGAGAAGTGCTCACTAACACAGATTTAGACAGATTTGTGAACAATATTTAAGAGAAATAGGCATTATGTGTACATAGAAAAAGTCTTAGCCTATGAGTTCAGCTCATGAAAAATGGGGGGCAAAAAAACAAGTATTGCGTTTAGAATTTTGTTCAGTGTAGTTCTGCTGAGATTCTGAAGTGTGCAACTGATGGACACTTTACTATCCCATGAGGCCACGGGAGAGGATTGTGAATGACAGTGACACAACACAACTGACACAGTAAGTCACATGACAGTGACAACATGGTGAATGTAGTACATCCGAATGTCATTCATACTACACACATTTATACTTA
>JAPDVR010000022.1:6541719-6639219 GCA_026230005.1 Gila orcuttii | reverse complement strand
TCTGGACTGCACATAGTCTTTCCCAAAAACACGTTTTCACAGCTTTTTGCTCAAATCGTTTTTTTTTTATGAAACTTACCCACAGTTGCATAAATAGACATACATAAAATTAGGCTAAATCAATTAGGCAGTTTATATAAAAAAGAATGCATGAAGTTAGAATAAAGCAAGTTTTTTGCCTAAATCCGGAGGCTCTGTTCTTTCTTTTGATATATTGCATGTTCAGATATTCATACAAAAAAATATCCTGGGCGTCGTGAAATTTCTGTGAAAATGATCAAAAATGCTGGCGGTGGCTGGCAACTTTTAAATAAATGCTGGTTAAGACATTTTCCACACACATACACTTATTAGCTATTAAGGTCTATTATGCTCAGCTTCTAGTTTCTGTGTTCTTTTCATCTGAGAATGTTCTTCATGTGCTACAGATGGACTGTAGGGTCTGTGTTTCCTGTGGCCCTCGGTAGGGTGCACACCTTTACACTGTCAACAGAAGAGCCTGTGTGTCCTGTCTCAATGCCTTCATGGACGTCTGCTCTCGTTTACCAGCGTCAACAGAGGGAGGGATAATGAGGTAATGCACGCAAACTTTCTGTGATGGAAATATTTATCTTGTGTGGGTAACACATGGATCGATCCATGATCTATTCTAAAGGACAAAACTGAAAACATTTCCTGCAATTCATATATTAATGTTACTTACTTATTCATGTCAGGAAAATCTGCCTCGGTTTTTAAAAATAAAGGTACTTCAAATGTCCTTTGGAGCACCACAAAGTTGTGTGATCTAGATTACGGGGCTGTTTACACGACAGCGTTTTCAACTAAAAACGTACAACTTTTCATGCGTTTTGGCCGTTCGTTTACCCGACAACAGCGTTTTGGGTGGCTGAAACCGCAAACTTCTGAAAACAGATTTTAAAGTGCAAGTTTTTGATAACAGTCTCCGTATAAACAACAAAAACGCAAATTTCTGAAGACTATGACGTCATGCACATGCGTAGTACATGTTTAGTCTATAGTGTTTCATCGCCATCTAATGGCCTGGCAGCAGAATACAGCGTTTCTAGTCGTTTATGCGGATCCGTGTGACTGGGGATCGTTTTGATAATGGTGTCGTCTGTACTCGGAAAACTCAAAGGAAAAACTTCTCCGTTTTAAGCATATCGTTGTTGTGTAAACGTACCCTAAGACTCTTTTTGACCAACTGCTTGGTTCCTCATTTCTGCACTCTTACAATAAATGTTATTTTTTAATGGGTCTATGAAGAACCTTCAAAATCCACGAAACCTTTCCATTGCACAAAAAGTCCTTTATAGTAGAAAAAGGTTCTTTAGATTATTAAAAGGTTCTTCACACTAAGAAAAAAAAGGTTCTTTTACGATCTGTTCTGAAAGGTTCCAGAATAGTTCTTCAGTTGCATCACTGTGAAAATTCCCTTATGGAACCTTCATTTTTAAGAGTGTACTGTTATTGTTACCAATGATTTGTAAACATGTATCATCTCTTCAACCTGTTCCCCTCTTCATATGAAACGCAAGGCTCACTATGGCATTCACATTGACAGCAGTTTGCAGAAACACAAAGTCATTCATGTCCAATGAGAGTTTGACATAGCAACATGGGGAGTTGAGACAGTCGGCGATATCACAGAGTTAACTTCATTCAACTTCAATACACTCAATACATGAACTACCAATGGGAGTGCAGACATTGAAGCTCACATGATCACCCATGTCATACAGATATAGTGACCTATAGTGACCGCAGGTACACTGACTGAAACATGAATCATCGAGACCTCCTTCTGACAAAACTGTTACTGAAAGTCTGTCATTTTCCGTATAACGGCGCTATAGTGGTGCGAATTCAAGGTGGTTAGCAGCATTGGTAGAATGCAGCATAATATTAATCCTTATTTATCCTTTAGGGTTTTTTTTTTAATTTTTTTAAATACTGATAATGCATTCATTTACTGGTAGGCTTGGAAGTCAAAAATCAATTCCAGTTCTGGATTTCAAATACATTTTTTCTATTTTTGGGGTAAGAATTAATATCTCTATGGTAGAATTTAGCCAAACCAGGAAGATGCCAACATGGGCAGGCGGCATGAGTCCACCTCAATTGGCCACAATTACTACTCTTCTTTCGACCTTGTGTACTACTATTCCTGAAACTTGGCACTGCAGTATGCAAATATTGTTGGCATGAGAATTGCATCTGTAAACCACTTTGGATAAAAGTGTCCGCTCAATGACCAATTGTAAGTGTGTGTGTGTGTGTGCGTTCATGTGTGCGTGTGTGTGTGTGTGTGTGTGTGCGCGAGTGCGTGCGTGCGTGTCTAAATAGATAATCCCTCTTTACCTAAAATCTGAATTGTGCTTTGGATTTAAAGTATAAAGTTCCACACTTTAAAGTTTACTCAAAGTTTTTGGTAACATTTTTAAAATGTAATATAAAATATCTGGGGAAAATAAGTGTCTGGTAGTTAACAAATTGTCTTTGATCAACAGCCCAATGTAAATATGAATGCATTATGGGTGCATTTGTAGGCTTCCATACTGAAAACTGTAAAGATATTACCGTTATATCCTGACCAGACCAATACAGCAAATCTGGCTCATGGTGTGAATTTTAGGTAGGAGGTTCTGTTTGTCCGACCAATTGAAGACATTGGCAGTGCCAGAAACTTGTGTGAAAAGTAATTCTTTTTGCATTTTGTGATGCTATAGAGGCACAGAAATTACACACGCCAAGGTCTACTAAACAATTTCTTGAGCCGAATGAGGTTTAAATGTTGTTGTTTTTTAAAGTTATGCACTCTTTAAATGCAAACCAAAAGCCACACAACACATAGCCAATTTTACAGACTGTTAACTGCTCTGAAGTCCTCATAGAATCACCTTAATTTATGACTTTGTGTAGGAACATCCAATTAGCTGTAAAAATGGCATTTTGGATTCGGCCAGCCATGTCTAGTGCATAATAAAAGAGTGAGGAGAACTTTTTAATAGCTTTCCTTGCCAACAAACTACGCAATTGCCTTAGACATATAAACTGCATGTGTTAATTTAACTTCTGTGGAATATTTTCAAAGAAATGACATTATAACACACTATATGTAATACCCTGGCACAGAATGGGTGAATTCAAAGCAACCTTCTCAGTAAATGAACACATGAAAAAATTTACTGTATTTATGAACTGGTCTCTTTGGATTTGAGCAGTGCTTCTTGGGTACAACACTTCAAAATGAAATGACTCGTTCACATTAAACAAGGTCTTTGTCACTTTGAACGTGGGTTTTACAAAGGTCCACCTCAGCTGGTCATGGCCATGTGTGACACACGCTGACATTGCTCCAGGTTGGAGACGGCGTGTCTTTGATGTGTGCTAATGAATGGAGTTTGGCACCTCAACCAGAACCTTGCAGTTCCCAGAAGAAACCATGAACAGCCACTAAGGCAAAACATGTCTGGAAAAACATGGACTAAGAGGGAATAATTACGTTGCTGAAATATGAGCCATAAATCAAGGTGCCTTGAGGGAGGTTGTGAACTTCAAACCAAAGGATGTGGTGCATTAAAACACAGACATATTAACACACATATGTAAGACTGGGATTTTCACATGGGCTCACCAAATACAGATGGCCATTATTGTACACAAGTGTGTATGTGTCAAAACTGAGACCCTGAGTCACATATTTCATAAAAGTGGAATTTTTAAATGCCAATCCATGCAGGTGTGAGAAGGCTCATGAATGTTTTTATACTCTATTCACAGCATGTGTACTCTTTGAGGCTTTAAATTTTACACTCACTGCTTCAAACTTAAAGCAGAAACGTACAGATGCAGGTAATGGCTTAAATTTCCATCCTCTATAAAATTGGACCGCAAGACTTTCCTCGCTCTAAAATATTTTTATGCGTGCGGTCACTGTTGGTGCACAATAACTTCAATTTATGAACGTCATTATGTCGTTGGCTGCGTTGTAAAAAAGTATATGCGTAAATATTCTTAATGGCCTCAATATTGTATTGAGTTAGTAGACACTAGTACAGAGCTCTTATTATATGTCCTGGTACAGCGAACAGGGTAAACCACAACATAGTTCACCCAAAAATTCTGAGCACAAAATTCTGTCATCATTTACTATTTTTTACAACATTCTTTTCAAGTCAATTTCAAGTCAATGAGTTCCAAATGAATGGGGCTGGTTTGGACCCCATTAACTTTCATTGTATTTTCAAAAAGCTTAAACAATCTTCAAAGTATCTCTTTTTGCATTCATGCAAGAAAGAAAGTCATCCATGATAGTGAGTAAATGATGACAGAATGGAACACTTGTGCACTTCAAAATGATGTGAATGCAAATGCTTCTAGAGATGCTACAGTATTAACTGTCTTCTTCTACATTCATTTTGCTGAATCAACTACTATTCATTAATATTTTCTTTTTTTTAATGTAATGTCACATATCACTATACTTTGCATTATATTTCCTTGGCATTAAAGGGTTAGTTCACCCAAAAATGTAAATTCTGCCAGTAATTACTCACCCTCATGTTGTTCAACCCCGTAAGACCTTCGTTCATCTTCGGAACACGAATTATGATATTTTTGATTAAATCTGAGAGCTGGCTTACTCCTCCATAGGCTTCTTCAGGGATTGAAACTTGCCGGCCACGAAAAGTTATTAAAGATATCGTTAAAATAGTCCAAGTGACTACAGTGGCTCAATCTTACGTTTATCAAACGACGAGAATACTTTTTGTGCGCAAAACAAACAAAAATAACGACTTTATTTCAACTATTCATTTCCTTCTCTGTGGGCCTCTAGTCAGTTAACTTAGTGTGATTGCGTAGAGCTACGTCACACGCAGGCTCACTATTGGCCGACGCTGGTCATGTGTGTGATGCGTGTGACGTACAACAACAGAAGCTTACGCTATTACACTAGTGAACTGACTCGAGGCCCACAGAGAAGGAAACAAATAGTGAAATAAAGTCGTTATTTATTTATTTTTTGCGCACAAAAAGTATTCTCATCGTTTGATAAACTTAAGATTGAGCCACTGTAGTCACTTGGACTATTTTAACGATATCTTTAATAACTTTTCGTGGCCGGCAAGGTTCAATCCCTTAAGAAGCCTATGGAGGAGTGATCCAGCACTCAGATTTAATCAAAAATATCATAATTCGTGTTCCGAAGATGAACGAAGGTCTTACGGGGTTGGAACAACATGAGGGAGAGTAAATACTGACAGAATTTTCATTTTTGGGTGAACTATCCCTTTAAATGACAGAAAACTGGTCAATGCTGCTGTGAGGGTGTTTCTAATACAGCGGCCGAGGGAGTGACAGCAAGTTTGACATCGTTCTCTCTTCTGACCAATGTAATCAGTCTCTCTATTTTCCCCTCTTTTGTAAAGTCATCGAAACTTTTTTATTTTGCTATTGGAGGAAATGGGAATGTATTTTCCATTCACCAGACGTTTACCAAACTATGACGACTTCCACTTCTGAGAACCATGGAAATGTAAAAAAGAGTCCACTGCGAAGCAACAGTTTGAAGAGGAACTAAGTTAAGTGAGTTAAACCATCAACATGTTCATATAGTTAGCTATTTAATTACACAGTCATTTGTAAATAACTATTTTGTCCCCTTTGAGTAGTTGAATGAACAATATATCGGCCACCATATCGGTATCAGTCGATATATGTTCATTTTTAATGATATCTGCCCAATAAGAAAATCTGGCCGGTATATTAAAGCCGATAAATAAAGTATTATTTCCTTCAGCTGAGACACTTCAGATGCAAGCTGTTTGCCGTGATGGTTTTGAATTGCTTGAAATATGATTGGAATCACTTCAAAAAAGGAAAATACAGTCAAAGGCAACATGCATAAACAAGTCTGTCATATAGGCTACATACAATTATAATGAGAATATTATAATTGTGTGCTTGGTACAGCCATTTTAAGGGTGAGACTTGTTTTTGTAATCAGACTCTTGAAAAATTATATAAAATTTGGATTTATAGGCCAATATATCGGTTATCGGTTTTCAAATATAACAAATTATTGGTTATCGGCCAAGAATTTCATAGTGGTGCATCCCTAGCAGTGGCGGATCTAGAAAATTTTACATGGGGGGGCAAAGGGGTGGCAAGAGGTCTTGGCAGGGTGGCAGGGGTAGACGGTGGGAATCCCTATGTGAATTGCTTTAACAAAACAAACACAAAAACACAGTAGTTATTGTTTAATCATGCCCTTACACACTACAAAGGTTTTTAATTCACAACAGGAATAAGCTCAGTGCAGTGTTCCAACAAAACAAAACTGTGCATCTTTTAAAAAGTAAAAGTAGCCTATAAAAAGCCAAATGAAAATATAAAAAAAAGTACAATAATTGTGTCCAAGGACTTTTAGCCTTAATGGTTAGGCTCCAGCTACTTTCTTCAACTACTCTTGGCTGCAAAAGTCAATATGTGAAAACCTCTGGTTATCCTTGTATTACATTACACTGTAGGGCCATGTAGCTAATAATAGCCTATATAACATAAAATCAGAAAGATTTATCACATGCACACACACCAGTTATGTTTAGACTACTTAATATAATAATCCTAATTGTATTTGTTATTTCACCAGTTGTAACCTGGTTTCATTTCTGTGATATCTGAGAGGAATTGGATTTGCTTAGCTAATCAAATGATCGATCTCCTAACTGGCACTGTATTGTGTGTAACGTAAAGGCGACCATCAGTAAACGTTATGGATACAAACAATTTATATTTTTATTAAGCTGTTCTTGTCTTTACTAAAATCAAAATTAGTCTAATCAAAGTGAAGAGTGCTCTTAAAATCACGAGGGAGCGTTTTGACCGCTGATGTTGGCTAACGTGAATAGACTCGCTGTTTTTGCTGATGCTGGGTCGTCTTTAGCATATAATACATTCATTACAAATGTAACTTTAAGTTAAATGTGTGTTTAACTACACCTGGGGAAACTCACTTCACCTTCAGAGGCTCTGGGGCAGCTCAGTCTCTCCAATCGGGTTGCAGGGCCACCGCACCGCAGCAGACTCGCTGTGTGTGTGTGTGTGTGTGTGTGTGTGTGTGTGTGTGTGAGCCAGACTGAGCGAACGCCGCTCTGCACGTTTGAATCAGGGACGTACTAAGTATTTGAGGGGCAGGGGGGAGGGGCTTTAATAAAAATTAAATTGTTCACTTTTGGTAAATGTATAGTTTAGTTCACTGTTTTGAGAAGCTTGCGGGTTGTTTTTACAAGTACAGTTTTTGGATCATCAAAGTTAGGGGGGCAGCTGGGGGGGGGGGAAAGGCTCTAGAGTGGGGGGGCACCTGCCCCCCCTTGCCCCCCTGTAGATCCGCCCCTGATCCCTAGTACTTACTTCACATCTGCATTTGAGTTCTTACATAAAAAGTATGTCTGACACTGCTGCATCGACTGCCCAGCCAACAGTGAACGTTCGCAGAACTTTGGCTAAGTTCTCTCAAGGTTCTCTCAAAGTTTTTCCAGTAACGTTAATAGAACGTTCATTCAGAGTTATCTGGTCTTTAATAATGTTCTAAAAACATCAGCACAAAAATGGTATTCATACATCATTCATGGAACTTTTTTCTTAAATGTTTTAGTTGAACGTTGTACTACTTGTTTCGGAGCTTTCAGAGAAAATTCAAAAGTAACAATCCCATAACATTTGATGAATAATAAAATGAAATGTTTCCTATGTAATACATTTGCAATCATGGCAATTTTGAATGGTGAGAGAACATTCAAAAAAACAACATTTTCATGTTCTTAGACTATTTACGTTAGCCGGGTATTCTTATAATCAAATTTCTCACTTTAGATCAGAATTTTCTAGAGGCTTAATTTCAATTTTGAAATTATTAAATCCAAAACCAGGGCTTTGAATGATCACTTTGCATTCATAAAGAGTTAAATTGTTGGTATTATATACTGTAAGTGCTGACACAGATGACAACTGCTTTGAATATGAACCAGACAATGGTGCCGTTATATTGAGCAGATTCTGTTGGTTGACCCAAGAAGTGGAAAGGTCACGGCTATAGTCACCTTTTAGTGCCTGAGGCAACGAGTGTGGGTCAGAGGTCACGTCTAATTGAGATTGTGGCCAGGTACTCACACACACTCAACACATAGTGGGCTAAATTACATCTTTGTTTACTACTGTGTGGATTGTGTTTGAGTTAGACGTATTAAGCGCATGCTCTTTTCTTTAAAAGGTTTAACTGCTTTATAGAAAAAACAGAAATGAAAGCTTTAGCATAAGATCTGTCAGGAAGACTCAATTGTTACGTCACTTATTACCTTCTCATCTATCCAATCGTGTTCTAATACTTGTGGTATAAAATATCAGTACTTACACACGTCTGAGTTCGCAGATGCTGACGCTTTCATTCCCCTCCATCCTCCCTTAAATATATGTTAGAATTTTAACTTATAAAAATATGCCATATAAACTAGTGCTGTCAAATCGATTAATCGTGATTAATCACATCTAAAAGTTTGTATATATACATATACAGTACACACACATACAGTACATATACTGTATATATACACATACATACATACACACACATATACTTACAAACTTTTGTTATATGTGATTAATCGCGATTAATCGATTTGACAGCAATAATATAACCATAAAATATATATTTTTATAGAAATACTTAATTCTGCTTAAAATAAACGAGAATGTCTGGACAGTTTTTTACTCATAAGCATGTCATCTGTTATGTCTTAACCCAACATATTTCTCTAATAAGCCGGATGTAAACAGTTTTTAAAATTCCAAATGGTTCGAGTCACTTTCTTTGTTCTTTCTGGCATCTCCACCAACTGTTGTATGTTTCCTTTTCTCTATTTCTCACCATCTTTCTCACAAATAATCAATCCAAATGCACTGCGGATGCGGCAGCCGTAACATATTAATACCGGCCTGTACAGCCTGCCAGCGCATATGGAGAACACTTCTACACAACTTCTGCATGAATTATGAATGTCCTCTCCATGAATTATGCCAGCTACAGTGAGCTTCACTATTGTATTACCTGCTCAGTTTCCCATATCAGGTGCTACATGTACATGATGTGCTGTGTGGGGAAAAAATGGCTCCAGAAGTTAGACAAAAATCTTCATAATTTACTTCATACATAAATATGTTTTTGTTTCATTATTCTAAAAAGATGAAATGCTTTCTTCTTCGGCTACACTCCTAAAAAGGGGGGTTTTCACAGTGATGCCATAAAAGTACCTTTTTATTCCCCAAAGAACCTTCCAGTGAACAGTTTGTATTTATTTCTCAGTGTGAAGAACATTTTAATAATCTGAAGAACTCTTTTTCACTGTTAAGAAACTTTTGTGCATTGAAAGGTTCCCATGCATGTTAAAGGTTCTTCATGGAAGCATAAATGCCAATTAAGAAGCTTTATTTGTAAGAGTGTTGGGTTAGGTTTGTGCTTATGGTAAGGTTAGGGTAATTATATGTGTTCACAGTATGTTGATGGACAAGCCGAGACAGTGAGAAGTCGGGAGACAGACAGCAGTCTCTGCCTGAAGGAACTATCCTTCACAAAAAGCTGAGAACAATGAGAAACTGAGGGAGCTTTCTCTCTCTCTTTCTCTCTGTCAATCACACACAAACACTGCAATGCGTTTAAGTGAACTAGACTAGACCAACAACGCCAGCCTGACAGGTGAGTCGAGCAGAGCTCAAGACATTGCGCCGACAGATTGACTGATGATCTATGAAACACACACACTTATGTGCTAATTATTGTGCTCATGTTCCTCACGAACACAATTTAAAAGAAAAGTTCAGTTTACAAGCTAGGTGTGTTTATATAATTCACTTACAGCGAACTTTCGAACATGATGCATTACTGATGGTGTTTATTTATGAACATGTCTGCATTTAAAGTCAGCTCAACTTTAATGATAAGGGTTTCAGGGCGTGACTTTTAATGTAAATCACATCGTCAAAAAATATTGTTGAGGAAATGTAGTCGTATAACCTTTGAGATAATGACGCGTGGATGAATTGTCTAATTGACCCTAATGTACATGTAAACTACTGGTGGTTAATACCATTTTTTTTTGTAACTATGGCATTTTGTGGACAATATGGTAAATTCTTGATGATATGTTTCACTATTGTACTTGGATCTTTTCATTGTGCATAAACCACAGCAACACATGGCATGCACACATACCTGATTTTATATGTATGTAAATACAACTGTGGTGAACAAAGTTTTATTAAGTAAAATTTGGTTTTAAGCTAGTCTAAATACATACATACCTGGAGAGTCCCTGCACAACTTCTGAAAGTGTGTGTTAGCCAAATAAAACCCATGAAACCCAGAAGTTCCAGCAGCACACATCGCAGCAGGCCGTGACAATAACGATTCTGTGACGAAGACCTACTTCATGCTTTTGGAGATCATTAAATATGTGGCTGGTACATGATAAGACATTGCTTAGTCCGCACTCTTAAAAATAAAATGTATCCTAAAAGCACATTTTCTTCAGATTATTATTTTTTCTGGGAACTGCACTAGTATATGAATGATTTTCTAAAGAACTGAAGAATAAAAAGTGGAATACAAGGATCTCCAATGAGGCTGCAAAACCTGACTGCCATTGGATAATTGCCATCTTCATTTTCAAGAGCCTAGGGGAATATTTCAGGGGAGATCACAATGATGTATCATTATGTATTATTGTATTATACATTAAGAGAGAGCACCCTGATAACAAAAATATGTTCTGAGAACATTCCCATTAAGTTAAAAAACATTATTTCTGAATGTTCTCTGAATGTTCAAAAATATTAAAAAAATGTTAAAAAAATGATTTTTTTAAATGTTTAAAAAAAAAAATTCTTGGTTATATGAATGGGAACATTCCATTTTAGCATATTGCAAGCATTAACGGGATTGCTACTTTTAAATGTTCTCTGAATGTTCTGAAACTAGTAGTATCATTTAAAAAACGTTAGACAAACATCTGAGCGTTTCAGGTAAAAACGTTTCATGAACGATGTATGTGCTAAATTATTACTAAAGACCAGAACTTTGAACAAATGTTTTATTAATGTTACTAGAAGAATGTTTGTTCAACCTTCTTAGAACGTTCCCATTAGCTATGTGAATAACAGAGATCAAAAAAATTGGTCTTGGCAGAATTTGAGTTATTTGGGCAAATCTGAGAACAGTTCGAGCCATTTTGTAAGTCTCTTTTCAAAATTACATTTGTTAAAAACATCTGACACACAGAAGCAAAATTTCCTTTGGCCTCCATTTATCTCTTTGTTGTCTAGGACAAAACTGAGATTTAAAAGTAATCTCAATTCTGATCTTTCCATCTAAATGAACGGCTCTTTCTTGACCATGTACAAACACATGACATATTTCCAGAAAGGAAGATACAGCAATCCCAACACAAACATTTTATCACTTACGATATTCAAAACAGCTGATTTTAATATTTCCATTGCATTTGGATAATTACCCAGTTTAAGGTGTTTACGTAACCTTCAACAACGTTATTGACAAGGTCCCATCTGTAATATAAATGCATCTATTTATCAAAAAATAACAACCCTTATCACTGTGATTGGCTTGTTTAAAAGGCCATCAAGCAAAGAAAGAAAGAAAAATATAAATATATTTAAAAAAAAAAATTATAACAGCCACCCAGAAGGATCACACACGAATCTGTCTGTGCATGTGAGACTATGATTAGGAATATTGCGTCACTACAGTCAAATCGAAACACAGCGTTCATCGGAAGCCTATTGTTGTGTAGTGGATATAGTAAGTGTGTGTAAAGGTTAAACTATCATTTGACAAAATTAAAAGAGAAACAGCGCTTGCTTTGATAAGGATATACCAACACAATGGTTAACACTGTGGTATAAAAAACACAACACTCTTCGTGATATTCCTGTCCTAAAATAATGCCTTCATCAGATCGTCTGAATTGTTGCGTTCAATTGAAAAGCTTTAAGAGAAACCCTTATAGCAACATGTTTAGTGTACTGGTGAAATTCTGAGAACTTCAGAAGTCTGTTGTTTCCTAGCATCAGGTTGAAGCCGTTTCTGTCTGAACTCGATGATCTTGTTAAGAAGACGCCGCCAGCTCGCCTCATTGAGATGTCACATCCAGTTGAGTGACAAAAAATTACTGACTCACAACCAAAGGCAAATTCATGAAACCGGTCATTGAAAAGGATTTTTTTTGCTTTGTCTTCGAATACCTCTAATCTTGTCTTAAGTTCAAACTCCCCAAAAAGCTTCCAAACATCACACTCAAACTGTACGCAGGAATTGCACACATTTATTCCTGCTCTAACATGTCTTTCTCATTCACCGACTCTTTCGCTTTTATGAGCTGTACGCTGGGGGGAAACGCTGGGAATGGAAAGAAAACTCTTCTATGACTTGTTTTACTGTGGTCTGTTGTGTTGAAGTGTGGTGGAGATCAGGCTTACCTGATATGATCCTGACGGAGGTCTGGAGTGAAGGGTTGAACTGAGCGAACGAGAGCGGCTCGGTTGACTTGTGTAACTCAGATGTGTCTCTCTGTGTGAATAAAGGAGCCTGTTGCTTTCTGCCTTTTCTCTTTCGCTCCCCCCTCTCTCTCACTCACTCACTCACTCACTCACTCTACCTCCTCATTCGCTCTGGCATTCTTGCCCTCCCTCTTAAAATCAAACTTTCGCTGCCATGCATGTCTTCATTACAACAGTTGTTGTCTTGCATACGGTATCTGTCTATATGTTTCTCTCGCTCTTTGTCCTTCCTCAGAAAATCACGATACTCTTCGATTCATAAATACAGCCCTGGTCACGTGACGCGATACTTCAAATATACAGGGCTTTTTTAAGAACCCACAGAATGCCTTTAGGGATGGAAAATCATGGCCAGAAAGCTTAAGTTTCCCTCTCTCTCAATCCCCCCCCCCCCCCCCCACACACACACACACACACTGGTTCTGCTGTATCCGTCTATACGTCTCCCCCTATAGCATCTCTCTCCACCCCTTTCTTCTGGGTGTCAGTTTCTACATCCCATTATGCTTCCATCTCCTTCTGCCTTTCTTCGACAAACTGCTTGCTCTGCTTTTCTCTTCCCCCCAATTATATCCCCCCGTCCACTCTCATGCCATCATGGTCTCTTAAGTCTATTGTCCTCCTTTAGATCATATTTTTCTTTTTCATACGTTTCATGTTCATAACTAGACAGCTTTTCTATATCCAGAAAAATCTCTTATGTCATTATTTCCACTTAAAGAATTACACTCTTAAAACTAAAGGTTCCAAAAAAATTTCTTCACAGTGATGCCCACTGTAAACCCTAACACTCAAAATGATTAATTGGTTTGAGTTGAGACAATTAAAAACTTTTATGAGTATTTAGAACTTTCTTTTTCTTTTGAGTTCACTAAACTGACACATTTGAAGTAATCTGGAGCCGTATTCACAAAGCATTTTATCTTACCACTAGGAGTACTCCTAAATCGCACTAAAAGATTTTAGCTAGGAGTTTTCTCTTAAAAGTTATTCACAACGCCTTTCAGACCTACTCTTAGTAAAGAAAAATGACAACTCCTAAACTAAGAGTGAGTCTTTGTTGCTATGGATGACGTCATTACTCATGCACGAGCTTGACTGAAGTGACCACCTTGATTGGCTGATGATTGTAACGCGGGAATGATTCCAAACACCTCCCCTACGATGATGAGTGACAGGTGACAGGTCTGAGAATGCGTGCGCTACACAAGTAGTGCGAAGGACGGAAGATGATGAATAACTGAATAAATAGCCTAAATGAATAAAGAGTAAGGGAAAACAAATAGCCTAGTAGCCTAATGAAACATATGGATTGATGCAATATCTTTGCAACATTATTGAATTAATCTGTCACTATATTCCTCTGCCTACGTTTGCAAAGAGAAGAACATTTTAATTTGATTCAGAATGAAACGTTACAATTAGTTTACATGCAGTGAGTAGCCTAGTTTTGGTTGTTGTCGGTGGCGATTGCATCCCTAGTTATGCCTACAATGCAAAATTGTTCCCTCGCGATTGGAAGCTGTAGCCTCCGCATACGCATTTCAAAACATCGCAACGTGAAATGCCACAAAAAGCGGTTTGTGAATAGGTCTTAGTGAGTTAGGAGTCCTCTCCACTTCTTTTAAGCTGTCCCAGGCTTAGGTGCTACTTTTAGGGCTAAAATGCTTCGTGAATTACTCTTAGTCAAAAAAACTAAGAGTCCTAAAGTTACGAGTGACACGCCCATTATTTTTAGGAGTTGCTCCTAAATTCGCCGGTTAGGAGCTACTTTTAGCCTTAAAATTCTTTGTGAATACGGCCCCTGAATTGCATCATTGTTTTGAGTTTTATGAACTTCTTTCTTTTAATTTAGACAAACTTAAATGTAACTGAAACTGGGCTGGGGATTTCTATTTCCAAACAATTACCATAACGAGTGGAACATGAGCTTAGTTTGAGAACAGATATCGTCCCCTTGGAATTATAAGGTTCTATCTGACATTTTTGTCAAAATTGAGTTATTCACATATTCTTATTCTGTGACCACTTCTTTACATTATGTGATGTTGTTTTTTAAGTTGTGTACATTTTGGAACTTTTTATTTAGAAAATAAAAATGTTATTTCTACACAGTCAAATGGAATGCAAAAACTTTAAAGCTCAATATCTCAAAACTGCTCAGAACGCAGATAGAACCTTATAATTCTAAGGGGACGATATGTTAAGTGTTTTATATAGCTGTACTCATTCAGAAAGTGATATGCTATGCTATGCTAATTCTGTCAAAGCATTATGTTACTAATTAGCAAGGTAGCATTCACTGCAATAGCATTTCCTGTCTAAATTTAGGTAGGGCAGATTCTGAGTCTTGGTGCTTTCACACCTGCCTCATTTAGTTCGGTTGAATCGCACTAGAGTTCGTTTTCCCCCTTGGTGCGATTCGTTTGGGCAGGTGTGAAAGCAGCAATCGCACTCGGGTGCGCACCAAAAGCGGACCAAATAAGCGTACCGAGACCTCCTCGAAGAGGAATTTTCCCGCACGTTAATTCTGACCAATTTACCGGTAGGTGCAGTTGTGGAAATATGTTCAAGACACATCTGGCCAACGAGTGATGTGGATGTTGTCACGTGACTGCATTTTGGTCAGTTTCATCAACTGATTCGGACCAGAGCAATCAGTGTGGTGTGAAAAGGAACCAAAACGCCTGAAAATGATACAAAGTAAAATTTTTCGCCCTTAGTCCGGACCAAATGAACCGAACTACAGATGTGAAAGCACCATTAGCGCTAGTTTACGATAAACATGTTGTAAGCTTCATATCCTAATCACTGGACACATCAGACACACTTTTGGCAGAATTCAGAATTCAGAATTGTCCTTGTGTTATTAAAGGGTAACTAAACCCCTGGTCAGACCCTGACTCCACCCACTGGCAATATTTGAAAAATGCTGGAAAAGTGGGCAGAGCCCAGCGGAGATAGAGGGGATGAACCGAGGGCGGGGCTGAGCGGGGGGGGCGTGCACCTGAGACCCGCAGTGACGGATTAATTGACAGCTGCTGTCAGACTCTAAAATGGAGAGTGACTGGAGTGACGCAAGTAGCTTTGCAACAGAGCTGTCATTTTAAGTCGAGGATGTTGAATTGTCTGTGGACACAGGGCCAGAGCCATATCAATTCGAGCCGCTGGCTCAAACTGCGGTCTTAACTCCCGCATCGCGATCGGCATCCGATGAGTTTTATCGAGCTGATGTCAATAGCGCGCGCTCTCTGTAGGCATATTCAGGTTTTGCCGCTATGTGAAAAAATCCAGCAAAATGCCCCGCGCGTTTGTCGACCCCAGAGGATTAACTTTAGCCTAACCATAAATTGTGATTAAAATATACATATATGATCACTCACCTCAAGACGCCGCTGCAAAGTAGAGTTTGGGGGTGTAGTCTAATATGTAGTTATTGTTCATTGCCGAAGTATTTTTTGGCACACAGTGTCGCAACAAATCAATCACTCCTTTAGACTGGCTGCTTGCACCTTCATTCACTGAGCTCGCCGCTGCTGCAACTTGCGCTCTCTTCACGACTCAACCTCCACGGACAGTTTTTAATGCTTTATCAGACAATAACTAGGCCTACTCAAGATTTTGCTTTAGAATAATTTTCGGGACAATCAGGGCAGGATTCGGGACAACAGCTTAGATTTCGGGACTGTCGAAACAGTGGTTTTGACGAAACAAGATGGTTTTTATACTGCCAAAGGGCTTGGTAGCTCATACCAAGGGCGTGGTGAGCTGGAACCTGCTTACGTCATCTGCCACCCCAAACATCCAATAGGAAAATTCAACTGCAGTAGCCACCGTTCAACCTGAAGAGGGCACCACTCGTTTTTACACCATATATAGTAGAATTAAAACACTTTATACCCAAATGTCAAAAAAGTTACTCGAATCAATGAACAGCACTAATAAAGCCCCATTCTTACAGATCATTAACTAAAAAAAGTTGGTTTAGGGTTTAGTTACCCTTTAAGTCTGAGGGTGGCTCTCTAATGATGATTGACAGACTTTAGTATCACAACAAACGCATTGAATGCAATCTAGATTGAATTGCTTTCATGTAGTAGCTATTTTTATTGCATCTGAATGTTGTTTTAGAATATTGCAAGTTGTGTATGAATTCCAGTGAGGAAAACAAATGTCTATTCTCAGAACAAATATAAAATAAACACAACAGAACTAGTGTATATAAAGGCTAGTAGCCTATTCACATTAGCACTTTAAACTAAAGGGTTTATACTTTCATTAATTTGATACGCTACTCCACATAGGAAGAACAGAGAGATATGCCAACTAGTTACTGACCTGATGAAGACACATATCTGATGCGGATTGATATCGTCTTGGTCTGGAGCGAGGTTTAGTTTAGTGAAAATAAGCGGGACGGGCAGCCTGAAATCTGCCCTAATAGCTCGGAAATAGAGCGCGCTACGGTTCCTGGAGTTCCATTTTCCACCACAGATTTGCATTGGAAATTTGTGGGGCGCTGTAGAGCTAGGGAGGTCTCCGAGACCGGCTGCCTTCTTAGTACCATAAAGAGTAAATACACTGCCTGTCGAATACGCTTCATTTCAATATATCCTGCTCACTTTACGAATTAAAATAGTCCAGAAAATCCGAAAAATATTTGTTGCCGAATACTCAGCACATTTATAATGTATTATTAATTGAGTGTAGCATATATAGAGGTCTATGTTTGGATGAATATTTAGCCCATACAGACGAGCCACGGTAGATGTATTGAATTAGCTATTTAAAGCTAGCCAAGCTTTCACTAATAAAAATATTGAAATTACATGACAATTTAAAAAAAGTTAAATGTATTAATTAGCTTACTCAAAATGTTTCAAGCTAAGAGCAATTAAAATGTATGAGTTCAAAATAAAAATCTGCAAGTCCTGCTTACTAAGACTTTAACATTTCTTAAAGGCACAATATGTAATTTTTTTGCTTTAAATGTGCCATATGTAAAAATTGAGGTAAAAATATCCAAAAAATTAGCTACACGTATCAAAAGAATGAGAAGAAATAAGTGCAATGATGTCATTAAAAAAATGACAAGTTATAGTGCTGCCGAGATATAAACCTGAATTGGCTTTATGCCCAGCTGCACTACTTCCTGAACTTCAGCCAGCTCCTTGTTTCCTGTCTGCCATTATTGGGTAAACTTGATTAATTCAGGTGTGTCTGATTATTGTTGCCATGCCTACTGAGGTCAGGCACACCTGAATTAATCAATTTGTCCAATAATGGCAGACAGGAAACAAGGAGCTGGCTGAAGTTCAGGAAGTAGTGCAGCTGGGCATAAAGCCAATTAGCATGCTAAATTACTAGCCCCGGCCCGGCCGGTGTCTAATACCAGTTTCGGCCATGGGAGGCGGTATGCGGGCAACATACATAACCACCAGCCAAACTGCAACACACGAATAACTCGCACGGCTTGTATCTCTTTAATCTCTAAAAATCTCCAAATGCTCCATGTGAAACTGCGGTCTTACTATAGTGTCAATTGATTTGATTAATATGCGCGAGGGAGAGAGAGCAGGACCGCGTTTGTGTTGTTTGTAGACGTGAGAGTGCGCGCGCACGGCCGAGCTCTCTCTCTCTCTCTCTCTCTCTCTCTCTCTCTCTCTCTCTCTCTCTCTCTCTCTCTCTCTCTGCTTGTAATGCGCCCTGTCAAGCGCAGCGGCAGCAGTCATTCTATTCTACATCCCTCACCGATCAAAATAGGCTTTGGCGGGACAAAGCGGACTATTTGACGGTTTTAGAAGATTAACAACCTGAAACTAAAAAACAGACAGCCTAGAGTAGGCCAACTTTCTGAAGGTATACTGCCCCCATCTGGTATGGAATATGTGGAGTATGAATTGATTTTTTGACATAAGGCACCTTTAAAAATATAAGAAATCACTATATCTATGTTATATATTTTTTAAAGTTGTGTATTTACATTATCCCGACAGTTCCAATTAACTTCTAAATCCAGAGAAATTAATATTTTAATTCTAAGTCTTTATTTCCGTTATGTCGCCCGTCTATCACGTCATATCCGCGTTTGCGTCTTCCTTCCTGCGGAACTCGGCGGAACCGCCAAACTCAAAGAGGAACACTGACAGTATAAGGGGAACACCCGTATAAAAAAGTCTGTATGATAATGGATCATGACTACTCTTTGACTGTACGTTCTGCCAGCTCAACAAAGCGCAAACGTACGGGTGAAAAAAATGACCCGAGAAGACTTTGGGACCATAGAAGAAGCAAGAGACGTGTAAACCTTGGAGAAGCCTTTGAAAGATGGCGAAAGCTTCGTGACAAGCTCGCACTGCAGAGAGATGCTGATCTCGCTTGCGTTTTAATAAACAGGTAAGTTAAGTAACCATTCAGCTAACATAATAATCGTATAATGTTCAAGCGTCTAACTAGACGCGATAGACGCGTATTTGACGCTCTATTCGCGTTCGGTGTGAACACACCATTATGGTCACATAAGATGCATATAAGTCACCCAACTTATAGGTATGTTGACATAGCGACCACACGCACAACATTCTGTCTCACACATTAGCTAACGTTACTGATAAGTTTGTTAACTAACTGTAGCTCGCGGCTATTTCATTAGATTGACATTATATAAAGTGAAAAGCCGTAACTAAACGTAACAACAATAGAGATGTAATATAACACATTACCTCGTCAGTGAACATGTTTTCTGCTGGAGATGCCAGATTCGCTGCTTGACAGTGACAATAACAACAACTCCCATGAGCCCTCGCACTTTCCCGACCATCAAAGTACGTCTTTTGTTATTATTTTGATTGAGTGACCCCTGGTGGCCAAAAGTTACATACTGTGCGTTTAAGTTTTGCCAACTCAGTGGCATAACGAGCCAACACCGGGCCCTTATGCAGGATTGTCAAGGCAGGGCCCCTACTACAACACGTGATGACGCAATGTCCACGAGTACAGGCTACCATGAATAGGACAGGATCGGATCATAGAGACACAGCATGTAGATGATGATGCTGAGAGATGAGATGACTGACAAAATCAGGAATAGCCCAAGCAATAAAAAAATAAAATAAAAAGAACAGTGGTGAATGCACACCATAACACATGAAAAAACACTGCTGGTGACGGCGCACCATAACACATTGTTACTCACTGCTTTGACTACACACACATCAGCCTAGGTCCAAATACATAAAAAAAAAGATGCTCACTTACATTATAGCTGCATTTTTCGGGCTTTCCTCTGTGTGAATATGCATGTTTACCGACCCGGGGATTCCCCAGTCCCAATTCAAAACAAATTACACCAAAATCCATCATTGTTCGTTTCACACATGTATTCAATGATCAGTAAAATATGTTGTTGTCATTATTTATTCAAATGAATTTGCGATAAAGTAAAATGCGATAAAGTAAAAAGACTAAAAGTAGTAAAATATGATAGGGGGCCCCAGCTGTCAATCAATATCTTCCAGTCACGCGTGTCACGGTATACAAATCCATTGATTCCTTCTCGTCTCGTGTTTATGTTGTTGTATGAAAGCACGTGTGCAGTGTGTGTGACTGAGTGACGTTCCTTGATCTGCTCCAGCTGTTCATCATCTCATCACCAGCTGCAGCCGATCTCATCTCCCTATATATACTCACCACTTTCTCATCCTCTTTGTCAGATCGTTTGGTTGATGTCCTGTTCGGTGTTCCTGTTCAGTCCTACCTGCCTTTCCTGTCGTCGTGTTCCTGTGGGTTCGTTGTCTTGGTGTGGATTATCGTTTTGTGTCTTCACGTCACGGATTCATCACCTCACGGACTTTCACCACAAGGATTCTTCACTTCACGGATTGTCACTTCACGGACTTCGCACGCTGATCATCAGGTCCCTGTGACGCCCGTCCACGCCCGTGTTTACCTTCTGTGTTGTCTTCTGCCTAAATAAACCAACGTTACCTGCATTTGTTTCCTGTTGTACTTTAAATCATGACAGAACGATCTGACCGTACCATGGAAGCAGCAGGGGGTGCCTCTACATCTTTGGAGGAGTTCGTTCACCATAGTGTGAGGAGGATGGACTCTCAGGAGAGGATTTTAGGTGACACGGGTCGTGCGATACAAGCCTTGGCGACACAGGTGTCCGAGCTCACCCAGCAATTCCAACGCCTTCAAGTTCCCATTGAACTTGAAGGCGTTCAATGGGAACGCCCCCCACACCTGCCGTTCCCCCCACTCCACCAGAGAATTCTTCAGCCGCCGAACCACGTCTTCCGGTTCCGGAACCGTATGCAGGTGAGCCGGCTTATTGCCGTGCATTTCTAACCCGGTGTTCCATTCACTTCGCGTTGCAACCCAGAACATTCAACAATGAACGAGCCAAGGTGGCATTCGTCATAACCCTGTTGACGGGAAAAGCGGCATTATGGGGAACGGCAGTGTGGGAGAATCAAGATCCATGCTGTGCCTCGTTCCAGACACTCTCCACGGAGATGAAACGGGTCTTCGACCGAGCCGTGGCGGGGAGAGAGGCTGCTAGGGTGTTGGCCGACCTCCGTCAAGGTGAGAGGTCGGTCTCTGACTATTCCATCGAGTTCCGAACCCTGGCGGCCGAATGTCATTGGAACGAGGAGGCGCAGTGGGACATGTTCCTGCATGGGTTGGCTGACCGCGTCCAGAGAGAGATCTACGCCCTGGACCTCCCCACGTCATTGAATGGGTTAATCGAGCTGGCGCTGAGGGTGGACGCTCGACTCATTAGAGCAGGAGGAAGAGCCTGGTCTAGCCGTCCTTCAGGAGGAGGAGAGAACCAACGGTCCAGCGGCAGGGACGCGGTCAGCCCAGTCTTCGATCACGAACCCATGCAGGTGGGTCGAGCTCGGCTTTCCCGGGAGGAGAGGGAGAGGCGGAGATCCCAGGGCCTTTGCCTATACTGTGGAGGTGCGGGACACTATTCTTACAACTGCCCGGTAAAAGGCCAAGCCCGATAGTAAGTATGAGGCTACTATCGGGTGGGATCTCCGCCGAGAAGTCCTCATCCACATCTACCCTCCTCCCGGTAAGACTTAGATGGTCAGTTCAACAGCACGACTGTCACGCACTTCTGGATTCTGGGGCGGAAGGTAATTTTATGGACAACACTTTTGCACACAGATTTCAGATTCCCCTCAAACCACTCACACAGAAGATTGCAGTACACGCTCTAAACGGACAGGAACTTCCCACCATTTCATTCATCACCGAGAACATCACTCTCATTACTTCAGGCAATCACTCAGAGACTATTTTTTTTTACATATTGGATTCACCCCTGGCACCCATCGTTCTCGGACACCCCTGGCTCATCCGTCACAACCCCCGAGTGGACTGGCACAAGAAAGCTGTGTTGGAGTGGAGCAAGGAATGTCATAAGTCTTGTCTGATGTCTGCTTGTCCGTCTGTGCCTGTTTTTGTGTTACAGGAGGAGGCAGGGGATTTGTCTAACGTGCCCGAGGAGTACCACGACCTGAAGGAAGTGTTCAGTAAGTCTCGGGCTGCTTCTCTTCCTCCGCATCGTCCCTATGACTGTGCTATAGATTTACTGCCAGGTAAGTCTCCGCCTAAGGGCAAGTTATACTCGCTTTCTGTCCCAGAGAGGGAGGCCATGGAGAAATATATTTCTGATTCTCTAGCAACCAAGTTCATCCGTCCTTCCTCTTCTCCAGCGGGGGCGGGGTTCTTTTTTGTGGGGAAGAAGGATGGGTCTCTGCGACCTTGTATTGATTACCGGGGGCTGAATAACATCACGGTAAAGAATACTTATCCTTTGCCGTTGATGTCTTCAGCCTTCGAGAGGTTGCAGGGAGCATCCATCTTCACGAAATTGGACTTGCGTAACGCTTATCATTTGGTTCGCATCAGGGAGGGGGATGAATGGAAGAGTGCTTTTAACACCCCCAGGGGGCACTTTGAATACTTGGTCATGCCTTTCGGGCTGTCCAACTCCCCAGCAGTCTTCCAGGCACTCATCAATGACGTGTTGCGAGACATGATTGATCAGTTCATATATGTCTACCTGGATGATATATTGATATTTTCTTCATCTCTCCAGGAACACGTGCAACACGTTCGACGAGTGCTTCAGAGGTTGTTAGAGAATGGGCTTTTTGTCAAGGCGGAGAAATGCGATTTTCATGCACAGTCTGTTCCTTTCCTAGGATACATCATTTCGTCTGAGGGAATGCGGGTGGACCCTGAGAAGGTTAAGGCTGTGGTAGAGTGGCCAAGTCCAGATTCCCGTAAGGCCCTGCAGAGGTTTCTGGGGTTCACCAACTTCTATCTGCGTTTTATTCGCAATTTTAGCCAACTAGCCGCGCCTCTGACTGCCTTGACCTCCCCCAGAACTCCGTTCAGGTGGTCAGATACAGCCGAGGCTGTGTTTGCTAAACTTAAGAGCCGCTTCGTTTCTGCTCCCATCCTCGTTGCCCCTGATTCTTCACGTCAGTTTGTGGTGGAGGTCGACGCGTCAGAGGTGGGGGTAGGAGCAGTTCTGTCCCAGCGTTCTTCCACAGACGACAAGATGCATCCTTGCGCGTTTTTTTCTCATCGTTTGTCCCCAGCTGAACGCAATTACGACATTGGTAATAGGGAGTTGTTGGCAGTCAAGTTAGCGTTGGAGGAATGGCGTCATTGGTTGGAGGGTTCGGGGGTACCTTTTATCGTCTTGACCGATCATAAGAATCTTGAATACATCAGAACCGCCAAAAGACTGAACTCCAGGCAGGCTCGGTGGGCACTTTTTTTCGGTCGTTTTGATTTTTCCCTCTCGTACCGCCCGGGTTCCAAGAACATCAAACCCGACTCTTTATCTCGCATTTTTGATCGTTCCGAACGCCCGTCTACTCCCGAGTGCATTTTACCGGAGACCCTATTTGTTTCCACACTCGTATGGGAGGTCGAATCGAGGGTCAAAACGGCCTTAGAAGGGGTAATGCCTCCGCCCGGTTGCCCACCGAATCGGTTATTTGTGCCGGAGGGATTACGGTCTGACGTGATTCAATGGGGTCATGGCTCCAACGTGGCTTGTCATCCAGGAGTTAATCGCACTAAGTTTTTAGTTAAGCAACGATTTTGGTGGCCACTTATGGCTTGTGACATTCACAGTTTTGTTTTGGCTTGCTCGGTTTGTGCCACTGGTAAGACTTCTAATCGACCCCCAGATGGGCTCCTTCAACCGCTGCCTGTCCCTTCGAGACCCTGGTCCCATATCGCTCTAGATTTTGTCACCGCCCTCCCACCCTCCCAGGGTAACACAGTCGTTTTGACCGTGGTGGACCGGTTCTCGAAGGCGGCTCACTTTATTCCCTTACCCAAATTACCCTCAGCTAAGGAGACAGCGTTGGCAGTCGTTGACCACGTGTTTCGCTTACATGGCCTCCCGATGGACGTGGTCTCCGACAGAGGACCTCAGTTTGTGTCCAAATTTTGGAAAGAGTTTTGTAAGTTACTGGGAGCGACTGTTAGTCTATCCTCAGGGTTTCATCCCCAGATCAATGGTCAAACCGAGAGAGCCAACCAAGATCTGGAGAGAGTGTTGCGATGTTTGGTTTCCAAGAATCCTTCCTCATGGAGCCAACAACTGTCTATGGTGGAGTACGCCCACAACACATTGCCAGTGTCGGCTACGGGCCTATCTCCGTTTGAGTGTAGTTTAGGTTACCAGCCACCCATTTTTCCCAGTCTGGAATCCGAGGTCGCGGTCCCCTCTGCCCACGCCCTGATCCAGAGGTGTCACCGCACTTGGACTAGAGCCCGTGAGACTCTACTCCAGGTGGGGGCGCGCACCAAGGCTAAGGCCGATCGCCACCGGTCAAAGCCTCCCGTATACGTCGTTGGTCAAAAAGTGTGGCTTTCTACCAGGAACATTCCTCTCCGATCCGTTTCCAAGAAACTTGCTCCCAAATTCATTGGCCCGTTCACTGTCACCAAGATCATTAGTCCGGTGGCAGTCCGTCTTAGTTTACCTCCGGCGTACAGGAGGGTTCATCCCGTGTTTCATGTTTCAAAGATTAAACCCGTGTTTCATGCTCGCATTAATCCGCCAGTCCCGGTTCCCCCCCCGCCGCGTCGCGTAGATGGAGATACCACCTATTCGGTAAATCGTATTCTGGACTCTAGGCGGAGGGGGCGCGGATTTCAGTACTTGGTGGACTGGGAGGGTTATGGTCCGGAGGAGAGAAGTTGGGTACCTGCTAGAGACATCCTGGATCACTCTCTCATCGATGATTACAATCGACAGGTAGGGGAGTCTGGAGAGGGGGTACTGTCACGGTATACAAATCCATTGATTCCTTCTCGTCTCGTGTTTATGTTGTTGTATGAAAACACGTGTGCAGTGGGTGTGACTGAGTGACGTTCCTTGATCTGCTCCAGCTGTTCATCATCTCATCACCAGCTGCAGCCGATCTCATCTCCCTATATATACTCACCACTTTCTCATCCTCTTTGTCAGAACGTTTGGTTGATGTCCTGTTCGGTGTTCCTGTTCAGTCCTGCCTGCCTTTCCTGTCGTCGTGTTCCTGTGGGTTCGTTGTCTTGGTGTGGATTATCGTTTTGTGTCTTCACGTCACGGATTCATCACCTCACGGACTTTCACCACAAGGATTCTTCACTTCACGGATTGTCACTTCACGGACTTCGCACGCTGATCATCAGGTCCCTGTGTCGCCCGTCCACGCCCGTGTTTTCCTTCTGTGTTGTCTTCTGCCTAAATAAACCAACGTTACCTGCATTTGTTTCCTGTTGTACTTTAAATCATGACAACGCGGGCCCCTGATTGGTCCGGGCCCGTAAGCAACCGCTTACCCTGCCTACCGATAGTTATGCCTGTGTGCCAACTTATTCGGGTTGTAGTGCAAGAAGAACAAATTTTGGTTCCCTAAAGAACCTTTAAGAGAACCCTTTTTTTTTGTTTATTATTAGTGTGAAGAAGATTTTTTAAATCTAAAGAACATTTTTTCACTATAAAAAAAAAAACATTTTGTTGAATGAAAGTTCCAGGCATGGATGCCAATAAAGAATCTTTTTCTTCACCCAAAATGTAAATTCTTTCATGTTTTTCCAAACATGTGTGACGTCTTTGTGGAAAACAAAAAGAAAAATTTAAAAATGTGTAGATCTTTTCCATCCGAATACAGTTAACTGAGGGGGGACTGAGGTTTTCAAGCATAAATGAATCATAATAGCTTATGTAAAGCATTCACTGAACAACCTGACATCCACTATAGCGGTCCTTGACTTGTTCATCTGAGTTGATGCAAAATTTCCAATATCTAATTCATGAACAAATTCTTCTTTTGAGTAATTTTTTCAATTAATTAGTTGATCCATTCACAGACTTAAGTTTTGTTCTATTCCTTACACAAAGCATGTATGTCTTCAGAGGACTTGTAATATGGCACAGTTGTAGCCTATGGACCAATTTTATGTTACTTTTATGGAGTCCTGCATCCTTTTTGAATCTTGAAAGTCAAACATCCATGCAAGAGACCGCAGAACAATTCTTCAGATTTTCTCCTTTAGTGTGCCACAGATGACATAAAGTCATATGCTTTTGGAAGAACATGGAGAATAAACAATTTTGCTGTGAACTGTTTTTTTATTCCTTGCTGTTGCATTTCACAGATGTTTTATAAAAATCTGGTGTCCTAAACCAGCAATGAAGGGTCATAAACATGCAATCACACACACAAACACGCATAAATATTACCTTTGTGTCATCATCACTCATACAAACACTTGCACAGATGTTTTTTTTTTTGTAATATCAGAAAACTAGCTCTTGATTTCTGCTCTATGGAGAACTAGCTCTTGATTTCTACTCTCTGGAGAACTAGCTCTTGATTTCTGCTGTCTGGAGAACTAGCTCTTGATTTCTGCTCTCTGGAGAACTAGCTCTTGATTTCTGCTGTCTGGAGAACTAGCTCTTGATTTCTGCTCTCTGGAGAACTAGCTCTTGATTTCTGCTCTCTGGAGAACTAGCTCTTGATTTCTGCTCTCTGGAGAACTAGCTCTTGATTCTGCTCTCTGGAGAACTAGCTCTTGATTTCTGCTCTCTGGAGAACTAGCTCTTGATCTCTGCTCTCTGGAGAACTAGCTCTTGATTTCTGCTCTCTGGAGAACTAGCTCTTCATCTCTGCCCTCTGGAGAACTAGCTCTTGATCTCTGCCCTCTGGAGAACTAGCTCTTGATCTCTGCCCTCTGGAGAACTAGCTCTTGATCTCTGCTCTCTGGAGAACTAGCTCTTGATCTCTGCTCTCTGGAGAACTAGCTCTTGATCTCTGCTCTCTGGAGAACTAGCTCTTGATATCTGCTCTCTGGAGAACTAGCTCTTGATTTCTGCTCTCTGGAGAACTAGCTCTTGATTTCTGCTCTCTGGAGAACTAGCTCTTGATTTCTGCTGTCTGGAAAACTAGCTCTTGATTTCTGCTGTCTGGAGAACTAGCTCTTGATTTCTGCTGTCTGGAGAACTAGCTCTTGATTTCTGCTCTCTGGAGAACTAGCTCTTGATTTCTGCTCTCTGGAGAACTAGCTCTTGATTTCTGCTCTCTGGAGAACTAAACAGATGATTTATAAAACAGATGTTTTATAAAAATCTGGTGTCCTAAACCAGCAGTGAAGGGTCATAAACATGCAATCACACACACAAACACGCATAAATATTACCTTTGTGTCATCATCACTCATACAAACACTTGCACAGATGTTTTTTTTTTTGTAATATCAGAAAACTAGCTCTTGATTTCTGCTCTCTGGAGAACTAGCTCTTGATTTCTGCTCTCTGGAGAACTAGCTCTTGATTTCTGCTGTCTGGAGAACTAGCTCTTGATTTCTGCTCTCTGGAGAACTAGCTCTTGATTTCTGCTGTCTGGAGAACTAGCTCTTGATTTCTGCTCTCTGGAGAACTAGCTCTTGATATCTGCTCTCTGGAGAACTAGCTCTTGATTCTGCTCTCTGGAGAACTAGCTCTTGATTTCTGCTCTCTGGAGAACTAGCTCTTGATCTCTGCTCTCTGGAGAACTAGCTCTTGATTTCTGCTCTCTGGAGAACTAGCTCTTGATCTCTGCCCTCTGGAGAACTAGCTCTTGATCTCTGCCCTCTGGAGAACTAGCTCTTGATTTCTGCTCTCTGGAGAACTAGCTCTTGATCTCTGCTCTCTGGAGAACTAGCTCTTGATCTCTGCTCTCTGGAGAACTAGCTCTTGATTTCTGCTCTCTGGAGAACTAGCTCTTGATTTCTGCTCTCTGGAGAACTAGCTCTTGATTTCTGCTCTCTGGAGAACTAGCTCTTGATTTCTGCTGTCTGGAAAACTAGCTCTTGATTTCTGCTGTCTGGAAAACTAGCTCTTGATTTCTGCTCTCTGGAGAACTAGCTCTTGATTTCTGCTGTCTGGAAAACTAGCTCTTGATTTCTGCTGTCTGGAGAACTAGCTCTTGATTTCTGCTGTCTGGAGAACTAGCTCTTGATTTCTGCTCTCTGGAGAACTAGCTCTTGATTTCTGCTCTCTGGAGAACTAGCTCTTGACTTCTGCTCTCTGGAGAACTAGCTCTTGATTACTGCTGTCTGGAGAACTCGCTCTTGATTTCTGCTCTCTGGAGAACTAGCTCTTGATTTCTGCTCTCTGGAGAACTAGCTCTTGATTTCTGCTCTCTGGAGAACTAGCTCTTGATTACTGCTGTCTGGAGAACTCGCTCTTGATTTCTGCTCTCTGGAGAACTAGCTCTTGATTTCTGCTCTCTGGAGAACTAGCTCTTGATTTCTGCTCTCTGGAGAACTAGCTCTTGATTTCTGCTCTCTGGAGAACTAGCTCTTGATTACTGCTGTCTGGAGAACTAGCTCTTGATTTCTGCTCTCTGGAGAACTAGCTCTTGATTTCTGCTGTTTGGAGAACTAGCTCTTGATTTCTGCTCTCTGGAGAACTAGCTCTTCTGCTCTCTGGAGAACTAGCTCTTGATTTCTGCTCTCTGGAGAACTAGCTCTTGATTTCTGCTCTCTGGAGAACTAGCTCTTGATTTCTGCTGTCTGGAGAACTAGCTCTTGATTTCTGCTCTCTGGAGAACTAGCTCTTGATTTCTGCTCTCTGGAGAACTAGCTCTTGATTTCTGGTCTTCAGAAGGCAGCTTTGGTTGAAGGTTATTGTCATTCAGCAGCACGTAGTAATGGATTGGATTTTAGGGCAGTGGTTCTCAAATCTGATCCTAATCAGGTTTAACACAGGTTTTTTGTTTGTTTTTGTAGCTGACCTACTTATAACCCACACATGCAATTACAGTACCGCAATTAATTCTTAATTAACACAATTACTTGTTTGCATATGATACACAGGTATGAAGTCTTTTATATTATTTAAGCATCTGGAACCTTTTCAGTTTGACAGAAGATTCAAAGCCCGATGATTTCAGATTCTTGTAAGATCATGAGTTAGTGTTGTCTCCTCTTTTTTCTTCAGACTTTTTAGATTGTGTGGCTGTTTAGATGATTGATTTCAGCATAGCTTTTTAAGGTAGTCAATTTTCTATAGAATTTTCTATATATATTGTTGTACTTGCTAGTATTGGTTATTAATCATCAGCTCATTAGAGGTGTGTGAGATAAGAAAGACATAGGCTATGTTCACACTGTCAGTCCAAATATTTGTGCATCCGATTAGAATCTGATGTAAATGATTGACTGTCCACACTGTGTCCGATTTGTGTGTGCCGTGGCGGTCGTTCATTTTCCATTTTTGTTCATCAATTTCATGATTTCTATGGCAATGACATTATATTGGTAGACCGTAGGAGGCAGGGTTTATTACCGTCTCACTGGTCTCAAGATTCAAAGAGACGTGTATGCCAAGCCGACTGGCAGTGAGTATATTGTAATTTTCCACTCAATCTGCACTTCACAACAACACATACTTCTAATTGCAATGACTTTCAGCATGTTTTTCTACCCCAACGTTTACATGGCATGAGAAAAGCTAAGCAAAATCCGATTAGAGCGGTTAGACTAAAGCGGATTTCCAGAAATCTGATTTGAACTTATAAATGTTTAAAATAGATGTGTAAATATTGAATTTTACGTGATATTCACTTGCTTAATATGTTTGGATTCCAAATGCACAAAAATACATTTTGGACTGATTAGTCTGAACAAGGCTAAACAAAATGTTCAGATTTGAGAACTACTGTGACCACTGTGATGTTCAGACCTACTACATCATGCCTATAATAATAACATAAACCTGGGATAATGAAGAGATGCGTATACAGTAGCTTTATATAAAACTGAAAAGTGCTGGTAAGTCTAAAAGTGTGTTGCTTGAATGAGGTGAAAGCATGAAAAAAAAAATAGGGAGAGAAAAGAATAGAGTGAAATAAAAGAGTTGCTCATGTTAGAAACAGCGTTTGATCTTTTCCCTCAACTTTACATATTCTGTCAGTCTAAAACATCTAAAAAGGGTAGCTATGGTTTGCATGTGCAAATCGCTTATATGGTCGATTAGAGCAGAACAAAGGTAATAGATCAAAGGAAATAGATGTGAGTGACAAATGAAAATGAAATCATTTGTACTGTAACTGTGTATGCGTGTGTTCAGTGTTTGAAAGGTTGAGGCAACAGTATCAGAGGTCAGAGGTCAGACCTGTTAGTGTTGTGTCAAAGAAGTGTGCAGAGAAACAGCAGTGAGCGTAAATGTGTACGATCTTAGGTTTGTTTTCTTGCCAATGAAAGAGGAAAATATAGGAGCAAACTACTAGTGATTGTGCTTCTATTTGTCATTTTTCTACATTTTTTTCCATTATACTGTACATGGGCAGTAAACAAATAATGTGTCAGTGAACAATTTTTAATCACCATGATTTTAGATTAAAATGTACATATGCAGATAATGTCTATACAAGGGAACATATATATATTTATATGCAGTGACTGAATTTCTTTCAATTTCATGAATTTCTTAAATGTCGAATTAAGTTTTCCATGTTTTCATTAGAACAATATGTGATCTTCAAATCAGATCTCCTACATACATAATCCTATAGTTTTAGAAGGAGTATAGACATGTCAAACTCCAATTTTGTGTCAATAAATCATAAATATTTCTTATTTATTTTACATTATAACATTTTATTTGTGTTACCTTTGAAAATCAAAACTATTCTGTTTATTTCTAGGTTTAGATTTGTTTTTTTAAAGCGATCTCAGGCGTTTGGACTCATGTACAGTACCTGCTGGTTTACAGAGTGAATTAACTGGCCATGACAGAAGCTTTCCTGGACACATCAGCATAAGTAGCAAGTTTTCTTGCGGCATAACTATGAAATTAAAGAATATATATATATCAGATCTATACAGATCAGAAAAATAAATATATAAGGGCATGAGAGCAACGAAGTAAGGAAAATAAATACGAAAGAAAGAAAGTACGGTTGAGTGAGTTTTTAGAGAACATAAAATGGGGCCCCGTTTGGAAGCAAGCGGAGGAGAAACCGCAGAATGGAGTGAGCCTCAGGCTGAAGGAGGAAAAGTGTGTGTGTGTGTGTGTGTGTGTGTGTGTGTGTGTGTGTGTGTGTGTGTGTGTGTGTGTGTGTGTGTGTGTGTGTGTGTGTGTGTGTGTGTGTGTGTGTGTGTGTGTGTGTGTGTGTGTGTGCGTGTGTGTGTGTGAGACACAGTAGGCTTTAATCAACAGCAAGTTGTCTGTAATGAGATCACTGCACAGTCCACACAGATTGATGTCATGTGAAGTTCTGTGAGTGCATGTCTGTGCATGTCTGTGTGTGTCTGTGTGTGTCTGTGTGTGTGTGTGCCTGTCTGTGTGTGTGTCTGTCTGTGTGTGTGTCTGTCTGTGTGTGTGTCTGTCTGTGTGTGTCTGTCTGTGTGTGTGTCTGTCTGTGTCTGTCTGTCTGTCTGTCTGTCTGTCTGTCTGTCTGTTGGCATATGCATCAACACACCGACAACAACACACAAGGAGACATAGAAAAAGACTTTAAGCAGAATGTAAACGTGTGTCGAACTCAAAAGCGCAAAAGCACAGTTGGGGCAAACACACAAAGAGCACACTGTGCTGCGTTTAAATGGACCTGGCAAGAACAAGAGGAGAAAATGAGAGAGAGAGAGAGAGAGTTTTCAGTTTTGGGTTATAAAGTTAAGCTCACATCCTAACCAATGAAAGAGCACATTCATTGTGCAGACGCCCAAATGTGAAGTCATTTATACATTTCCAGTGCCATGGAAACACACACAAACCCGTTAATTACTTCATGCATGCATGTTGACACAAGGCCATGTGCTCACACACAATCCCATACGCTAATGTAAGCGCAGGGGTGAACGGTGCACGGATTCTCTTTCTGCTTTTTGGTTCAGCACGCGTGTACCGAACAAGTCTTAACTTAAGCCTACATCTTACGGTTGTATCCTTATCTGTAAATGTTAGAAATTCACATGAGTATTTTACATTTTGCATAAAGGCTCATTCTGACAGCAAGCAAGTCTTCGTTAAGGCCGGGACGCACCAAGGGAATGTCGGGCCGTTTTTGATCGACCAGTGTGTTCTGCACATAGACTGTAAAAAATATGGACATAGTGTCTGTGACGTCACCCGTAGGTTTCTGAAGAGTGTTTTTGAAGCCCAAAGTGGGCGGATCCAGCTTTCTCCATCTTGGCCGCACGTCACTCCCGGATAAACGAAAATGAGCAGCGAGGCAGATTAGCTGAGGTGACGTGATGCTAACAGACAGCAGACAAACGGCTAGTAGTGACATCAGCGGCAATCCATCTGTCACTCAAATGGCCACACCCATAATTATGCAAAAAATTAAAGCCTTAATATCATTGAAACGGATGAGTTATAAAAAAAATTCACCCCCCCAAAATTAGCTATATAGACCAAAACAACTTTTTGAGGTGATTTAATGGCATCTTTCGTAACGCTTTGCAGACTCTGCTGTGTGTGTTCATGTGTTTTGAAGGAGGCGTGGCTTAAGAGCACTCTGAAGGGAGGGTGGGATTGTATGCTTTCAAAGCAAACTTTTACTACAATCTCCAAAATTGTCAACCCTACCTCTAAAGCCCGGGACACACCAAGCTGATGTGAAATTACTAGCGGCGACGAAAGCTGACTGTGTTGTCGCCTCTCATTGGCCAAAAAACTGCCGATAACTGTCTATATCAGCAGGCATCAATACTCTAATTTTGTCATTCAAAAAGGGAAACCAGAACTAGGACTGCATAAATAAATACAAATCATGACAAAGCAGTGCTTGCTTATCATTTTGAATGTCAATCATGCTGATCACTTTCTTCATTCCAGTCGGCTCATGTTATTATAAAAATATTTATGCATTCCAAAGGTCAGGTAAGATGACGAACAGCCTTCTGTCTGTGCCGTCTTGACTTCTTTTCTCGCTTTCTTCACTTTCGCTTTTATTCTCGAGCACTGACTCGTTCATGAAGCTGAACAGCCAATCAGATTTCTCTCTCTCACCGACGGATCAAAGCCGATTCAACATGCTGAATTGGCCCGAAAAAACCCGATTGCATCCGACTAGAGCCAACGGTGCGGAACAGAGCGGCAACCTTCCTGTCTCGAAAGTGACCTAAACTGCAATTCATCGTCTGGCCACTAGAGACAGACTGCAAAGGAGAGTCAAATGGGATTTTCTTTTCTTTTTTTCTTTTGAATATCAACAATTACTCCAATCGTTCATTTAAATATAAAGATTTACTTTATTATTTAATCAGTGTTGTCCTTATTACACCTCCATAGTCGAACCTACCGGCCTATGGTTAATATTAGTAACAAATGCAATATTATTTGACACGTGTGCTACACTTACTTGAATCACCCAGGCAGATTGAACATCGTATTGGACTGAATGCAATGATTGGACCAACGTTCTTTGGTCCTGAGATATATGTATTTTTTTTATTCAGACCACTTCTATTATTGATTGCTATCAGGATATGAAGATTTCAACCAGTATTACAAAAAGTGTTAAAAAAATGCAGTACAAAGATTGTGTTGCAGCTGTATTGACAGTATTGAAAGTCAATTGTATGTTTTGTTTCCCCCCTGCATACAGAAATCATACCAAACATTACTTCAATACCAAAGTGTTTACCAAACCATCATTTTTGTGTATTGTTACCCCCCAATAAGTGTAAAATGAAGGTTTATCCCTCACGTACACAAAGTTCTCACCCTGTCATCCATACAATTTTGCAACATTAGAGGTGGTTTTCTCCTGGTGGATGTGTGAAAGATCTCCATATGCACTTCCATATGAAAGAGATCCAAAGGGCCAAGAATATTTCGAGAGAGCTCTTTTGATTTGCAAATCCATTGAAAAACGCTGGTCATCACCCACATCTGATGTGTTCTGGATATTAGTGTCCCTGCTAAACCTGAAATACCTTGACCAGCTTCACCAGAAATACCATGATGGTTGACCATCAGTTTTATTTTTTGCTGGAAACCAGCATGGTCCACCAGCTAGATTAGAAACTAGACTGGAAATGTATGCTGGTCTAAGTCTTTTGAGCAGAGAGCCACCTGGCAACTCTGTAGCAACGTTCAAATAAATCACTCTGTTCAAGTAATCAACAAATACACTCTAGCAACAGTGTGGCGTCATATGGTTGAGTTTTTATGTGGGCAAACACCTCTCACATTTTCTTCACAAAAAGAAGGGGTGAATTCAGGTTGATTGGGACATTTTTTTCCAAGTCATCTCAATGGCAAAAAGTTTCCCAATCACCCTGAATTCACCCTAGTTTACAGTTCAGCATAGGTATTACATTTACATGTTTAACTACATGTGTTTGGTGAGACAAAAAACTTTCTCAATTTAGCCAGTGATGTCAACACGAACCTGCCATGAACTCACGTCTGTCAACTACCATTACTGTCAGATTCACGTCTGCTTTGCAGTCATTCTTTTTCTTCTTCTTTCTTGCCATTTTCCCTCACCTAAGCCTCCACTATTTTCCACTCCTCCGTCTGTAATGGAACATCTATTTTTGCTCGAGTCGCCTCACAGTCGAGAGAAAGATGGTTACCGCAGTCTTTCTGTTTTTACTCTGCTCTTTTTTTCTCTCATTTTCTCTCTCTCTCTCTCTCTCTGTAACTTTGACTTTTTCTCTTTCTCTGTCTCTCTCACAATGATTGAATTTCCATAAGTTTTGTAGCCATGCCAAAATGTGCCAGGTTGTTCTGATTAAGACAGACATCATAAAAGTTTTAAAAACTCCAAATTATTAGAAGAGAGGGAGAGAAAGATAAAGAGAACAAAAAAGGAGAAGGAGGAGTTTGAATAATGGAAAAGCAGTTTGATGCACATATGGAAACAATTGTACAATTTCTGCAGTTTCTGCCAGGAGCATGAGTTTAAAATCAGCACTAGAGAGACTCTGTCCTCTAATCCATTAGTTCAGTAACCACTGCCTCAGGCCTTCAGATCAGAAACCCATTTCTTTTACAAATACTGCTGTTTTTCTTTATTATTGTTGTTTTTATTGATCAACATAATTTAAAGGATCATTAGAATTATATAGAGATTTAGAAGAAAACTGAGTCTATGGGTGCTTCTCCATATCCATCCTCGTCTCCTCGCTCCTCCGTCCTCCATCCTATGAACCGGAAACCGATCGAGCTCAGCCATCTTGAAGAACATCTCAGTTCTCTAATTGCACTGCGAGGAGGTGAGGAGTGAGGATCGAGGAGTGAGAAGTGAGGATCGAGCAGTGAGGATCGAGGAGTGAGGATCGAGAAGTGAAGATCGAGGAGTGAGGATCGAGGAGTGAGGATCGAGGATCGAGGATCGAGGATCGAGGATCGAGGATCGAGGAATGAGGATCGAGGAGTCGAGGAGTCGAGGAGTCGAGGATTGAGGAGTGACGAGGCGAGGATCGAGGAGTGACGAGGCGAGGATCGAGGAGTGAGGATCGAGGAGTGACGAGGCGAGGATCGAGGAGTGAGGATCGAGGAGTGACGAGGCGAGGATCGAGGAGTGACGAGGCGAGGATCGAGGAGTGAGGATCGAGGAGTGACGAGGCGAGGATCGAGGAGTGAGGATCGAGGAGTGACGAGGCGAGGATCGAGGAGTGAGGATCGAGGAGTGAGGATCGAGGAGTGAGGATCGAGGAGTGACGAGGCGAGGATCGAGGAGTGACGAGGCGAGGATCGAGGAGTGACGAGGCGAGGATCGAGGAGTGAGGATCGAGGAGTGAGGATCGAGGAGTGAGGATCGAGGAGTGAGGATCGAGGAGTGACGAGGCGAGGATCGAGGAGTGAGGATCGAGGAGTGAGGAGGCGAAGGTCGAGGAGTGAGAATCGAGGAGTGAGAATCGAGGAGTGAGGAGGCAAAGATCAAGGATTGAGGAGTGAGAAGTGATGAGGCGAGGATCGAGGATTGAGGAGTGAGGAGGCGCACTGTTGTGAGCGAGCCCAATCTCATGAAAGTGCGTGTCTATACAACGAATATTATTTCTCGTGCCATTTATACTCCAAAAAAATTTTTACATGCATATGATACGCACTTTATGGCGTGTAATATGCACGCACTCCCCACCCCTAATCCTAGCCAAGGGGTTTTCAGTGCGTAGCATATGCACGCAAAAAATATTTTGGCGTATAAATGGCACGAGAAATAACATTTGTGGTATAGATACGCACTTTCATGAGACTGTTTTGTGTGAGCAAGTAAGACATGCTGATGCTGTACAATACAGAGTACACAAATTACCCGTTGCAGATCTACACAGGTGGAGCTGGGGAAGGTGCAGGGTTTCTGAAAGCGCACTGCAAACTGCTACAGAAAATGCTGACCAGTATCTGAGGGTTGAGCAGCGAGCTCATTGGCTACTGATACAGCAGGAACCAATCAGCTGTGCCTTGAATGATGTGAGTGCAAGTAGATTGAGTTAAGGACCAATCAGCCTGCGCCATCTACAGTTTCATGACAGAACTTTAAATGAATTTGCAGATCATGTCTAAGCCTGAGGATTGTGGGCATTCCATTAGATAAAGCTCTCAGTTCACAGATGCTACTGAAGGCAAGAAGGGGAACTGTGAGCCGTCATACACCAGAGCAACAGTCTGACCACAACCACAGACTTTTGTTTATGATGTTTTCGGATCAAAACATAAAAATAAAAGCAGATGTATTACATGCACACTTTTAAAAATGCAATTTTTCCTTTCATTGCATGCAAGCTTTTTTTAAATGTATTCATCAACATTCAGGCAGTTCAAACCTGTAGTGTACTTGCATATACATTGACTAAACGTGATTTGCCAATAATGCTGATTTCATGTGTGTGTGTGTGTGTGAGTGCACATATGCTTGTGTTTATAAGAGTGTCGGTATGAATTAGGGCGTTGAACGCTCCAGGCTCAAGGTATTTTGCAAGTGTGTGTTGGCAGAGCTGTATGCTGAGTTTCCAAACACCACGCTCACTCTGTAATTACCAACATGCCCATCAAAACATGTCCTGACAAAACCACTTTTTCTTCTCTGGATCCCTCTTTGTTTAATTCTCTCTTCCTTTCTGTATACAGTTTCACCTCAACACATGCAGACATATTGTAACGCATGTATTTACATTTTTGTTGCATACTGCACATCACCAGCATCATTGTCCAAAAAATTAAATCTTAAGGTGAATAGGGGTGATCCAGAAAGCAGTTTAACTGCAGACGATGAAGGACGGAAGATTCTTCCCTCTAGCGGTTTAGATGTAAAACTGCAAGTTCCTCGCAGAGAATTCTGACATTTCCCGCGTAATCCGACCCGACAGCTCAAAATCATAATCATTATTATTAGCTTATACCATTGTGAGTCAGGGTAAGGCACGGAGGCAGTTTTAAACACCGCTTTACTTACTCATCTTTTCATATAGTGCAGTGAAAGGATATTTTGGAAACAGTGTTAACCTCAGTTTAAGGTTCCAAAAATCAGGGTAGGCTACTATATTAGTAACCATAACTGACAATGAAACTAACCTGCTTCTGTATTCCAGAGTTACTTCAGGTAAATCCATCATTTCAGGAGGATCGAGTAAAGGTAGAAACAGATTCTATGGAAGATTATAATTGTTATATCACGGTATTATATACCACATATTACACAGAATGCTCATTAAAATCGGTGTTTAATAAAAAATCTCTGATAATGCTTTAGATGAGAAATTACAAAAATATTTTTAGTATTTCAATGTTGTTGACTGTATGTACAAATATATTCAGTTGAAGAGAGAATGTCAACCACTTAACCTTCGCCAGTGCGTCGGCGCACTGAAGCGTTTTTTTTTTTTTTTTTTTTAGTTCAAATTTACTATCAGATTTAATGTTATACCTTGACAAACTATACATCATTAAACAGATATAAGACTCAAGATTCAGTATTTGACCACTATTGTATTCTGAGAAACTTATAGTGATTATGTCTTAATTTGTGGCAGGAGTTATGAAATGAAAAAATGAGTCGATACCTTTAATATGAAATATGAGCGTCAGCTGGTCCATTCATAAAAAAACACTCCGTGCTGTCGTCATGACAGCGATTCACAAAACAACGTCCCTCAGGGCTTTAGCTCAAAAATGTGCAGACTTGGAGAAATATTGATATATTCTCATAGATTCACATCATATTTCTATAGACAGGGATAATATTTATTGAATTTATACCCAAATGCGTCGATGTAATCATTATGATCGCTTCTTACTGAGATGTGCTGTGTTTTCAATTCATACTAATAGCCTGAGGGCGCTATATGCACAATAATAGTCCATATATGGATTATGAAGAAGACCCATAGTCATGTGACATTCCAGGACGTCACCTCGATACAGAAAGTAGCTGACAGAGATCGCTGTAACATGCAGATAAAGATGTTTTGAAGACAATGGAGATTTTAATCTCATAAATGGTCGTGTATTGATGGTGTGCTAAGCTAACATGCTAGCTAGCCCAGGTGCACCTGCCACCAGCAGTTATTGTTTTATGATTTTTTTTCTAAATAGGAATGCTTACTGAAATGTTTCAGTGCATTTGATACCAGTTTCAAATATTTAGTGAGAACTTTGATAAAAGAAATTAGGGTTTGAAACCCTATGAATAGCCTGTGAGTAGCCAGTCGTTAGTAGCTATAATTCAGACAAAAGAAATGCATATTTAGAGCCATAACCAGTCTGGAGAGGTGTAAATGTGTGCAGGGGAGACAGACACTGAATGGGGCTCGTTTGCACCACAAAACAATAGAGACAATAGACTGAATAGATGACTCAGAAGATGACTAAACATCAGTTTGCATTTTAGAGTCTAATCAAAATAAAAAGTAATTTGACATGATCTTGAAAAACATTTAACTAAATACAGAGTTTTAGACTTATAATTTTCAGATTTTAAATATAAAATGGTCACACATGTGGCTTTAGCTGCAGTGCATTTCTAGATTGCTCCAGGGCCAATTTAAATTTTATTTTAATGAAGATGTTTCATAAAAATAAATTTCTAATAACTTTACAAAACTTTGAAGCTATTTTTTAAAAAAAATTCATTATGACAATAATTAATTCTACATTTACAATAAACTACCAGGTGTCAGCTTTCAAATGAGATCATACTTGTGCTTTTAGTGCAAAGGGTTCATGAACTGTATCTGTTTCAGTTTGGGTATGTCGTTTCTGGGGATTTTTCAAAAGTGGGCTTGCAGCTTAACAGGTTAAATACCACCTTTGTAGGTTGACATGAATTGAGGTGACAAACAAAATACAGAATTGCATAATTGTAGAATTTTATATAGGCTATATATATATATATATATATATATATATATATATATATATATATATATATATATATATATATATATATATATATATATAGGCTATAATTAATTTTACAACTATGCAATTCTGTATATATATATATATATATACAATTTATATAACTGCAAGAAATGTTTTTAACTACAAAAGGAAAGATCATCAAGACAAACTTTAAACATTAAAAATTTGGCTTGGCAATACCTTGTTTTTTGTTGTTGTTTTTTAAAAAGTAGCTTAGGCTTTTATAGACCTTACAACACGCATACATACAGATTGAATTTAATTTATGTTTCATAATTAAAATATATATATATATATATATATATATTTTTTTTTAATCCTATTTCTGTCATTCTAATTCAATTCCCCTCAGGCATTTCAATTCTCATTCATTAAAATAGAGGCAATTGCATCTTTTATTGATGTAAGAGCGCCATCTTGGGGTTCATATGAACAGCTGCAAGTTCTTTGCAAAGACATAAAAAAAAAAGTCAAATTAAAATAGTAACTATATACAAATACAGTATATCAATACATCTCCAAATCTTCAATAATGTCTGTATTTATAAAACAGAGTAAAAACCTTCTTTAAATTCAGTTTTATTATTGAAATGCCTGTGCAAAACAGCCAAAGAATATAAATTTAAAATGATCCAGAACAGCAGTAGAAATAAAAAGCCAGAGTAGATGGGAGACAGAAAGAAGACCAAGCAGACATGATATTATGACATTACTGTATTCAAAGGCCATTGAGAAATAATAGTTGTCAAATTAAGTACAAAAAGCAGATTAAGCAAAATGGGGCTGTTATGATAATTCTCCCCGACCATCATCATTATCAGATTAAAATTTTGATTCTTGTGGTCTTTATAATTATAATATTTGTGTTAGTTTTACTTATAATAGTTTTAATTATAATTATATATTTGAAATTACTTTAAGAATACAAATATGGATCACTGTCTCATATGTAAGTCTGTTGGTGATTCATATGATTAGCATCAATTAATGTTTTAAGACAAACAGCAAAATAAATGGAAACACTTTACAATAAGGTCTCATTAATTAATTAATAAAAACATTGACTAACAACGATACATATATATTTTTTTACATTATTTATTAATCCTTGCTAACATTATAAATAAAACAAATAAGCTTTAAGAATACTAATTCAATAGCAAAAATAAGTAAATCAATACAATAAAGGGATAGTTCACCCAAAAATGCAAACTCTGTCATTGCTTTCTTTTCTGAATACATAAGAAGATATTTGAAGAACGTCGGTAGCCAGACAGTTGATGGACACCATTGACTTCCTTTGTATTTTCCTTCTGAATGGAGTCCATCAACTGTCTGGCTACCAACATACTTCAAAAAACCTTATTTTGTTTTCAGACAAAGAAAGACACTCATACAGGTTTGGAACAACATGAAGGTGAGTACATGACTATCCCTGATATAAAGTTGATAAATGTAACATGACTCAGTAAACACAGTCGGCTGTGTTTGTGTGCACACCTCATGTTTAGTGAATGGCCATCATAAATCACACACGATTTTAGTCATGAGATGTACAACAATAGTGAGGCCTTGAAAATATAAACATCTATAAACTAGAAAGAGTTCATCAAATTATTGGGCACTTCCTATAATATATTCTAATATATTTTTACATTATTTTTCAATTAAAGCAATATCCCATGATAAAATACAGACAAGGCATTTAAAATCCAATTTTTGAAGGTAAATTATTAGTGCCATCTGGTGGGAGTAAAAAAAAGAGAGAAAAACGTATGTAATGTCATGGTGTAACCACTAGATGCCTGTATCATAAAGTGGCTTATAAATTATTTTATAAAAGAGAGCAGTTTTGATGTGACCTACTCTAACCTGTTTCACTAACTCGTTGTATCAAGACATTCTGTTCACCATGACCTCATGTTTTTAGCAAAATAACACAAAGAATACATGGCCATATATTCTAGGAAACTGGAAAATAATATGGAAAATGCTTATGCAAGGCTGAACATTAGGGTGTATGTTCCCTTTCAAGGGAACTCGAGCTGCGTCAAGCTGTGGGAACGCCTCTGCGTGTGTGCGTCATGAAGCACGTATGGAATCAGTCCAATGGAGAGACGGAACGTCATAGGCGGGTGACGTCATCGACCAGGAAACTATAAAGCACCCCCAAAACACAAGCGCGACAGCTTCTATGCCTTCAGTAAGCGCTATATGTGGATCTGTCTCAAGTGTTTTTGTCTGTCACTAAGCAGGAGTTTCACTATTTCAAAAAACTATATATATATATATATTATATTGAGAGACAATGGCGAGCGAACAGCAATTTAAGAAGTGTGTTCCTCCCTGCTCGCGCTATTTAACGGGCGGGGATACACACAGCTTATGTGTTGTTTGTTTGGGAGTGCAGCATGCCCAGTCAGCTCTCGAGGGGGCTGATTGTGAGCATTGCGAGCGTTTGCCTCTTAGAACGCTCCGCTCCCGCCGATCACTCTTTGAGGAGAGTGGTTCGGTTCGCGATCCCCGCGGATCGGGTCCCGCTCATGCCGAGGCTGAGCGCCGACGTCATTCGTGGGGATCGCAGATGGATCTAACAGCGGGGCTTGAGACGGGCTTTGCCCTATCTCAGCCCTTACCTGTTAGATCCAGTGCCTCAGTCTCGGGTTCGGAAGCACGCTCTGCGGTTTCTTCCCCCCGAACTGAGGCCCCAGTACTGCAACTATCCAGTTCTGAGGATCTGGATGTTGTTAGTCTGGATGCGGGAGATGTCGATGATTCGCCATCTCGCTCTCCCGAAAGTGAGGAGCTTATGGAGGTGCTCACTCGTGCTGTGTCTAAATTAAGCATCGAGTGGCCAGCTGTTAGGCAGGAGTCTAGAGAAAGATCTAAACTAGATGAGAGATTTTTGCCTTCCCGTTCCCAACCTCCACGCCGGTGCTTGCCCTTTTTTCCTGATTTACACTCAGAGGTTTCGAGATCGTGGAAAAAGCCGGTCTCTTATCGTGTTTTTAGCCCTCAAACGTCCACATATTCGAATATCGTGGGGGCTAAATCTCACGGTTATGGGGCGATGCCTAAAGCAGAAGAGGCGCTTGCTAGTCACCTTTCTGCTGAAGCTGCATCTTCTTTTAAAGCACCACTTTTACCCTCTAAACCCCTCAGAAGTACATCTGCTTTAGTGGGTAAGGCGTATTCGGCGGCCGGTCAAGCCTCGGCGTGCCTGCATACTATGTCCATCTTGCAGGCATACCAGGCTGACCTATTAAAGGACGTGAGTGATTCTCAAGAGGTCAGCACTGATGTAGTTCGCGAACTGCGTCAGGCTGCAGATTTATCTCTGCGCGCCACCAAGGAGTCGGCCAAGCTAATGGGCCGTACTATGGCAGCCCTGGTGGCCGCAGAGAGACATCTATGGTTAAATCTCTCTGGCATGAAAGAAAAAGATAAAGCTTTTCTTTTAGACGCTCCTCTCTCTCCTCATGGTCTGTTCGGTGATTCTGTGAATACTGTCATAGATAGATTTCAGGAAGAGAAGAAACAATCAGCAGCGTTTCAGAAATTTATGCCTCTTAAAATTCATGTCCCCGGTACTGCTGGGCGGGAGCAGGCCAGGCCGTCAGTCAGCTCCTCACATAGGGCGCAACAGAAGCAGAGTGTCGCGTCTCGCGCTCCCCCTTCCAAACAGTGGGACCAGACGCGGCACTCTCAGCCGAAGTCTTCTGGCAAAACTGATCTGAGGACAGTTATTATGGCCAAGAAGGCTTCGGCAAAGAGGAAGTCCTGACGCCACTGGCGTCAGGATGCTGAGGGTGGTCCCTGCCGTGGGAGAGAGGTGTTCACCGCATTACACGGTGCCCGCTCTTCTTCGGTGCCCTCAGGGGCCCGTTCTGCCAACCCCGCCTTCATGCCGGGGCACAGACGGTCCCAGCGAGCGCTTGCCCGAGGGACGCTCGCCCCCTCTGAGGAGGGTCTCAGAGCAGTTAAGCCAGTCGTTCCCTGCCGGTGCGCCGTTACAGGACGCTGCGTTTGCTGCTCAAGTTACACCAGAGGCCAGTCTCGAGAGACTGGTACCCTTAGTAGTATTTCTGGCAGAGTGGAAAAACCTTCCAAAAATATCTCAGTGGGTTCTGCACATAGTAGAAAAAGGTTATGCTATCCAATTCAGGTGTCGTCCACCAAAATTCAGAGGGGTTCTGCCCACAGTGGTGGGCCCCGAGCAGGCTCTGGTAATGGAACGAGAGGTGAAAGCGCTCCTTCAGAAGGAGGCTATAGAACGGGTTCCTCCTCCCAGTTTGGAGTCGGGTTTTTACAGCCGATATTTCATCGTTCCAAAGAAGGATGGGGGGTTGCGTCCAATTTTAGATCTGCGCCTGTTGAATCGCGCGGTAGGGAAGCTAAAATTCAAGATGCTCACTATCAAGCAGATTGTGGCACAAATCAGATCCGAGGACTGGTTTGTCACGATAGATCTTAAGGACGCGTACTTCCATATTTCCATCCTTCCACAGCACAGGAAGTTCCTGAGGTTCGCCTTCGGGGGCGAGGCGTACCAGTACAAGGTTCTTCCATTTGGCCTAGCTTTATCTCCCCGCACTTTCACAAAATGCATGGATGCAGCTCTAGTGCCCCTGAGGCTTCAGGGCATTCGTATCCTCAATTACATCGACGATTGGTTGATTTTAGCTCAGACGGAGCAGATGGCGGTTCGGCATCGAGATGTCGTTCTCGCTCATATAAGAAAGTTGGGGTTAAGGCTGAACGCGAAGAAAAGTGTTCTATCTCCTTCTCAGAAGACCGCTTTTCTGGGCGTCGTTTGGGATTCGGTCTCGATGCGGGCACGGCTCTCCCCGACCCGCATCGCTTCGATTCTCGCAGCCGTGAAACAAGTAAAGCTAGGCCAGCTACTCACTGTAAAACAGTTTCAGAGACTGTTGGGTCTGATGGCAGCAGCGTCCAACGTTATACCTTGCGGCCTGCTGTACATGAGACCACTGCAGTGGTGGCTCCGGACCAGGGGATTCTCCCTGAGGGGAAATCCCCTCCGCACGATCAAAGTCACGCGGCGCTGCCTTCGTGCTCTGGTCATGTGGAAAGAAACCTGGTTCCTATCCAAGGGGCCTGTGTTGGGGGCTCTTTGTCGTCGCGTGACGCTAACGACGGATGCTTCCCTCACAGGGTGGGGGGCGGTCATGAGTGGTCGTCCAGCCCAAGGTCTGTGGCAGGACCATCATCTATTATGGCATATAAATTGTCTAGAGATGTTGGCAGTGTTCCAAGCTTTGAAACACTTCCTAGCAGACCTCAGAGGTCATCACGTGCTAGTTCAGTCAGACAACATGTCGGTGGTCTCGTATATAAATCATCAGGGGGGCCTGCGGTCGCGTCCACTTTACAAGTTGGCCCGTCAGATCCTCCTGTGGTCCCAGGGGAGATTACAGTCTCTGAGAGCTATGTATCTTCCTGGTTATCTGAATGTGGTAGCAGACTCCCTGTCGAGGCAGGGGCCGAGGCCGGGGGAATGGAGGCTCCACCCCGAGGTGGTGGAGCTCCTTTGGTTGAGTTTCGGTCGCGCCGAGGTGGACCTATTCGCTTCCAAGGAGACAACGCACTGTCATCTGTGGTTCTCCATCAGTCAGCCAGCCCCTCTGGGGTTGGACGCTTTGGTACAGCCGTGGCCGAGGTCACGTCTGTATGCTTTTCCCCCGATTGCGCTGCTACCAGGAGTTCTGGAGAGGGTTCGCCGGGACGGGGTCAGCCTACTTCTAGTAGCCCCGTTCTGGCCGGCCCGAGTATGGTTCACGGACCTAATATCTCTTCTGGACGGCTCTCCCTTGGAGATTCCGATCAGGAGGGATCTACTCTCTCAGGAGGGCGGTACGATATTTCACCCCCGCCCAGAGTTGTGGAAACTGTGGGCTTGGCCTCTGAGGGGGCCCAGCTCATAGAAACTGGTCTCTCAACTGAGGTTGTTGAGACCATCCTTCACTCCAGAGCTCCGTCCACGAGGAAGTTATATGCCCTGAAGTGGAAACTTTTCACTTCTTGGTGTGCAGAACACCGGCAGGACCCAGTTAACGGCCCAGTGGGTGCAGTGCTGGAGTTCCTGCAGGAGCGTTTCTCTGCAGGGTTATCCCCCTCCACACTAAAGGTGTATGTGGCGGCACTAGCTGCTTACCATGTCCCTTTCAGTGGAGTTTCTCTTGGGAGACACCCACTTATAACTCGCTTCCTTCGTGGTACTTTGAGGCTGAGGCCTGCAGTTCGCATGAGGGTGCCGACTTGGGATTTGTCCATTGTATTAGAGGGCCTCTCTTTGGCCCCCTTTGAACCTATTGAGGAAGTTTCTGAGAAATTCCTCACATATAAGACTCTCTTTCTGCTTGCAATATCCTCAGTTAAAAGAATCGGAGATTTGCAGGCTCTGTCGGTTGCACCCTCGTGCCTGGAGTTTTCGCCTGGTATGGTTAAGGCTTTTCTATACCCTAGACCAGGTTATGTCCCTAAGGTCCCTACTAATGCTGTTAGACCTACAGTGCTGCAGGCTTTCTATCCTCCTCCTTTCGTGTCATCAGATCAGGAGAAACTTAACCTTCTCTGCCCTGTTAGGGCGTTAGACGCTTATGTCCACAGAGCTGCCCTGTGGAGGAAATCAGAACAGTTATTTGTGTGCTTTGGGCCACCCAGGAAGGGGTGTCCCGCGTCTAAACAGAGAATGAGCAAGTGGGTGGTTGAGGCCATCTCACTTGCTTATGAGTCGGCTGGTCAGCCTTCACCTTTGGCTGTACGAGCCCACTCTACTAGGAGTATGGCTGCCTCTAAGGCATTATTGTCAGGAGTATCGCTGAGTGACGTTTGTGATGCGGCTGGGTGGTCCTCACCGCATACGTTTGTTAAGTTCTACGAATTGGACTTGAGTTCCACTCCTGGGGCACAGGTGCTCTCGTCCTCTGTGCGCTAGTTCCCACATGACGGTCATTTGCTCCTATGGCGACGTGGGTATGGGCGTTCCCACAGCTTGACGCAGCTCGAGTTCCCTTGAAAGGGAACGTCTCGGTTACGTATGTAACCCTAGTTCCCTGATAGGGAACGAGACGCTGCGTCGTTCTGCCATACTCCCAGCATGCCCGTTAGCGCTTCCTTCAGGCCTATCAGAAGCTGTCGCGCTTGTGTTTTGGGGGTGCTTTATAGTTTCCTGGTCGATGACGTCACCCGCCTATGACGTTCCGTCTCTCCATTGGACTGATTCCATACGTGCTTCATGACGCACACACGCAGAGGCGTTCCCACAGCTTGACGCAGCGTCTCGTTCCCTATCAGGGAACTAGGGTTACATACGTAACCGAGACGTTACGGTTAACACCACATGTTAAACTTGTACAACACTGTTCAAATGTTTGGGATCAGTAAGATGTTTAATGTTTCTGAAAGAAGTCTCTTGCTAATCAAAACCATAACACTATATGAAATATTATTTTGGGGAATTCTCATGGGATCATGGGAGGAGCTACAGGTCACAGATGCAGAAAATGATTGATTTGTTTTGTTGTGTGTGTGTGTGTGTGTGTGTGTGTGTGTGTGTGTGTGTGTGTAAGCAGATGCTCCTTTTCCTAATCTTCTAGATGAGATTCTGTAGAGCTGGTGTGTGCTTGACTTTGTAAGTTCAGCTCCTTAGAGTTTTGTGTTTAGTATAATGGTTGGGTTTAACTCTGAAATGCTGCAGGTGATTCGTAATTCGTGTGATGTATCAGTGTTCTTGATTGTTGAACTATTGAATCAATTGAATTATAGGATCTGTAATACATTGTTTGAATCTCCATAGTTTTAATTGTTATATTTGTTTTTAAGGGTTTGTTTGTGTTTTAATGCGTTAACACCCCATCTAGTGTGAGGCCGCAATTAAAACTGGAATTGGCAATCAAAGATCATTTGTACACTTTTATTTACAGAACCACAAGTGAAAACACAACTTCAGGAGTGAGCAAAGGCCAGAACACCAGACTAACTCCTAACAGGACAAACTAAATTCCCTATCAAAAGAAAACAAAATAAAAAAAATACCCTACCTAATGAAAAACAGGAGAAAACAGTATATTTACAAAAGAAATGGCACTTACCTACAGCTTAAATGATATTTACTATACTTTACAAAATATACAAAAAGGAAATTAGATTTGACAGCCACTTATCAACTCAAAACCAAAAATTCACAATGCACACAACAGGCAGGCTAGCTGTAGCAAACACACAATAGCACATGTGTGATGAACAACAGGCAGCAAACACACAATAGCACATGTGTGATGAACAACAGGCAGCAAACACACAATAGCACATGTGTGATGAACAACAGGCAGCAAACACACAATAGCACATGTGTGATGAACAACAGGTTGAGGAGAGCTCCCTCTACAGGCTCCAGATCAGTTCATTACCCATCAGCACCAATCACATGGACATCACTGGGCTGATCCAATCCTGTGGAAGAAAGGGCGGGACAAGAGAGAGACAGAGACCAGCAAAGCAACACGTAACAATTGTCTTTAGATGATGATGTATGATACATACAGCTGGATGTCGCCCAATAAATGATCATGATTGAGAACTGGAATCATCCTGGAAGCACATTTCCTGAACCCAAGTCCTGTATCCCATACTTTACAATTACTACAAGTAAGGAATAATGTACAGTCTCAACAGAGAGCATTCAGATTTAATGTACAGCTAGACGTGGACTCTCCCATATACCATAATTTACCAGCATTGACCAGTTAAAGCTATTATTGATGTTTGCAGCGCTGAATTTGACTGAAAGGGCAAACTGGCGGTTATTTTCGTCAGCTACGACTCGTTAGATCTAGCATTCGTTTTAAATGAGACACACAGATAAAGTAGGAGAGAGAGAGAAGTGTGTGTGAATTACCCAGTAAGGGCTAGCGCAAAATGCGGCATCGGCATCTCGAAGCAGCACTTCCGGTGGCATCTCCAGCGGCCATCAGTGAGCGGCATCTCCAGCGGCCATATCAGTGCAGCGGCATCTCCAGCGGCCATATCAGTGAGCGGCATCTCCAGCGGCCATATCAGTGAGCGGCATCTCCAGCGGCCATATCAGTGAGCGGCATCTCCAGCGGCCATATCAGTGCAGCGGCATCTCCAGCGGCCATATCAGTGCAGGGGCCATATCAGCGGCCATATCAGTGAGCGGCATCTCCAGCGGCCATATCAGTGCAGCGGCATCTCCAGCGGCCATATCGGTGAGCGGCATCTCCAGCGGCCATATCAGTGCAGCGGCATCTCCAGCGGCCATATCAGTGCAGGGGCCATATCAGCGGCCATATCAGTGAGCGGCATCTCCAGCGGCCATATCAGTGCAGCGCCATCTCCAGCGGCCATATCAGTGCAGCGGCATCTCCAGCGGCCATATCAGTGCAGCGGCATCTCCAGCGGCCATATCAGTGAGCGGCATCTCGAGCGGCCATATCAGTGAGCAGCATCTCCAGCGGCCATATCAGTGCAGCGGCATCTCCAGCGGCCATATCAGTGAGCGGCATCTCCAGCGGCCATCAGTGCAGCGGCATCTCCAGCGGCCATATCAGTTAGCGGCATCTCCAGCGGCCATATCAGTGAGCGGCATCTCCAGCGGCCATATCAGTGAGCGGCATCTCCAGCGGCCATATCAGTGAGCGGCATCTCCAGCGGCCATCAGTGCAGCGGCATCTCCAGCGGCCATATCAGTTAGCGGCATCTCCAGCGGCCATATCAGTGAGCGGCATCTCCAGCGGCCATATCAGTGAGCGGCATCTTCAGCGGCCATCAGTGAGCGGCATCTCCAGCGGCCATATCAGTGCAGCGGCATCTCCAGCGGCCATATCAGTGCAGCGGCCATATCAGTGAGCGGCATCTCCAGCGGCCATATCAGTGAGCGGCATCTCCAGCGGCCATATCAGTGAGCGGCATCTCCAGCGGCCATATCAGTGAGCGGCATCTCCAGCGGCCATATCAGTGCAGCGGCATCTCCAGCGGCCATATCAGTTAGCGGCATCTCTAGCGGCCATATCAGTGAGCGGCATCTCCAGCGGCCATATCAGTGAGCGGCATCTCCAGCGGCCATATCAGTCAGCGGCATCTCCAGCGGCCATATCAGTGCAGCGGCATCTCCAGCGGCCATATCAGTTAGCGGCATCTCTAGCAGCCATATCAGTGAGCGGCATCTCCAGCGGCCATATCAGTAAGCGGCATCTCCAGCGGCCATCAGTGAGCGGCATCTCCAGCGGTCATATCAGTGCAGCGGCATCTCCAGCGGCCATATCAGGGAGCGGCATCTCCAGCGGCCATATCAGTGCAGCGGCAGCTCCAGCGGCCATATCAGTGCAGCGGCATCTCCAGCGGCCATATCAGTGCAGGGGCCATATCAGCGGCCATATCAGTGAGCGGCATCTCCAGCGGCCATATCAGCGGCCATATCAGTGCAGCGGCATCTCCAGCGGCCATATCAGTGCAGCGGCATCTACAGGGGCCATATCAGTGAGCGGCATCTCCAGCGGCCATATCAGTGCAGCGGCATCTCCAGCGGCCATATCAGTGAGCGGCATCTCCAGCGGCCATATCAGTGCAGCGGCATCTCCAGCGGCCATCCGTGCAGCGGCATCTCCAGCGGCCATATCAGTGCAGCGGCATCTTCAGCGGCCATATCAGTGCAGGGGCCATATCAGCGGCCATATCAGTGAGCGGCATCTCCAGCGGCCATATCAGTGCAGCGGCATCTCCAGCGGCCATCAGTGCAGCGGCATCTTCAGCGGCCATATCAGTGCAGGGGCCATATCAGCGGCCATATCAGTGAGCGGCATCTCCAGCGGCCATATCAGTGAGCGGCATCTCCAGCGGCCATATCAGTGCAGCGGCATCTCCAGCGGCCATATCAGTGAGCGGCATCTCCAGCGGCCATATCAGTGAGCGGCATCTCCAGCGGCCATATCAGTGAGCGGCATCTCCAGCGGCCATATCAGTGAGCGGCATCTCCAGCGGCCATATCAGTGAGCGGCATCTCCAGCGGCCATATCAGTGCAGCGGCATCTCCAGCGGCCAGCGGCATCTCCAGCGGCCATATCAGTGCAGCGGCATCTCCAGCGGCCAGCGGCATCTCCAGCGGCCATATCAGTGCAGCGGCATCTCCAGCGGCCATATCAGTGCAGGGGCCATATCAGCGGCCATATCAGGGAGTGGCATCTCCAGCGGCCATATCAGTGCAGCGGCATTTTGCGTTTTGATCATTAAACCTATCTAGCCTACCTGCCACCAAATTCCAACCCTAGAGGGCACCAACTAGCTATATCGTAAAAGTTATCGCTGTTTTCAACCAAGACGAATATCGACGATGGCGTTCCCTTAAATAACTACGTAGACGGTGGAAGGTGAGAAAGAGGAAAATGATCTGATGAAAATGAAAACGATCCAGCGGCATCTCACTGATGGCCGCTGGAGATGCCACCGGAAGTGCCGCTTCGAGATGCCAGTGCCGCATTTTGCGCTTGCTCTCTCTCGAATTACCTGCATCTGTTCAGTGTCTCGTAATGAAGCTGCGAGTTGAATTCCTTCAAAAACAGCGACATTACTGCCTCTTTACTGAGTAATATAATGTAGTGATTCAGTAGTCTGTGTAGCAGGATCTCTGCTCTGTGTCTGTGTGTGTGTGTGTGTGTGTGTGTGTGTGTGTGTGTGTGTGTGTGTGTGTGTGTGTGTGTGTGTGTGTGTGTGTGTGTGTGTGTGTGTGTGTGTGTGTTTCAATGAAAGCAGCGCATTAATATAGAATGGTAATTCAACTGACCTGGAACTACCTGTGCATTAACCGATTTAATTTTTTTTAAACCTTCCAGCCAATCAGAATGGAGTATTCAGACAGACAATTTAAAATAACTTTTCTGTGAATATATTTCAAAATGTAATTTATTCATGTGTGTGATCAAAGCTGAATTCAGCATCATTACTCCAGTCACATGATCCTTCAGAAAACATTTTGTTGATTTGCTGCTCAAAAAACATTTCTTATTATTATCAGTTGAAAACAGTTTTGCTGCTTAATATTTTAGTGGAAACCATGAAAATATCCTCCTGGGACCCAGAAATAGACTTTTGTCCTCTGTAGTGGACATTATATTTGAGTGTATTTCTCTCAGTCTAGATGTGAAGAGCAGATTCAGGGATTTCCAGAGACACATGTTTGGAGGTTTCACCATCACAACTTCTGTTGGATCCTTAAAAATGACTGACAGGAATTTAGTGATCACATTTAGCACTCTTATGAAAATATTATACTATTTAGTAATTATCATTTAAATCTGACTAATTTTCTAATTGTTTGTCATAAATCAACATCTCAGGAAAATGTTATGGGGTTTCTAATCAAAATATGACTTTCATGATTTCATATATGTCCTGTAGAGACACCAGGACTTACAGCAGGTTTGTCAGGCATTCTGGGAGACACAAATTATATATTATATATCAATATTCCTATAACATATATATATATATATATTATTATGAAACATGTTACCAATTATTACTCCCATTATTACACTTCTTTTTTCATTATGTTGGCCCAAGAACACATTCATATGCAAATTAGACACAGTGTATATAGATGCATTGCATTGCACATTTATGGCCAATGTAAATGCATATCAATTATATCAATTCATTAAATTATATCTTTCATAACATAGTTGGGAATCATATTTATACAGATTTTGGTTAAAAAAAACTGAAACCTATGTATTGTTGAATGAAAAAAAAAATCCCATTGTTTTTGCCTAAACATGGCATTTCATGTATTTTTATTTTTTAAACAACTGAGTCCTGGTGTCCACTACATGGACATAGCATATGAATATATATATATATATATATATATATATATATATATATATATATATATATATATATATATATATATATATATATATATATATATATAATTTTATTTATTTTTTCCCATTTGATTCTTATGCTCTAAGTCTAAACAATGTAACGACATAAAAAAATACAAAATAAAAACAAACAAACGTTTTTTCAGGGTCTCAGGACGATATGTAAGTATACAAGTCTTCACTGTCACTTCTGATCAATTTAATGCATCCTTTATGAATAAAAATAATAGGCCTACATTTCTTTAAAAAAAAAAAATCTTACCTTAATTTTTTGACGTGTAGCCTATGCACATTTCTTCAGTAACAGTGTTATATAGACATGCTTTTCGTATCAGTATTAATACCCCGATCAATTTTTAGTTAGAGTTCTCCAAACATAATTTCATAAAATTATGTGTAGGCTATAGTTAATTTAGGCACATGACCTACATCCAAGCCAGTGCGTGATGCAGGCTAAAAACGTGAGACCCACATGATGCCTCTCCGAGCTGAGTTCAGGCTGTTTCATGCGATGTTCATTCGGGCAAACCCTCGATGGCTCGGAGCCTATCAGCAGCGCGTGTGTGGAAAGGAGGAACTCGAGCAATATAAAGCTGTGAGGGAACAAACAGCAGTCACGGTGCGCTCCTCCTCTTCTGCATGTGCTTCCCCACGGCTCTCCTCCTCCTCTCGGAACATTAGCATAAAATCTGTGTCAGTAGGACAGCGCTCACATGCAGCGCGCGCATGAGGCATTTCAATGTCAACCGAGTGCACGCGCATTCAGTCAGTCATACAACAGAGAGAGAGAGAGAGAGAGAGAGAGAGAGAGAGAGAGAGAGAGAGAGAGAGAGAGAGAGAGAGAGAGAGAGAGAGAGAGAGAGAAGAACATTAGCTACTACAGAGAAGGACAGAGGGCGTGTGAAACGGACTCAGTCCTTGGCACACAATACCACAAACAATTTAAAGGGCACAGAAAGGAGGGGAAACTTGTGGGGGGAAGCTCAGTCACATTTCTAAAGCACCTGAAAACGTGTTTGGTGTGATGCTTGTGCTCGTCTCAAACTAGTTGCACATCTCTGCCTTGATGCCAGGTCACTAGCTCGGACTGTTCTTACTGTAATGTACACAGTGTTTCAGCTCAGCTCTCTCAGAGTGAGGACCTGCTAACCTGAAGGACATCTGACTTTTGAGAATCAACTTATTCTTTTTCCGAGACATTTTCATAAAAGACTTCTTGGACGGAATTTGAAACACGCTGAATAGTATAATAGAGCCGCTTCAGATATCCGCTTTTCCTTCGTCAGCATCAGGAACAGACACTATGGACGGCAGTCCAGGTGAGTTAAAGCAATTTATTGGCTATAATTATTATCTATTCTAGATTTTTCTATATTAATGTAAATATTTTTCGCTCACCCGACTGGAGTTATTTGCCCTGTTTTATCTCAGCCAATGTTGACAACATCTTGTTGAACTTTGTAAAATTGTGACATTAGATAGCATTTTAGTGCACTGCAAGATACATTAATACACGCTCACACTTGATATTGCCAAGGACTTTAATTGTTTGACATCTTTTTCATTTTACACTGACATGATTGTGTTATTTTTAGCATCTGCACGCTGCATTTTTATACATTTTGTACTGTATCGCGTGCCCGCGTTACAGACTACTGATATTTGTTTTGACAAATGTTTCCGGTCTCGCGTGGCGCGTAAACAAACTCACGTGTACCTGCTCGCGCGCTCTTCCAACAGACTGTGTACCCACACCATGACACATCATCCTCATAAATCAGTCGTGAGTTGTTTTTCAGACCTCAGCAACCAACGACTTGTTGCTATAACAAAGTTACAATCGTAAAACTTCAAAGCTATCTGTGCATTCGCCGCGATTCTGTAGCGTTTTGTTTACGTGATCTCCATTAGAGAGGTGGGTGCACTCCGAAACTGGGTTATCTACTGTCAAGGTGTTTCCCTCTCGAACAGGGAACGTGTTCACACTGTGATTCATTAACCGAGTCACGCTCGTGCGCCAGTGACTGATGGTCATTATCTATAAGCGCTCCTCCTTTACATTCAGTCAAACACGTGCTCGTGCATGTCAATAACGGCTCAGGAACATGTGAGGAAAGACAGACAGTAAACACTGCACATCAGGCAATAAACCAGAGTTTTGTTTACTGGCATCACATGGCCTTTCTTATAAGCCAATGTTTTTAGATGGCTAATCTGAAGTCATTTATTAGAGTCATAATAAAGTAATCTTTAGTAAAGTAAGATATTTATTAGTAAGTCAGAACGGTTACACTTTACATTAAGGTTCATTAGTTAGTTAACATGAACTTAGAATGAACAATACTTCTGCAGAATTTATTAATCTTAGTTAATATTATTTTCAACATTTACTAATGCATTATTCAAATCAAAGGTTGAATTTTTAACATTAGTTAATGTAGGCCTACTATGAACTAACATGAACAAACAATGAACAGCTGTATTTTTTATTTTTATTAACTAACATTAACAAAGATTAAATAATGTAGTAACAAATTTATTGCTCATTGTTAGTTCATGTTATTAATATATTAAGTAATGTTAACTAATTAACCTTATTGCAAAGTGTTACCATCAGAACGAATGTATCCCAGTGTGATTGTGATGCTATAGTTTTTTTGGCAGCAAGTAAAATAATGATACATGGGAACTTTAAAACAGAATAGGCTCTAAATTGCAAAACTGTCCATTTATTGTACATATTATTATTATTATGAATGCAGACTACAATTATCAGTGTGCTACTTTAGGATTGGTTAGAAATAACATTTATAATTGGCACATAAACACATATTGTCAATGTCCTATCCATTATGTTATCTGATTCTGGTGCTTGTGATTTCTTTGAAAGCGCTCTGTTTGCAAGCTGCACGTTTTGCATGTCATCAGACAGACTTTCACTTTCACCGTCACGAGGATCAACTCGGAACTCCACGTGCCACGCGTGATTTGATTTCCCAGGCGCACACACACACACACACACACACCCTCCTTGCCTGTGTTTTTGTTCCGGCAGCCGATCTCATCCGGCCTCTGAAGGGAGGGAGGCTGGTCACTGGGTCAAAGTCAAACAGGCACAGCTTTCAGCTCAGTTCCTTCTGCTCTGCCTGCCTGATCTCTATTAGACAACACACAGGCTTATAACAATCACAGCCTTATGTGACAGAAGATGCTTGGTGCATTTAAGGCCTATAGACACAGACTAAGAGATTGACTTGTCTCTTAAAAACAGAAAGCTCAAATATATAGTCTAACTCGCATGTGCTTTGCCCCAGTACAACATCCGTCAGTGTTCCTTATATCGAAAATAAAATACATTACAAAGCGAATGATTCATTTGTTGCACACTGAGTCTTCATTTGCATAGGTTGTGCTGCACATATGTGTTTTCTCCAAAAAGATAGAGTAATATTGACCTAGTTTTCAGCAGCAGTGCATGTCTGAGGGCATCCAGCTCTCTGAACAAACCTTCAAACCTTTAAAGCCTCTCATCTCAACCTAGAGCTCACCTGCCATTTAATGTTCGTTTGGCTGGTTTAAAATATAGTTCAGTCCTTTAGCATTTATCATTTTTCTGTTAATCATTCAACACTGCCTTTAGAAAACTTTAACATGAAGAATATATAAATAATGCATAAGAAACACATTCAGATACACCTATACGGGAAGCATAGGATTCTCTTTTATTTGAAGATCTCACAGTATCACACTCCAGGTGATACAAAATGTCAGTAGTTATTATTATAGTACATTACAACAAGGTATGCAATACAGCAGTTTAATGTAATTTAAGTTGATTGTACCTAATTTAAGGCAGCAATTTTTTTACAGTGTACTATACAATACTTCATAGTATAATATGAAGTGTACATTTATAGCCTACTAATGTTAATGAAATATATTAAAGTCACTAAGTGATTAAACATAAAATCTACCTTGCATGTATTAAACACACGCAGCACTCCTGTCAGCATTCAGAATGTCATCAAGAGGGATGTTTGTTTTCCTGAACAGCAGGTTTCACAAATTCAATAACCCATTCATTTCTTCATTCTTCCTCTCATTCTCATTCACCCTTGTGCATGTGAGATACAATTCAGAGGAAAGGTGTTTGGGGAAATTGTGTGTCACAAAATGTCACCATGGTCTTGGAAACAATGTTTAACTCGAATGAAATTAAATTGGGAAGGGCAGTTAATGTAGTCTAACATCTATATTTCATCCATGCACGTCATATAAACAAGTGAGAAGAGGTGAAATGAGTTTCTTACAATAAAGAACAAGAAGGCGTAAACAAAAACAAGCTCGTATGTCGAGCAAACGTGACCGTGCACGTTCATGCATGCACTCCAGTTTCCGGTGACTCAAGAATTACAAACACGGGCGCATAAACCTGGCCCTGGTTACTGTTTTTAAGCCCTCTTCAAACGTGAGCAGCAGGCTGGCAGTCTCTCTCTCTCTCTCTCTCTCTCGCTCTCTCTCTCTCTCTCTCTCTCTCTCTCTCTCTCGTACTGCGGCTGTTTTAGACACGGGACTGCGGAAAGAGGCTTGTGTTTTCGGGGCGTTCACTGTGTCAGGAGTGCATGTGAGTCGACGGTCAGGTGGCTTGCAGCTCTGGAGCGCGCAGCGCGTGAGGCGGGGGTGTGAGAGTTCTTCGAGTTTATGATTCACAAACAAATTGTTCTTTTGAGTCGGTTCTTTTGAATGATTCGGTGTAACAGACTCGGGAAGGTTAGAAGAGAGAACTTTGCAACGACAAGAAACGCTAGAAAAACACACTTACGGAAAACACTTGGCAACATTAAACTGGAAGATGCTAAATGCATTTGAAAAAAAATAAATATAAAACGCAGTCATAGCAACAAACAGCTGTATTTAACTAACACTGAATTCGTGAAAATCGGCATGCAATTCTTTGAACGCTGTGGAGTGACGGATCGAATCAAGTGAACTGACTCTCTGAAATAAATCCGATTCCCCAACGATACACTTATACACGTGAGTCAGTCTGGCTCATCCTGGCAGTCTGGCACACTTCTCACATGTTTGAGCCCTCTTCTGGCGCGGTTTGAAACATGTGATTCATGATGACGGATGAGCTAGCCAGACTGAAAGTAGTGAAGGGTTCAAACATGTAAGACATTTCCAAGTTTACATCAGTGGCTTGGCAGTTTTTTTAACATTCTACTGTTCTGAACAAAAAAACACATGCATTTATGAATAGACCACATCCACACACCCACTCTGTTTACAATACCATTCAGTTCATTGCTGACATTTAACTGATTCAGAGAGTAACAATGTGGCTGGTAACTAAGATGTTGCACGTTTATCTTTGTTTAAGATTTGCATAAAAGCCACAGCAAAATTACAGATTTGCTGAATCCTGCAGAATGGATTTAAACATGCAAAATGTGTAAAACTGACGTGAATATACATGAAATTAGTCACATTTAATAAACGGTGTAGAGTGCAATGGATATGTAAGCTAAAAATGAAAGCCTTCCCATTCTGCTCATTTAGATATTTATATCATGACAACACTCAGGATAGTTTGGTATGTTAATGGAAATGACAATGTTAATGTATATGATCTTGGCAGACTGTTATTGGTGCTGCTGTAGAGCAAGTACGGAGAATTGCTAGCCATGATATACCACACATGAAATTACCCGTAGCAGATCTAGGCAGGTGGAGCTGGGGAAGGTGGAGGGCTGCAGGACCGGTTTACAGCAAACACTAAACCAGACTATTTAAATGTTGAGCATGCAAGCTCATTGGCTGCTGATGAACCAGAGACCAATCAGCTTGTAGAGCCATGTCGTGAACAATGTGATGGCTAGCATATTCCATTAAGGATCTGCTCCGAGTTTCATGACTGAACTAGATATTTATAATAACAAGACAAACTTATCCTCATGAAATATTTTTTTTTCTCTCTTTCTCTCTTCTCCTTCACACACACGCAGGTGAAGGAGTGATCCACTATGCAGGCTCCACTGGAAGTGCCAGCCCCAGTCCAGGAAGCCCATCCAGTGGGTACCAGACCCAGTCTCCATCCTCCCAACCCTCATCCCCCGAGGAGGTCTCCTTCACTGATCTTGGTGCCCCTAAAAAATACTCCGCTGGAAGCAGTGGTAATTCTGCAAGGGGCAACCAACTGGTTTTCCAATTTCCAGAAGTAAGCAGTGCTTCCTCTGTAAACACCGTTACACCGACCGTAACGTCATCAGGGCAAAACTCCTACTCTCACCCAATGGTTGGCAGGCGACCCATTGGGTTCACGGGTACCTTTACTAGTGAGTATTATTGGAGTCATTTTTGATCATTTTGTCTCAAATTCTGTGACATTGACCACTGCTAACTCATGTTAAATTTGTGTTAATAGAAACTGGAGGTATGGTGTTGCTTTGCAAAGTATGTGGAGATATTGCGTCAGGATTTCACTATGGTGTCCATGCATGTGAAGGATGCAAGGTAAGGACACGCAAATGCACACTTCTCACTCATAAAATATTCTCAAAATGCATAACTGATGTGTTTAGTATTGGCCCCTAAACTGAGGCTGAAGTCTCTATTCAGTTCATGTGCCTGTTGCTTTACTCACACACACATTCAATCTGATCTTGTGTTTTCCTTAGGGTTTCTTCCGCCGCAGTATCCAGCAGAACATCAATTATAAGATGTGTGTGAAGAATGAAAACTGTCTGATCATGAGGATGAATCGCAATCGCTGTCAGCACTGTCGCTTTAAGAAGTGCCTCTCTGTCGGCATGTCCAGAGATGGTAAGAGCTTTAAACATACAGTTATTAATAATAAACATTATTATTCTTTGTATGACTATATTATTTAAATTGTTTGCCGAGGGACACATCAGTATTACCAAACAGTGTTAGGAATGTTGTTGGTTGAGTAAAGAACCACCTAGCAATGTCCTAGCAGCAACCCCTCAGTATAGACCCTAGTAATTGCACTTTTCTAAGCAATTTAACACCGGTTAAACATTTAGTCCAGTATGAACCCACTTAACAACCACACGTAACACACTAGCAGTTTGTCCATTGGCAAATGCATAGCAATTCTAAATATCACATTCATAATCCAGTGGTTTCAAGTAGAATATGGGTGATCTGAAGTTTCAAATGAAGGCAAAAAATTTCCCCTTGTAGGTTCAAATTTGTTACTCAAATGTGATGCGTTGACCAACAGAAAGCTGCTTGGTTTGAAAGTGACCTCTGTGTGAGTGGTGTTTCATGCATCACTATTATTGACAATGGACAATTTACCTTTTTGCTCCAAAATGTCACTATTGTGATTGCACCTTTACAGCACATTTAAAACATTCTTTCAATTCTCCTCTTTTATTTCCTAAACCCAGCATCCACCATCTGTTCGGTAATGTTTGCACCCAGGGCTGACAGTTTCCTTTACCGCTGATTTATTAGTGTGGGCACGCCGAAATCCCACAAGTCATTGCTCACTGTAAAAACTGCTGCAAATCAGGTTAATTTGGGGAATTGGGGACACCGAGCTCCTAGAACACTGCAGTTTAATGTGTTTCCAGGTCTTCGTTTGCAGTATTGCAGGATTAATTAAGATCTAAACGCTCGCTGGGATTTAATAAAGTGCTTTGTCGATGTAACCCAGAAGCTTAGAGCATTTATTTCAGTTGAATGTTATGCATAAATATACTGAAATATCTTTTCGATTTGTCCTCTAGCACACTTTGCCCATACAGGACACTGCTGTCTCTGGGGAGCTTTGTAAACTGGGCTGATAATAAATCATATTTTCTGGGGCTAGTGTACATATTTAGGTGACCTAAAAAGCGGGAAAGTAAAGTGATACTGTATGCACCATCATATTTCAACGTCACTTAACATACTTGACCTTGTTTTCCTCCCTTGTTGCAACTCGCGCTGTAATTGCACAAGATTTACAATTAATTTGAAAGTTTATGAATATATAAAGAACCTTTATGGATTAAACTTTGCCCTTAAATGCAAAAAAATGTAGCTAATACTGTGTGTCTCTTGCTTTACAGTAGATGGTATATCTCCCTCCATTTATTATGTCATTGAGCTTGTCACCGGAAACCTTGACTTGTCCTTTAAGACTGGTCAACGTATTCACGTGAGGGTGGTATATGACACCTCGAGGCACAAAACCTTGTTATATTACAGGGCTAAAGATCTGGTTTTGCATTAGTGCTTGTGTTAGCAGTTTCAACTGAACCTTGCTTGCTGAAGGCACTTCATATTGCTCAAGACTTGGTGCTCCTTATCAGTCTAGTTCATCATCATATCATGTTCCTCTGCCCTACAACGTTGCACCACTTAACTATTCTAACGCCTTCTTCTCTCTGCCCCTTTCACCTGTAACCTGCTAACCCTTGACCTCATGACTGTATCATTTCACCTGCTGTCACTCACTCCATCACTCATTCCCTCTCTGACATCAATGCTTCGGGTGACTCACTGACCCACTTCCCAATGGGATAGAGACACAGAGAGAGAGATGAACAGAAGGATGGGGGAGGGGTATTATACAGTTGTAGGATCTATGAATAGCTGCAAGGTGAAGTAGGGAGAGATCGGATGAGAAAGAGGAGGGGGAAGTAGAAAAGAACGAAGCTTTGTAGACCAGTTATAATGTGATATGAACGATTAGTGGTCACTGTGATGTAATCGTGTTTCATGTCGTTTATAAAATGGATCCTGAATGCTGATTTGTCAGTACCGCTGTCCTTCTGTGCTGCATCATATAGTAAAACTGTCTGCCATATGCATAAATATAAGCTAGTAAACTGAAAGAGGAACCTCTTTCTACTGTACATCAGACTGTTAACCTTAAGTCGATCGAACATTTCCCTTATCTGCCTTCCACTCCGTCTCGCAGAATATTCACCGTAATATTCACCGTTAGCACAGTCCATGTGCATCCCATATGCACATACACAGACAATAGCTTACTTCAATGGTGCAAAATAAGGATAAATCAATAAAGCTATTCCAGTGCATGTTCGACCTCTAGCCGTGACTATATTCAAAATACAGCACAGCCTCTCGTGCCTCAATGCATTATCGTACAGTTGTAAATTCAGTGGAACCTTTGCATTGTATGACTGGATTATACATAGTGACATTTAATCCCTCGTTTCTCCTAGCTGTGCGATTTGGACGCATTCCGAAGCGCGAGAAACAACGTCTACTGGACGAAATGCAGAGTTACATGAACAGCCTTAATGAATCGGCGTCCATGGACATCAACTGTTCTTCACCCACCGAGACCCCTACCAGCCCTGGAGACGGCCAATCAGAAGAGGCCATTGGAGCGATCTCGCAGGCTTATCGAAACATCTTTGTGAACGGGGAGAAGGTGTTAGTGAAGATTGACGATGACAATAACAACAGTCCTTCCTTCCGTCATAATCCAATACAAGAGTCCGGTTACACCCAGTCTCATCCTCAGCCAAGCGTCTCACCGCAAGAACATCCTGTACATTCCACAACAAACCGCCTCTCCCAATCCAGATGCCCGTTCTCCAGCCACGACAACAAACCCACAATCCAGGTCTTAGACAACAGTCACTATAACTTCCCACAATCCTCAAGTCCCAGTCAGGGAACCACACCTTCTCAAAGCTATCCATCGAAGCACAACAGTTATTCCACTCAGACGACTTGTCCTTGGAGACTGAGTCCTGGTGCTAAAGTTCTGGTAGGTTTTTATGAGGGCATATGATTTGTTGCACATCGCAAAACAACATACTTTTTTATTTATTTTTTAGAATTCATGAGATTAATTTGGTCTCTTTCTGTATTTCTCTAGGCATGTCCTCTCAATGCATGTCCCGTCTCCCCAGCCAGTCACTCCAGTCAACAAGTGTGGGAGAGTTTCTCCCAGTGCTTCACTCCAGCTGTTAAAGAAGTGGTTGAATTTGCCAAGAGCATTCCCGGGTTTCAGGCACTGAGTCAGCATGATCAGGTCATGTTGCTGAAGGCAGGAACCTTTCAGGTGAGAAACGCCAACGTCTGTCCCCAGATCAGTTCCAATCACACTGTCTTTGCCTTTTTCTATGTAGAAACATATTGATGTTCATTAGATTATGTTTATATTTTATTATTGAAAGTTCAGGATCTTGCAGCTGTGATTCAGGTCATAGAACAGTTATTTAAAACCAAAATATTGTTGACTCAAGATCACGATTTAAGGATTTATCTGGTGAACTGGTTCAATTGATTAACTGAACAATTCGATCATGAATTTGATATCCCTAGCAGTTTCAGTCATATTATGTTACAGACAACAATTTACGGACTGTGCAAGGCTCTAGGATAATATCTTTACAGATTTGTTTTCAATTCTCAATAACCAAGGAGTGTTGCTATTATAAAATGGATAGTTCCGGTCCTGAATGCTGATTTGTCAGTACTGCTGTCCTTCTGTGCTGCATCATATAGTAAAACTGTCTGCCATATGCATAAATATAAACAAGTAAACTGAAACAGGAACCTCTTTCTACTGTACATCAGACTGTTAACTTTAAGCCGATCGAACACCTTTGACATTCTGAAAGCGAAATGCGTCTAGTACTTGTATTTCAATTAATAAAGTCTTTGAGAGTTATTGTGATGCATTTTACATGACCCAATGTTGAACAGTTTATTTAACATCATTTTTCTTCATTGCAGGTTCTAATGGTGAGGTTCTGCTCGCTGTTTGACGCCAAGGAACGTACTGTAACATTCCTGAATGGTCAGACCTACCCGTTGGCATCGCTGCGAGTGCTTGGCATGGGCAGTCTTCTGGACGCCATGTTTGAGTTCAGTGAGAAGCTGGGGAACATGGGTCTGGAGGCCGATGAGATGGGGCTCTTCATGGCTGTGGTGCTGGTTTCTGCAGGTATGTCTCACGCAAGCAATGTTTCAAGTGTGTCAGTCCAACTTGGTTGCATTTTTAGGCATCACAGCTGTGTTTTTCACATGGCTGTTCCGAACAGTATAGATACATCATTTTGGGCCAATTCCAAATCAACATCGCATGTGTCCTTTGTGGATAATGCGATACCAAAATCCAAAATGGTGGCTGTAGTCAAAGAAAATGCAGAAACATTCTATTTTGATAAACATATTATGAAGAAAATTATAGAAGCTTGTTTCCATCAGGACTTTTTTTTAACTGCAATCTTTTTTTGAAGAAAAAAAAGTTAGAATTGTGGATTATAAACTTGGAATGGCGAGGGAAAAGGTCAGAATTGTGAGATAAAAAGACGCAATTATCTAATACTTTTTTTTATTCTGTGGCGGAAACAAACTTTATAGAAAACAGTTCTATTAGCATACTAATTATTTCACCCATTTTTTTTTATTGCACCATATTTTTGTGCTTAGACTAGTTTACATTTCAATTGGTGGGGTGATGGCACAGTGGATAAGACACATGCCTTTGGTGTGAGAGACCCGGGTTCGAATCCACTGTGAGACACCAATGTGTCCCTGAGCAAGACACTTAACCCCTAGTTGCTCCAGAGGCGTGCGACCTCTGAAATATATAGCAATTGTAAGTCGCTTTGGATAAAAGCGTCAGATAAATGAATAAATGTAAATTGATAGCTCTATTTGTGTAGTGAAGTTGCTACCCATGAGTGTTTTAAATCCGCCAACTATCACTTCACACAGAACGCATTTTTCCATTCCACTGCGCTACGTTTGCATTGTTTTTCAATGTAAACACACTAGACAGACATCTTTAACCGTTGCACTTGCATCTCACGTCTTTTGCAGCATCTCACACACGACACGCCGTTCTAAAAACGTGGCGCTCAAGTTCAAAGAAGTTCAACTTTTTAAAAAATGCATCTCTAGACCTTGTGCTTTTGTTGTTCCATTGACCTGCGTTTTAAACAAAAACCAAGCAAAACCGCGTTCTGTTTGAAGGACAGCAAGGCATTTCACTAGAGTTTGGAATAGAGTAGTAATGTCTACATCATGAGTGTGTACTCAGAGCCAGTATTCCAGGTACTCATGATTATTTCTGTGTCAGATCGCTCAGGTATATCAGACGTGGGTGCCGTCGAGCAGCTCCAGGAGGATTTGATCGGCGCTCTTCGAGCTCTCATCACTCGCAGGAGGCCAGAAGACAGCGCACTCTTCCCCAAACTCCTGCTGCGTCTGCCAGACCTCAGGACGCTCAACAACCAGCACTCCGAGAAACTGCTCGCCTTCCACATCGACCCCTGAGACCGAAAACACACGCTCTTCTGTACAAACAAGCCATGCATAATTCAGGATGAACATCTGACTCGCACTTACACAGACTCGCTTCACCACGGCAAACTTTTCCAATGCAACGTAAGGATTCTTTTAAAGAATGGAGCAGATGCTGGACATTTGGACTTTTCAGGAGAGTTTTCAAGAAATCCAAGAAGAGGGAATAGATTTTTCTTCCTAAAATGGACATTTGATGAGATTATGAGGTGATGGATGGTTTTATAACCAGAAAAATAATCTGGACTCGCACTGAAAGATCGGTGTCAGAATGAAGTTTTGGGACATTATAAATATTCTTCTCACTCCAGATGCTATGCATTCATTATCATATTGTTCAACACATTGTACAACCTTCCAGATGCTAGCTCATGATTCAATAATTTCCTCTATCACATTCTTATATCTTTTTGTGGACCTTTATAAATATTGTTTACAGTCAAAACATTAAGTGTAAAAAACATGTATTATAATTGAAATGTATGATAGTTTCTCATAACTGTATAAGACTGTAGTATGAATTCGCGTGTGGAAATATGATAATACCAGGTTGTGTCGTGAAGAAAGGACTGCTCATCTCATCTTGTATTTAAACTGTTAAGCCAATGTCATTTACAACAGCTCTGCATGGATATTTTCTACCCTTTGCAGTTAAGAATTTTCTGAAAGTGTCTTTTGTATTGGCAAAGATGAGTTAGCAGCAAAGCAGACATTAGCATTTCTTCACAAACTCATTTCATTTGTTTCACGTGCATCTAAATGTATATTTCTAAATGTATTATGTTTATCTTTTACTATAGAGATGGCAAGATTATGTGATATTAAAAAATTACATTTAAATTTTTGCAAATCTGAGTGTTTTGTATACATGCGCATATATATATATATATATATATATATATATATATATATATATATATATATATATATATATATATATATATATATATATATATATAATATCCTGAGCACTGCACGTTTCTTTGCACATGGAATGCTGATGGTGCACAATGGTATCCTAGCAACAGGCGATGGAACCAGCATGATGTATGTGATCTATGCCAAGATTTTCACGTTCATTTAAATAATGGCTCCAGGGTTCCAAATGGAATCTTTGTTTCATTTCATACATCACATACGCTGCCTTCAATTACAGAATGTAGCACAGAATAATGAGTCTAGAATATTTAATGTTGACCGTACCGAATGAAACATACCTGTGAATAACAAAAATACAGAAATATATTATATATATATATATATATATATATATATATAATATATTTATGTACTGTATGTATATCAAATATGTAAAATATATACAGGTTATCAAATATAGCCTATATCAAATGTATATGAATATATATGAATAACTGATTTCAGATATGAACAACATTTAACATTTACATTTAATAATTTAGCAGACGCTTTTATCCAAAGCGACATGCAAATGAGGAGAGCAATAGAAGCAGTTAAACTAACAATAGGACGAACGACAATATGTAAGTGTTGTGACCCTTCCCAGTATAGTCTAACGCAGTATATGTCATTTTTTTTATAAATAGAGAAGAGGAAATTAAGTGTTAGTATTAATAGATCATACACAAATAAATAAATAAATATTGTACATTCAAATAAATAATGTTTGATATGACATTTAAATACAGTAAGTGCGCCCTCTTGAGGTTACTGTGCCATACTACATTTAAATTAACCGTGGGCTAACATTAACGACATTAGTTTGAATAAAGTCTTTAAATATGATTTCTAAAAATATGTTTTACTGTTTCTTAAAGGTTGCAAGCTAAGCAAGTAATGAAACATAGGCCTACAATTCATCAATTGCATCTGGAACTATTTTATGTTTGGCTAAGACTAAAAATCTGAATAAAGTGAAAAAATGTAAAAGATGACATCAATGAGTTAAACATTTTAAATCTTAAAGGGAGCAAACAATAAAATATTATTATTATATATAATATCACAATTTACAGTCTTTCTTTTTTTTAGGAAAACATGACAAAAAATAATGTTCATAGCTCCAGGCTCCAGCATGTCCTACCCCAAATTCCTGTTTCAACCGGAAATGTGTCGACACATAGAGGGTAAAAAAACCTGCGCTAGTCAAACCATGTTATGGGGACTCTGGTAAGTTATTACCAGAGAATGTCTAATATGGGGAGAAGTTTCACTCTCAGTAATTTTACGGCTTCTGAACTGTTTGCAGTTCCACTATGGCTCCATATGAGGGCGCTCACAGGACGAGTGCAGAATGAATGGAGGTCTATGGAGCTATACCCCTAAAAATCCACTTTTCTCAGGATATAATTTTTTGTCTAGTAATTTGAATGTTGTTTTCGAAAGGAGATGCAAATAAATTACAGATTACTGGGTGTTAGGTTTTTTAGAGTCACTTATTTGCTTTAAAAAGTCTTTTAAAATGTCAATGACGTCATACACATCGTACGACCAGAGAACTGCTTTACGGCAATCCTTCAGTCACTTTGGTGCTTTCGCGATCTGCACTTTCTTTTCTCTCGAGGCATCGACAACACCGCTGACACAGGTAAATCGGGGTCTTTTTTAGTGATGGGCAGATCGAGGCTTCGTGAAGCAATGAAACAGTCGAAGCAAATGTGCCATTTTGTTTCGAGGCTTCGAATCAATCCGAAACCCGTCTCCACGGTGACACCTAGTGGTCACTTGCAGGTGTTGATCTGAAACAACCTTTACAAAGAGCTAATAAAAAAATGTGTTGTTTTTTTTTTTTTATTATTGTATTTTTGTAATATATGAAGTTGTAACCTGTAGTCTCTTCACATTGCATAATGTGATTTTGGTCATGAAAAATGAATATTAAAAATAAATCAAGCCACAATGTCTCTCTTTCTTATAGATTTTTATTCAAAAATATTAATTTCTCTGCTGTTGAAGGACTCAGCCAACTTCTTTTTTTACAGATAATTTCTCCAGCCTTTGAAATAATTCTCTCACAAGGGACACTTGTTGCTGGCATACAAAGATATTTTTTAGCTAGGACATACAAATGAGGAAAGATTACTGCTCTCTCTTTCCAGTAAGTTAGAGGATCATGAGTTCTGGGCAAAAACGCATCGCTGAGGTATTTTTTCACTTCCACTGTGGCATCAGCTGTAGGATTGTGTATCATCTGGGTCTCACGGATACGATTGTCAAAATGTTCCCATAAACTGTCTTGTGTTTCAACTGGTGTTGATGATGATGGGCCTGATGTTGACATTTGTGGTTCTGAATTAAAAGAAAACGGCAATTAGTAACAAATCATAAAACAATGCATACCTTGCTTAGATGGCCCAGCTGTGTCAGTAGCAGGCCTTGGTACAGGGGGAACACTACCATCCTCTGCACCCTGCAGAATGGCAGGATGAATGCTCCTCAAATGGCGCATCATGGATGATGTATTGTTGCAGTAGGCTAGCTGCCGATCACAATACACACATCTCACTTTATTTGGGGTTTCCAAATGGAAATGCTCCCACACCACAGATGTACGGCATCTCTTCTGTGGAGCCTCCATTTCTATCTATCTATCTATCTATCTATCTATCTATCTATCTATCTATCTATCTATCTATCTATCTATCTATCTATCTATCTATCTATCTATCTATCTATCTATCTATCTATCTATCTATCTATCTATCTATCTATCTATCTATCTATCTATTTTATATGTAGCCTATCTATCTAATAATCTATATGTATCTGTAATATATGTATCTATCTATTAATCTATATATATATATATATATATATATATATATATATATATATATTTCTATCAATGCATCTATTAATGTGTCACTATATGTACTCTGCGTGTCTCTAAGTCAATGTGTAAATGTAAATTAAATCCTAAATATAACTAAACAAATCGCACTATAAATGTCACTATATCACCAAAAATCCGCTATCTCAAAACCAAACTCCTCTCACAAAAACCCACGATATGAAAATGCGTTGACAAAACTTTTATACTGTGTGATTGTGTGATTTGTTCCCGAACCGACCAATCAATGAAACCCTGATTCGGCGGAGCACTCCACCTGATGAAACACTTAAGGCCTCATTATGCTTCTGCGTCAACTCCACGGCGTAGCTACGCCGTCACTCCTACGGCGTCGTGGCCGTTTTATGGTTCTGCGTCAGGTTGCGTTGCATCGCGGTGCATCTGACCAATCACAGCCCTTGCGGTCTGCGTCGCCTCGACGTGTAGTTACAATTTTTTGGAGGTGCACGTCGAGCTACGGCGGAGGGGTCGGAGAGGGGTTCGCGTCGACGCAGAGGGGTCTGCGGGGGTACGCCGTCGATTTGACGCAGAAGCATAAAACAGGCTTTAGACGCTTCATTTAGCCGTTGTCACGTGACGTGGGTGTTTTGAATCACGCTTCGGATCAGTGTTTCGAATCATCTTTGCTTCGGGATCTCGCAAAGCTTCGGAACGTCTGTTTCGCGCCAGCCATCCTTAGTCTTTTTAACCCGCAAATGACTTTTGATCAATTTTTAAAAAATGTTCTCTTTGTCCAAATGGTATGAAACGTTCTACGACTCTTAACACTGTCTAGATCTACCAAAAAAAAATATTTTGGAATGATATCTGTTTTTATGTTAGCGTGAAAAAAAATGCCGACACTTGTTATCTTCGGGGTCCCTGGAGACCCCGCATAGTAAATATACAAAATTCATCATTAAAATCAGAAACAACGAAGAAACAACGCAGATCACATAGACAGAAATAAAGTGGCACACTTCCAACAATGCAAAAAACATCCACAATGCACACTCTCTCTCTCACACACATACACACACACACACACACACACACACACACACACACACACACACACACACACACACACACACACACACACACACACACACACACACACACACACTCTCACACACACACACTCACACACACACACACACACACACACACACTCACACACACACACACACACAGGAATACATTTGTAAGGCTATACAAGTCTTATAATTTGTCAAATAAAATGCAGAACCACCACAAATATTAATTGGTGACACTGACACAACGAAAATGTACTCACTCACTCTCACACACTCACACACACACACACACACACACACACACACACACACACACACACACTCACACACACACACACACACACACACACACACACACACACACACACACACACACACACACACACACACACACACACACACAGGAATACATTTGTAAGGCTATACAAGTCTTATAATTTGTCAAATAAAATGCAGAACCACCACAAATATTAATTGGTGACACTGACACAACGAAAATGTACTCACTCACTCTCTCACACACACACACACACACACACACACACACACACACACACACACACACACACACACACACACACACACACACACACACACACACACACACACACACACACACACACACACACACAGGAATACATTTGTAAGGCTATACAAGTCTTATAATTTGTCAAATAAAATGCAGAACCACCACAAATATTAATTGGTGACACTGACACAACGAAAATGTACTCACTCACTCTCACACACTCACACACACACACACACACACACACACACACACACACACACACACACACACACACACACACACACACACACTCACACACACACACACACACACACACACACACACACACACACACACACACACACACACACAGGAATACATTTGTAAGGCTATACAAGTCTTATAATTTGTCAAATAAAATGCAGAACCACCACAAATATTAATTGGTGACACTAACACAACGAAAATGTACTCACTTACTCTCTCACACACACACACACACACACACTCACAGGAATACATTTGTAAGGCTATAAAAGTCTTATAATTTGTCAAAAAAAAATGCAGAACCACCACAAATATAAATTGGTGACACTGACACAACGAAAATGTACTCACTCACTCTCTCACACACACACACACACACACTCACACACACACACACACACACACACACACACACACACACACACACACACACACACACACACACACAGGAATACATTTGTAAGGCTATACAAGTCTTATAATTTGTCAAATAAAATGCAGAACCACCACAAATATTAATTGGTGACACTAACACAACGAAAATGTACTCACTCACTCTCTCTCTCACACACACACACACACACACACACACACACACACACACACACACACACACACACACACACACACACACACACACACACACACACACACACAGGAATACATTAGTGAGGCTATAAAACTACTGCTCTTTATAATTTCACCCCAAAAAATCATCCAAAATGCAGAACCACCACAAAATAAATTGGTTACACTGACACATGTGCACATACAGACACACAGAGAGAGAGAGAGAGGATGAGAAAACTATTTATCATGCACGCGCACGCGCACGCACACACACACACACACGCACACACACACACTTCAAATACCAGGATCAAAGAGTTTGAGGCAGCTGACCTTTTCTGCTATCAGACTATTTTGTCTGGCTCTGCACATTTGTTTTGAAAACAAAGTCATGTGACTGTAGCTCAGGTATAACTGTGACTTTTTTTAGGAAATCATTTATATATTACAACGATTTTATTTTTTTACTGCTTTATTTGCTCATTTGTTATTGCTGTTCAGTTCATTGCATTTTTATGTTTTTTTCACAATATGTAATATAACTGTTAATTTCTGTTAATTTTTGTTCTTTTACAGTTCGTAACTGAAACGTTGATTTAAAATTATAGAATTATATTAAAACAGATAATTGAAATAAATGATAAAATCTAAAGACTCCAACATTTCTCTTTCTAAGATCTTGTTCAGGTTTGATTCTAATCATTATGCAACATTATTGAAAAACTTTTGTCAGTACAAAAAATGCTAAACTAAAAAAGTTTTTTTTTTTGTTATAATTGTGATTTTATAATATTTAGACATGAATAAAACTGGAAAAACTTGTGAAAGATATATAGTTTGGTTAGTCAAATAGCAAATAGCTTATAGTGGAGGTCTATGGCCAACTAGTTGTTAAAGTGATATTTTTTTATTTTAAAACTGCATTTTCCAAAAAATTGTCAAAAATCTTACATTAAACCATGTAAAATGATCCATGTTATCTCTATGAATGAAAATTAGAAATCTGGGTCTTTTATAAAGTGAATTTTACATACAATGCCATTTTTTGGTAAAAAGCCTATTCAAATAAATATTTATTTATTAATTTATAGAAATTTAAAAGATATCAAAAATCCTCCAAAAACTGCACAAATGTTGAGTAAAAACATTAATAAACAGAGTAAAATTACATTTGTAAAAAAAAAATTATTATACTGTTAAAAAATTAAATGTTATTGTCTGGGGTCCCTGGAGACCCCAAAGATAATGTGTAGACACAAATGATGATAATAGAAGGGTTAAAAGACCACGCCGAAAATACTTCCGATGCCACGATGCCATCAAGCGGTATCTCTGGACGTAATCAGTCCTTCACTGACCAATCAAAGTCCATTAGCAGAATGCTAGCGTGTTATGGGCAACCACAACTCAACCTGTAAGAAATCAAAAGGACATAAGTACTTGTTCATTCAACTTTGGACCTATAACCCATGTTGAACTTGCAAAATCTACATTCAAATCTGAGATTTCTCAACGGCAATCGGGTGAAAGAGACAAATTTAGCCGTCTAGCTCCTTAGACTCCCATTCATTTTGCACTCGGACGATCGCCCCCCAGTGGAACTCTGGTGGAACTACAACCAAAATTCGGTACAATAGGACTTAATAGGGAGTGGCCAGGCTTTCCTTAGACGGCTTTGTTATTACCTATGTTTATTACAAGAAAAGTTATGACTATTGGACAGAAACCAGGCCATAATAAACTGAAGAGCGCCCTCTACTGACAAACTAGCATGTTAGCTTAGAGGACATAACTTTCATAAATATTTCTGACATGACTTTGAAAAATACATTTCTGTAGCTCAAACAACGGCAAGGTCTTGGGTTTGAATCACAGGAAATGTATGAACTGATAAAATCATGTAACTTTCTTTTCCTCCAGCACATATAAATAAACCGCTATCAGTGGCGGTCTTAACATAGAGGCATAGGTAGGCGGCTGCTTGGGGCCCCCTAACAGCGGTGGTAGTAGGGGGGCCCCCAACCAACCTAAAAAAAAAGAAAAATAGAAAAGAAAAAAAATGAAAAAGCCTCTTGTCATCGTGAACACTTCAAAAGCATAGTAAATGTTATTAATATTCTTAAGAAATACGTTGAAATGTTGAATTAGTAGTTAAAATGTCCAGTTCAAGGTTATCTGTCCCTACACATAACACCCCTTACTTTCTCAATGGAATGGACTAGTCCGTAACGTTGCGCGCTGAGGCGCGAAACGGCGAAAGATAAACAAACAATGACAGGAGGACTGGGAAGTAGTGATGGGGAGATCGAGGCTTCGTGAAGCAATGAAACAGTCGAAGCAAATGTGCCATTTTGTTTCGAGGCTTCGAATCAATCCGAAACCCGTCTCCACGGTGACACCTAGTGGTCACTTGCAGGTGTTGATCTGAAACAACCTTTACAAAGAGCTAATAAAAAAATGTGTTGGTTTTTTTTTTTATTATTGTATTTTTGTAATATATGAAGCTTGTAACCTGTAGTCTCTTCACATTGCATAATGTGATTTTGGTCATGAAAAATGAATATTAATAAAAATAAATCAAGCCCAATGTCTCTCTTTCTTATAGATTTTTATTCAAAAATATTAATTTCTCTGCTGTTGAAGGACTCAGCCTACTTCTTTTTTTACAGATAATTTCTCCAGCCTTTGAAAAAATTCTCTCACAAGGGACACTTGTTGCTGGCATACAAAGATATTTTTTAGCTAGGACATACAAATGAGGAAAGATTACTGCTCTCTCTTTCCAGTAAGTTAGAGGATCATGAGTTCTGGGCAAAAACGCATCGCTGAGGTATTTTTTCACTTCCACTGTGGCATCAGCTGTAGGATTGTGTATCATCTGGGTCTCACGGATACGATTGTCAAAATGTTCCCATAAACTGTCTTGTGTTTCAACTGGTGTTGATGATGATGGGCCTGATGTTGACATTTGTGGTTCTGAATTAAAAGAAAACGGCAATTAGTAACAAATCATAAAACAATGCATACCTTGCTTAGATGGCCCAGCTGTGTCAGTAGTAGAGCTTAGATCGGGCCCAAAAAATCAAGCCCGACCCGACCCGAGCCCGTGCACGTTGTGTCCGAGCCCGGCCCGGCCCGACACATTAACTGTAATTATGAGCCCGAGCCCGATTTAAACCCGACCATTTTTAATACGTGGGCCGTTATAACCAGGGGCGACGCCAGATAGTTTTTTTTAACGCAGGTGCTGAATGGGTGCTAGACCATTGACAGGGGGAAGCTGCGCAATTTTACAGTATACATATTATATAAATACTATTAAGAAATGTACAAAAATTGGCTACTTAATATTTAATATTCAATTATTTTAATTATCACAATGAAAGTTTTAATTTTATTAAATTGAACAAGCACAACATTCAGCATTCAATCAAATAGGCCTATTCTTAAAGATTCATTATTATTAATAATGTTATTTCGACATATGTGTGCGTGCAACAAGCAAGATGTGCATTTGTAAATTCGGTGACCAGCGTGCCGAGAATTGATTTAATTTATGATGAGATGCTCCAGTTCACAGGCTATGGTGACCGCGGCTCGCCGGCGCCTTCATGATTATATTGTCTGCTATATTTGCTTCTTATTAAATACAGGCAATTGGTTTATGAAAAATGTATTAAAATTAAGATACAATTTATACAAAACGAAATTCACTTTAAAGAAAGACTTTCTACAAAACAAAAAATAATGAAGTGGTCAAAATCATGCCTGAACCACTCCATGTCTCCCGATATTGCATCCTCCTATCTACTCTGTTCACTTTCATTATCAACATAGATGGAAAAAAATAACATTATAATGTTTTAATATGAAACTAAATGCGCTTATTTAAAGGCTACAACACGTACTATACACAGACTCTCTATTTGTACAAATTGCTACACATTCATTTAATTCTGAATTTTGCACACTTAAGTTGAAAGGCATTGCGTGCATTTATTAATTATTATCTTTATGAATAATGTAACAAGGACGAAGCATGTAAATTGCGTTGTTTATTTATTCAGAATCGAATGGATCGCAAATGGATCCGAATGAAGAAACGTAAAAAAAAAAAAATTAAAAAAAGAAAGAAAACCTCGCCCTCAGCGGTATGCTTGGAGAAGTAGCCTAACAAAAGAGGACATTGAAGGCTGACTATCATCCTTTCTGTCATGGCAAGCCTGCTTCATGTGTCTGCTCATCGTCGAAGTCCCCGTTTTTTTGCTGTCATAGGCGAGCAGCGCGCCGCACTTGCACTCAACAAAGCCAACACATATGTTGTCACTGCCCACGACTAATTTAAAATATTTCCATACCTCCGACTTTCCTTCATACTTGCTCAAAGTTAATTCTCCTGTTTTCTTTTTTTTTCTTTACTTCTTCAAGCTCCATGTTGCACTTAAGCTACACAATACAGTGTGCGTGCGTGCGAGTGGAGGAGACGCTGCGCGTGACACGTGACGTGCTTGATCAAGGGCCCGACCCGACCCGACCCGAGCATAGTGGCGGGAAATATCGGCCCGGCCCGGCCCGCGGGTCGGGTCGGGTCGGGCCGGGCTCGGGCTCGGGTAGAGAATCTAAGCTCTAGTCAGTAGCAGGCCTTGGTACAGGGGGAACACTACCATCCTCTGCACCCTGCAGAATGGCAGGATGAATGCTCCTCAAATGGCGCATCATGGATGATGTATTGTTGCAGTAGGCTAGCTGCCGATCACAATACACACATCTCACTTTATTTGGGGTTTCCAAATGGAAATGCTCCCACACCACAGATGTACGGCATCTCTTCTGTGGAGCCTCCATTTCTATCTATCTATCTATCTATCTATCTATCTATCTATCTATCTATCTATCTATCTATCTATCTATCTATCTATCTATCTATCTATCTATCTATCTATCTATCTATCTATCTATCTATCTAGCTATCTATCTAGCTATCTATCTATCTATTTTATATGTAGCCTATCTATCTAATAATCTATATGTATCTGTAATATATGTATCTATTAATCTATATATATATATATATATATATATATATATATATATATATATTTCTATCAATGCATCTATTAATGTGTCACTATATGTACTCTGTGTGTCTCTAAGTCATTGTGTAAATGTAAATTAAATCCTAAATATAACTAAACAAATCGCACTATAAATGTCACTATATCACCAAAAATCCGCTATCTCAAAACCAAACTCCTCTCACAAAAACCCACGATATGAAAATGCGTTGACAAAACTTTTATACTGTGTGATTGTGTGATTTGTTCCCGAACCGACCAATCAATGAAACCCTGATTCGGCGGAGCACTCCACCTGATGAAACACTTTAGACGCTTCATTTAGCCGTTGTCACGTGACGTGGGTGTTTTGAATCACGCTTCGGATCAGTGTTTCGAATCATCTTTGCTTCGGGATCTCGCAAAGCTTCGGAACGTCTGTTTCGCGCCAGCCATCCTTCCTGGGAAGTACACAACGAAGCAAGACGAGTCTAAACGCGAAAATGAAACGAAGTTACCCAAGCGGCTCAAATCTGCCAAAAATGACAAACTTTTTTACGCCTTCTGTTAGGGATACATGCCGCTACAGCAGCTGCAGTTAGATGTGAAGTGATGGAAGGTGAGGATAACGTGTAAGTTATAACGTTACATCCTACAGAAAGGGCAAAAGTAAATATAACATTTATTATGGGTTTATTTGATGATTGTTTGAAGTTCGCGTAAATAAAAAGTTGTTATATATTTTTTGAAGCCTAATAAATGTACATTTTTCGGCTTTCAATTACACTGTCATGTTGGATGGCCATAATTAATGTTTAAAATTAGGGGGGGAAATAATTTTTATCCAGACATCAGTAGCTGTATTAGTATCAGTGATAGGTCTACTGACCTCATAAAAAGATGCCATTAAACAAGTATTTAAAATATACTGTCTTTATGTTGTCTCTACATTAATTTGTAGATTAGCTGTGAAATTATTACATTATAAAATATATAAACTAATATAAACCTATAAAAATGTTTGTTTGTAGAATGTTTGAAATGTCAATCTCAAGTGCAATGCCAATTGCAACCTCCCTCACTCATACAAAGTCAATTATTCATCTTGGCAATATTTGCTATGTGTTGCTGTTTGTGATGTTTTACTAAGTAGGCTATATGACTGTTTGTGGGGGTTTACCATAACTACCTGTCTTGCTGGTTATATTGATATTAATTTGATCTTAAAAAAAAAGAATAAACCGTGCTGGTTTTCCTGGCATTTTGGCAAAGACAGGTGTTATCTGAAATAGGGATGGCGAAAACTAAACATTTTCTTGACCGACCACCGAGCCTCATTAGCCGGTTGAAACCGGTTAACCGATTAGTTTAAAATATGCCACGCTATTTGAAATAACAGCCATTTCGAGCCGCGCCTGCAATTTCGCAACTCTGTCGCATCTCTCTCTGCCTCCCGCTCTCTCACACACACACACACACACACACACACACACACACACACACACACACTGCCCCGGCGCCGCGCTTCCACTAACGTCACTTTTTTAAAATACCCAACAGCGCGAAACATGAGTCCCGCAAACGCGGCGCCACACACACACACACACACACACACACACACACACACACACTGCCCCGGCGCCGCGCTTCCACTAACGTCACTTTTTTAAAATACCCAACAGCGCGAAACATGAGTCCCGCAAACGCGGCGCCGAGGAGCTTGTATGTGATCGGAGGACAAATGGCTCCTTATGCCGGGCGTAAACCAAAGGATTTTCACAGTCCCAGACTAAAGACCGGCAGTCTTTAGGAATCTTACTGGAGTCTCGGCGCGCTCCCGTCGTCTCGATCGTTAAATGTGAGGTGATAATCTGCAGTCCGCGACCCGATTTATGCCAGTCTTTCTCTAGTCTTTCATATCAAACATGTTTGATATTATCGCAAGTCCTAGCGTAGTCATAGTGACGAAAAACAATCAACAACCAATAAAATCGTTCTCAGAAAACAGTAAGCCATCAGTCATAACAAAGTAATATGTCGACGGACGTGGAAACACAACGAGCGCCAAGTAGGCGAAAATGGACCATGGATAAAGAGGAGCGCCTTGTCGAGCTGTGGGCAGAGCAGCCGTGTCTTTTTGATGTAAACTGCCATTCATACCACGACAGAGTGGAAAAAGAAAAGAAGTCTGTTATCTGGTTAAAAACCGGTTGCTCCCGAACCGTACCGCGGTTCGCGTGAATGTGAAAGCAACACGGACTCGGGTGCGCACTTGTTCAGGAAATAAAGTAACCTGCGCATGCGTTTTAGCTTATTGTGATGTATTCAGTTAAATCAAACACTTGTAAGGGATGATAGTGTTGATGATTTACCTTGGATACGAGCGAGAGTGAGTCTGCAGTGTAGCCTATTCGTGCATTGCGCGTGGGATCAGGGCAACAAAGTTGGAAATCCACTGTCTCCTCAAAATAGTCCGTTTGCAAGCAGCAGAAGTCCACCTTATGTGACACACCCACAGCAAACCTGTATTGTTCACTCAACTGCGCATAATAGCAGCGAATTAATAAAAGAAAAAAACAATATTGACCCACGTTCTGTTTTCTATCATGCACCGTGCACGTTTGCGATGACGTCATATGCACGCAAACGCACAAGGGTTCGATAGAATCAAGTTGAGTGTGAAACCAGACCAACGCTGCGGGGGGCGCCGGGAACAAACGCGCTCGGGCTCGGACCGCAGCAAACGAGCCCAGTGTAAAAGCCCCCTATCACTGCTGAGCATGATGGGAGGAATTTGGTGGGAATAAAAAGCTAAAATAATCTAGTTGTAGTCTTGTAAATAGTGTCACTACAAGATTCAGTGTTTGTAAAATCTTTAGTCTGAGACTAAAAACTGTGAACCCAGGTCTTTAGATGTGAGCTGATGATCTTATAAAGTCTTTTCTAAATCTTTTCAAAGTCTTTAGGTGTACGCCCAGCATTAGTTTTTAAATGGTTTGGTTGGGTACAAGATGATCGCGTTGAAAATAAAGGCGTTAGTCTAGCGTTAGAAGCTCATTTGAAACATTGCTGCGGCTCATTTAAGAAAATGACAGCTCCGAATAGACGCCGCTTTAGTTTGAGGTAACGTTAGCGCTAACAATAATAAAGAAAGATGATGATCATCATCACCTTATCTGTCACAACTGAAATGTAGATGTAATGTATTTCTACAGTATTACTACTGTATTTAAGCACTGTATCACACAAGTTGCAACTTACTGTGTCATTCTTTTTGGTGAAATGCTCCCACACTACGTTTCTTTGCACGCTTCATCCTGTCTCCTGCCCTGGCTCTAACCTCCAGTGTTTTAGCCTGTAGCCTTTACTTTTCGCAAACCTTGTGAGCGCGCAAACCCAAACGCTGTGACCTCGCGCCAAATGTTTTTATTGGTTTATTAAGTACAAACAGGCGAGTTATGAAAAATTGAGTGGGATTTGTTCACTTCACACAAAAATATATTGGAATGAGATGGCTAAATGTAGTAGCGTTTAGTCCACTGTCTATAATAGCCTAATTTAGAGATCACTTTTTTTTTATTTAACCGACTACCGACAACTTTGATCGGTTAACGATCGGTTAACAACCATCGGTCAAACGGTCATCGGTTAGCATCCCTAATCTGAAACCGTATTCTCTGTTGGGTTCCATCATGACTATTAGTTTGTGTAGTGCTACACTTTGTGTGTTCTCTGCTTTCCATCTTCATTTTGGAGTAAAGAAATGTATGCAGGGTTTAAAGGGGACGTTTTTTTTCTCCTCTCCAACCTTTACTTCCCCGTAGATTAGCTTTCAGTCAGTACGTTTTTTTTTCGTTCTCTTTTAAAGAAGGGATGGGGGGGCCCCATACGTACCTTCGCTTTGGGCCCCCAATTTGCTAAATCCGCCACTGACCGCTATCTATCGTACTATAGTTTGGCCCACTGACAAGCAGGCTTCTTGAAATAAACCCTTAAACCTTTAACATTCTTAACACACTGGCAGTCGTTACAGAAGCAGCTTACTAAAGCATGAAGTCACCGTTTCAAAAGATGAGTCTCATGACCAACAACAACCTGACAGACTAAACCTTCCTTACTAATAATACTATTGTATAATAACAGAACATATAACATTGTTGATGTGCTTATGTTCACATATGGTCATATTGATATAGCTATTGCCTATACTTGCTTTTAAGCAGCATATCAACAATATGAATCAGCTAAATGTAATTATTCTTAGTTTACAATGACTTTATCAATGTAAATTACACGTCTACGAATGAAAATTCATCTTTGCTTTTGCTTTTATTTGCTGTGACAACTTGCCCCATATATTGTGCATATCCCTCATGACAAGCTGTCCGGCCTCTTCTATTAAACTATCATGGAAATAAATTACTGTCTCTTGATGTACAATCATGCTACAGCACTATACCTGTATTTATCATATTTAATATATAAAATATTTATTGTATTTTTCTTTTATTGATATTTTCTTCTATTTAATATTGTTAGGGTATTTTATGTTTTCCAGTACGAATATATCTAAACATTCTTATAAGATACATTTACTTGAGAAGCAAAATGACTTCAGATATTAAGTTTTCTTTACTGAAAAATGAATCAAACGGAAGTGTTCATGCTTAAAACAAGGACTAATATCTGCCAATGGAGTCAGAAAAATAAACTTGTTTTTGATCAAACTTGATATTTGATCTTATTCTAAGAATAAACTCACTTCTTTTCTTTTCAGAAAACCACAATATCAACTCATTTTGCTTCTCAAGTAGCCTAAATGTATCTTGTAAGTAGCTTAAATGATACATTTAAATGTATCTTGAATTTTTAGATATTTCTAATACAAGACATGACAAACCCACACCTTTCCAACATTTTCTACTCAAATAATATGTCATCATCACATGTACTTATGTATCATCATATTTCTCCTTTCAGGTTTGTCCTACATACATAACATGCTATATAACTCTAAATATAGCACAACTGTTGCATCACAAGTCCAAGGAAAGCCCAAGAACTGTTATGAAGCCTGTGTATTCCCGCTCGATCCCATCAGGCCGTCCAGTACTGAGACGTTGCTGGAATGAACTAAAGCCCTGCTGGAGGGATTAGCCTGGATAGATACTATAAATCTCCACACACACACACACACACACACACACTGACCGACTGAAACTCTCCGCTTTCCTCTGAGAACCACAGCGTATCCTCACATCGGTGGAAAACATCACAGACAATGACACAGAAAAAGGTAAGCTATTGTTTTATCAGTTACTATAGTTACTATAGAATAGAATAATAATAATAATAATTCGTTACATTTATATAGCGCTTTTCTGGGTACTCAAAGCGCTTTACATGGAAGGGGGAATAGAATAGAATAGAATAGGCCAGAAGAAAACAGAAAAATGGAAAATAGTATAGAACAAACCAGAGCAATTGAATAGAATAGAATACAACAACATAAGATAAGGTAACATAACAATAGATCATAACATAAACATAGAATAGAACATAATATAACAATAGAATAGAATACAAATCAGAAGACTTTCTGTGAACCCTGTAAACTGTGAAAGTAAAGTGAAGCTGAATTAATCTACAAGTAATGATATCAATATAATAAAATGATAATGTGTATAATAAAGTAACAAATGTTTCAAATGTAATTGACTGAATGGCATTAAAACTGATCAACTGAATTGTATCTGATTTCAGAAGTGTGTAGTTCCTCAGAAAACACCGCGTGCATTACTGGAATATTTCCATAAGGAGATTATTACCACTATTTATAGATCAAGCTTCTGTCTTTACAGAGACATAAAAACATTAACAGTTTTATTCTACTAAAGAATTTTAAAATTAAACTGACTGTATTATATCTTGCATTCATACACACAATCTAAATGATCTTTTTCATAAGACAATATGTCCTGTATTTCATGGTTTCATTTGCACAGGTCAGGTAATCTCTAGACTCATATCCATAAGCTTATAAACAATAATCTAATCAAAGATTAAAGTTTACTCAGAGTATTTTATAACCAAAGTGTCAAAGTGAGTTAAATAATTATGATCAATGATTATTATTTGGCAGCATGTTATTGGCCACTATATTACATGCCTTCAATATTTTCCAAATCTGTCTGTTTTCCCAGATTTCCCCAACGGTCCAGACTGTGGAAGGAAACATGCCGCCAAGCTACGTCGAGGCCAACGCTGGTACTTATCATAGCATTCTCAAAAATATTGTCAATTATATATTTCTGGTCATATTTATTCATTTATTTTCCCTTTTGCAGGATGTCCTGGTTACTACTACGGTGAAGGAACTTTTTCCTGGGATGACAAGTTTATTAGACGAATCTTTATACGAAAGGTGACGATTTAAATATTAAACTTAAATATGTATTACAAAATGCTTGTAATAAACATGTGTCTTGTCATTTCTGGCAGGTTTATTCCATTCTGATGCTGCAGCTCTTCTCGACAGTCGCTGTCATCGCTCTCTTCACGTTCCAGTGAGTCCAAATACTGCATACTGTTCAAAGATGGATTATTATTACTGGAAAGAAATTCATACTTTTAGTCAGCAAGGACGCATTAAACTGTTCAAAAGATTGAACAAAAGATTACGAACAAAAATATGAAGCAGCACAACTCTTGTCAACATTGATAATCCTTACAAAAAATAAGTATACTTCAAGTTCATTTTATTAAGTATACTCAAGTAAAGTTCAAGTATATTTTTAAGTATACCTTATGTAGTAATTATAATATCAATGTACTAGTATACTTGTAAGTGTACTATTCCAGTACTATACTTGGGACTAAATACGCCCACTTTTTTAAAAAATGCAGCTTTGATCACATGAAAAAATTACATTTTAACATATATTCACATAGAGCGCAGTTATTTTAAACTGCAATAATATTTCACAATATTACTGCGTTTACTGTTTTGACTTGGTGAGCAAACAAGACTTAAAAAACTAACAAAAAAAACTTTTGAACAGTGTGTTAAATGAGTTATGTGTAAGCGTACTATATTAAATATTGATTTTTGACACTCTTAACCTGTTTTTCTCTGTTTTCCTCAGTGCTCCAGTGAGGATGTACATTCAAACACATCCGATTTTATACTCCATGTCCAAGTACGTAATATCAGTTATTTAAAATATGGCCATAAATGCTTTAAAATGTTCCTCATTTAGGTATTAATTCCTGTGATCTTTGACCTTAAGCATTATGTTTGTGTTTCGCAGTCTTCTGTTTCTCGTCACATATATCACATTGGTTTGCTGTGGTGATTTGAGGTCAGTTGTGGTGATACACTTATTCTATATGAGAAATAAGCAGGAAAACACATTGTAAAATAATCTTATCGTTTCTGTATTATAGGAGGCAGTTTCCATGGAATTTTATTCTGCTTACAATCTTTGTGAGTATCTGTTTAAAGACACATTCAAAATGTAATCACCTTTGACTTTATTATAATTAAATACTTGCATGCTAAAATAAAACAGTCCCTCACCTCAAGTACACTCTTCAAAATACAAGTTCTTTATTGGCATCAATGGTTCCATGAAGAACCTTTAACATCCATGAAGAACCTTTAACATCCATGATGAACCTTTAACATCCATGAAGAACCTTTAACATCCATGAAGAACCTTTAACATCCATGATGAACCTTTAACATCCATGAAGAACCTTTAACATCCATGAAGAACCTTTAACATCCATGAAGAACCTTTAACATCCATGAAGAACCTTTAACATCCATGAAGAACCTTTAACATCCATGATGAACCTTTAACATCCATGAAGAACCTTTAACATCCATGATGAACCTTTAACATCCATGATGAACCTTTAACATGCATGGAGAACCTTTAACATCCATGATGAACCTTTAACATCCATGATGAACCTTTAACATCCATGATGAACCTTTAACATCCATGATGAACCTTTAACATCCATGGTGAACCTTTAACATCCATGATGAACCTTTAACATCCATGATGAACCTTTAACATCCATGGAGAACCTTTAACATCCATGATGAACCTTTAACATCCATGATGAACCTTTAACATCCATGAAGAACCTTTAACATCCATGAAGAACCTTTAACATCCATGAAGAACCTTTAACATCCATGATGAACCTTTAACATCCATGATGAACCTTTAACATCCATGATGAACCTTTAACATCCATGGAGAACCTTTAACATCCATGAAGAACCTTTAACATCCATGATGAACCTTTAACATCCATGAAGAACCTTTAACATCCATGAAGAACCTTTAACATCCATGATGAACCTTTAACATCCATGATGAACCTTTAACATCCATGATGAACCTTTAACATCCATGGAGAACCTTTTAAGTGCACTAACATTCTTTAGATTATTCAAATGTTCTTCACACTAAGAAAAAGGAAAAGTTCTTTTAAGAAGTGAGCGCTGGAAGGTTCTTTGAGGAGCCAATAATGGATCTTCTACAGCATCACTGACAAAACTTCCTCTTGGAACCTTTATTTTTAGGAGTGTAAAGCACAGGTTTGCCTTTTGTCTTAATAACCAATGTCTACAGTAGCCCAAAAATCATTTTAGAGCCATACTTAATGATTAATTAATACTTAACTAATAATTAAATGTCCTTTGATTATTTTCTTCCTCCTTTTTTCCGCTGTCATTTATTTTGCATGCTTTTGTGAACCTTGTGCAAACAAAGACTCTGAGCATGGCTACCATGTTGGGTTTTATCTCCAGGTAATTACATATCTGTTACGTGTTTGCAAACTTGTTTTTCTAAATTCCACATGATATGTTTAATATCTACTGACCATAACGGTCATTTTTCCTACAGTTTCTACAACACCAAGTCTGTGATGCTGTGCATTGGCATCACTGCCACCGTGTTTCTGTGCGTCACCATCTTCAGCTTTCAGAGCAAGGTGAGCAACTGATGAAAGAATTATTCTGATCATTAATATTACTAAATTTCAATTTTTAGTGAACATTGGTGTCTTTTATCATATTGCTTTTATAAGCAATGTTGCTTTAAAGTACAATAAGTACAATTGTTTATACATGCAAAAAACAATAATATAATGTTTTTGTCTCTATAGATTGACATCACCTCATACCAAGGTCTTCTCTTTGTTCTGTGTATGGTCATGTTTTTCTGTGCTATTGTCATGGGATTCGTGGTTCCCTTTGGCTATGTAAGTATCAGAAAGTAAAAGTAAACTATAGTAAAACCTCACTGAGCTTCCCACTCTATTGAATAAATAGAGTTCAGGACCAGTGTTGGGGAAAGTTACATTTAAATGCAATGCATTATAATATTGCGTTACTCCCTAAAAAAGTAACGAATTAGGTAACTTAGTTACTCTTTATGTAAAGTAATGCATTATGTTACTTTTGCATTACTTTTATCTCAGCTGGCCGAGGCTCGCTCTCATCCAGGACTTGTGGGGGGGTTTTGTACAGAGATGTTTTTTTGTGTTCAATGCAGTAATGCATTCAACAACATAGCCTATATAATATACACCTTCATTTCCTGACCATACAAAAGATCTCTTAACATTATTGTTTATAATACCTATTGTACAACTGTACAAACCCCTGAAGGTCTTTTTTTGGGCTGGGGGGGGGGGCAAATATAGACACCAAGGGCCCTATAATACACTTGGTGCAATGCGGTGCAAAAAGTGTGTTTTGCTAGTTTCAGCCTGACACAGTTATCATTTTCGCGTCCTGCGCCACGTTTTTTAAATTGCAAATGCATTTGCGCCCATTTGTGCGCCTATGGGGTGCTGGTCTGAAAACGAGTGTGTTCAGGCGCATTGTTATTTTGAGGAACTGAAATAAACTGCGCAATATTTTTTGTTATTTAAAGAGCGCATTAGTAATGTGCCCTATAGGCGGGTCCACAACGCGCGTACACTTTGTCCTGTAGATGGTCTGCATGGTAGAGAAGCATTCAGTTTTTCTGCTTGCAAATTCCTTCATGTATTGTAAATAGTGAATCCGCCATGGCGCGAGCACATCTGTCTTTTAAATGGAATGGGAGAAGAGACTCTGATTGGTTTATTTCACGTTACGCCCAAAACATAGAGACAACCCTTTTAGACCATGCGCCGGGAGCGCCGACCATTTTCCCCGTCGTTAAACTGGACAAAATGGATTCGGACTCGCACTGAGTGCTCTTATGCCGTGCGCTTTAGACCATGTGCTTAGATCCTTAAAACAGGGCCCCAAAAGTGAAATGAATAATCCTCAGGCTGAAGGAAATGCCTGTACAGTAGAGGGCGCCACTCAGACAAACCTTTCAGCTGTGATGTCATTCTGTATTGCAGAACTTACTTCAGCAATAAAAACAAAGAAAAATGAAACCCAAGTATGATATTTAACTTAGTCTTTTTCCCCCTAATTGGTTCATCAAAGTTCAGCAGCAAAGACATTGGTCAATAAAGTGAGATTAAATACATAAAGTATATTTCTGTAATTTAACATATTTAAGTATAGGAGGTTCACATAATATTCTAAGTTTGCCTTTCTCTGTTTTTATTCATTTTGAAGAATATTTTTTGTATTGAGACGAGTAAATGCTCACATTTAGTCTAGATCTACAATAGCCATCATGTTCACACACAATGCCTCTGCACTTACTCACGATTATTTACTTACGAGTTCACTCAACAAAACTCAGACAGGAGAGCTGTCAGTCAATACAAGGGAAAACAAAGTAACTTGCACTACTTATTTAAAAAAGTAACTAAAATTAGAAAAAAATATTTTGTTGCAAATTTAAAAGTAATGCATTACTTTCCTCGTTAACTCATGTTCCTTGTAATGCGTTACGCTCAACACTGGTTCCCATACACGAGTGCACGTCTAAGGGACTATATTACGGAGAAGAGAGAGAATTTTAATTCAGTAATTAAAAAAAAAAAAACGTTTAAACAAATGAATTAAACTGAAAAGTAACTTAAATATTAATGTGCTATATTTATAAAGTGATGCGTTACTTCACTCACTACATCCAAAGAAACGTGTACATAATGCATGTTGATTGTAATGTGTTACAACATTGTTCAGGACTGTATTTTTAGATTCTGGCTAATAATACCAGTCCCAATCTGTACAAAACCATTATCTGTACTAGATTAGATTCTAGTGGCCTTCTAACTGTTTCTCTTTTCAAAGGTCCCCTGGTTACATGCGGTCTATGCCAGCATAGGAGCTGTGGTGTTCACCATGGTGAGAAGCAGATTAGTCAAGAAAGGATTATGGTTTTAAATAATGAGGATTTACTATGTGATTAAGGTGATATAATGTGGACTGACCTGAGTCTCTGTCTCTCCTGTCTCAGTTTCTAGCCTTTGATTTGCAGCTGCTGATGGGGAACAAGCAATACACCATGAGTCCTGAAGAATATATCTTCGCCACTCTGAGTCTCTACCTGGATGTCGTGTACTTGTTCACGTTCCTGCTGCAGTTGTTTGGGAATGGTCGAGAATGAGCCACGCTTGTGTAGTAATATTCTCCATCACATACAATATTAATGTTCCAAACTGTTCTGCAAACCCAATGTATGTGGCCTTTTATGTTTCGTTAGGTTTAAGGAAAATCAACACTGTAAAAGTGTTTTCTCAGGTAATGTAAATATGTGCTTTGTGTGTTAACTTATTCAAAGGTCAAAATCTAAAACATTTAATATGACTGAGACTGTTTAATTTGGATAACATTTAAATTAATGATACAAATTAAGATTAAAAATGTGCATCAAATGTGGGTTTGTATTTTGGCCACAAAAATGAAGAAAAAAGTATTTTGCTTATGGCAGATGATGTTAGTCTGTGTGTTCATAACTGGTTTCACTCAGCTGGTTCAGAAAGTTCAAATGCAGAGTTTATATTAAGCTCTATTATTTAATACTGTTTCATCAGTTTTTTGTATAAATGTTGCGTGTCAACAAACAGTGAAAAACAAGCAATGACTAAACATAATTTGAAAATGTCATATACAATTTTGAATGATCACAATTTGTCATTGTGTATTGCATGTAATTGTTCATAATGCAATGTATTTCTGTAACTTTCACATATATGTTGTTCTGTATTTGACAGTTCATCATTTCTGGATACCCATAATGTACTGCAGCACTTCTGCTTGCATATGACCAACCTGTCTTCAATAAGCACTTTATATTTTTGTCTATGAATGTAATTGATAAGTAGATATTAAACTGTGGCATCAGGGAGGCATGATGTACAATGATTTATTTTTGAGCTAATACTAATGTACGTTTCTTGATTAGAGCTGTTTAAGTATTAATACTTAGCAACATAAGACAACTTGCCAATTTACTAACGGGTATGAGAAAACTAGAAAGAACAGAGAAAAGAAGAAGAACGAACACACAGTCAGGCACTGATGTTGGCTCGCAGTCTCCGCTCTATTCATCCCAAAGCTGTTCTGTCGGGTTGAGGCCAGGACCCTGTGCGGGACAGTCAAGATCCTCCACACCAAACTCGCTCATCCATGTCTTTATGGACCTGCTTTGTGCACTGGTATGCAGTCATGCTGGAACAGGAACATCTCCAAACTGTTCCCACAAAGTTGGGAGCATTAAATTGTCCAAAATGTGTTGGTATGCTGAAGCATTAAGAATTCCTTTCACTGGAAGTAAGGGGCCAAGCCCAAGCCCTGAAAAACAACCCCACACCATAATCCCCCCTCCACTAAACTTCACACTTGGCACAATGCAGTCAGGCAAGTCCCGTTCTCCAGGCAACCGCCAAACCCAGACTCGTCCATCAGATTTCCAGACAGAGAAGCATACAGAGAACACGTCTCACTGCTCTAGAGTCCAGTGGCGCGGGCTTTACACCACTGCTTTGCATTGCACTCGGTGATGTAAGGCTTGGCTGCAGCTGCTCGGACATGGAAACCCATTCCATGAAGCTCTACGCACTGTTCATGGGCTAATCTGAAGGCCACATGAAGTTTGGAGGTCTGTAGATATTGACTCAGCAGAAAGTGTTCCTCAGCATGCGCTGACTCCACTCTGGGATTTTACATGGCCTACCACTTTGTTATAATACCACTAGCAGTTGACCGTGGAATATTTAGTAGTGAGGAAATTTCACGAATGGACTTGTTCCACAGATGGCAACCTATCACGGCACCACACTTGAATTCACTGAGCTCCTGAGAGCGATCTGTTCTTTCACACGTTTCTAGAAGTGTCTTCATGCCTACGAGCTTGAGTTATACAACGGTGGCCATGCAAGTGATCTGAACACCTGAATTCAATGATTTGGAGGGGTGTCCCAATACTTTTGGCAATATAGTGTATATATGGACGTCTACACACACACACACAATATAAAAAAAAAAACTTATGTTAGGTGCGATTAATTGATTTGACAGCACTAAACTATATGTAGTCGAATTTAGATGGTGGAAACGTAATTATAAATACATAATTATAAAGTTCAATGAAAATGAAAAGAGCATATGATTCCTCCCAATTTATAAAAAAAAAATCAACCTAAAAAAACTGAAGCTGATAATTTGATGTTATTAGGTGAAAATGCTGTGAATGAATAAAAAAAAAACCAACAAAATACAAACAAGATTTTATTAAAAAAGAAATTCAGGAGATCAGCTTTTAAAAAAGGTAAAAACAAACAGAAGATGCTTTTTTTTTTTTTTTATCAAAACAAAAAAACAGTAACAGAATATCAGAAACCGTGGCACAGGAAGACAATTTACCGGCTAGAAACTCTGGTTTACATGCAGACAAACCATCAAACTGTTTCTTCGGCTATCTGTACAAAATGTGTGACTATAAATAAAGAATATGTTTAAAAAAAGCTGTTCAAGAGACAAGCCATTTGTTCAATAATCACAACTCAACCATAGCGTATGGCTGTATGACGAGCTGTTTCTGTGGATCTAGACATCTACCGACCCAATACAACTAAACCCAAACTCTGAACTCTGAACTCCACTAGTAATACCGGCTGATGCTTCTGTTGTTTATGGCTCTGTCTGGTGAACAGCTCCAACACCCCATGTTAGCAGCAATACATTTTGAAACTATGAAATGAGCTGTTCAAAACATTAGCAGCTATTCGTTGGAAATCGATGAAATCATGCAAATTAAACTGATTCAGTATCATCCTAGTTGCTGAGAAAGATATAACAATTTAGATATGTAATGAATCTGAATTGTTATCATTTCAAAGTTTCAAAACCGTGTTTCATGTTTTGTATTTGTAATGGATGATATGATTTAGCAAGCTTCATTACCAGAAAAAAATCCTGTGTTCCTTCATGAGGTGCATGGTATCATTTGAGAAATATCTTTAGACATAGCGTTGTCAAAACTTAAAACATCACCAATAAAATCACATTGACAAAGTGGGCAAAGGATGAGAAGTCAAAGAAATAGAAGAAAAAAAAAAAAGGGTGAAAAACACTTGATCATTGCCGTAACCAACTAACTCATGCTATTTCAAATCTCATCATCTCCATGATCATTCATATGGATTTAGGGCTTTGAAAACGACTGTTTTTAAACTGTAAAGGCATGTTGAATCTTTGTGCCATTGATATCTTTGGTTGCAGGAATGAATCAATTATTTGGGTGGCCTGAAGATTTCAGTCAATGCCAATCGTGTGAATCTCAGTAAACGGTATAGAGGTATAGATCCATTTCAGTAACACAACGTTCTTTGAATATAATTTCAAACTATCCTAGTAGCTACAAGATATTTTTATGTAAAAGTGTCTCTTTATGAAAACCAATGAACAGTTTTCAGCTCAAGGTCATGGCTTTACAATCATGAAATGTAAAAGCACCAAGAGAAGAAGTAACAGCTGCATCATGAGCCCTTCAGTGTGATAGAAGCCCTTGTGTTTATATCCTATAGAAGAGCCACACAAAAAAGGTACAAGGTACAAAAACAACTCATGTGGAACCATGAGTAAATATACACTCTTTTTAGATTATCAATGACATCAAAGCTTTCATTTCGGATATTCAAACTCTTTTAGAAGTGCATCATGATTGACCAGGACAGTAAATTTCAAGTACAACAACAAACTGCACAGAGAAAGACACGAAGAACATGAAAGCAACTCAAGAAAATGTTTTTCATTTGCACACGAACAAATTCCCCAAAAATCCTATGAATCAGGGATTTAAAAAGGAACAGCAACACACACACACACACACACACACACACACACACACACACAAGCGGAGGAATCCTCATCATCTAAAGACCGAACACTACAGCGAATCTCAGTCGGACGATAAAAACAGCAGCATGAAGGAAGAAAGCACTGAAGAACCGCTTCTGTCCTTCTTCATCCTAATCCTTGTTGTTCCTGCTGTTCATGTCATGTTTAATCCCAGCACCATAGCGAAGGCATTCTACAAACTACCAAAGCCATGATAACACTCGACCTGATGAAGCCACACACTGCATCCATAACCACACAACACACGCTCGTTCATCAGCGCTGTGGTCTTGTGTTCACTGAAGAGATAAACAGAGAGAATATATCTGGAACCATGTGTATTTTTCTTACCAATAGTGTTATAATCAGGGCTTGACATTAACATCCGCCAACTCTCCGAATGCGTGTGTATTTCAGCAGTGGCGTCACTACTCGCCACTTTAGCGGGTTGAATTTTTTACCAAATATATATATTTATTCAGTATTAGACTTTTAAAAAGGCATCTGAAATAATAAACGAAGTGCAATGTAGTGTTACTGAATACTAATTTTCCGCAGAATAGATCTCTCTCTCTCTCTCTCTTATCTCTCTCTCTCTGACAGCGAGTGACACACAAACCCGCCTCTCCTCACTCACTCGTTTCATTTGCTCCGGATGATTGTTGGTGTTACAGGGCTTGAATTTCAGCGTGGGATTGTGTATATTGTGCATAATTTGACTCATTCCCGCAGGTTTTGAGATCACACCCAAAGTGCAGCACATAAAGCCGCCTCTCAGTAATAAACTGAGCTCTTTTTTACGGCTTATTGCACTTAAACATTCAAATACACACAATAATGTCAAAATGCCGGTCTTGGCGAGTATTCACGTGTAAACAGTCAGTTATGTTTTAAGTGAACATAAGCAGTTAAGAAATAAACGCATGTGTAACAATATAATGGATCCGTGTCAGGTCTTAAAGTTACAGCAGCCTAATGTACCTTCTGCCAAATTATGTGATAATATTAAAAATATCAATATGGCAATTTTCCCCCATGGTATCGATGTCAAAATTGTGGCCAGTGAAAATGTTGAGTGGCTCGTAACTTTGGAAAACCACTCGCCACAGCGGCTGGTGAGCAAAAAAAGTTAATGTCAAGCCCTGGTTATATATATAATATATCGTCGCTGCCCGATGAAACTCACGTATGTCCAAAACCGTTACTTTTCAGGAAGTGAAAAAAACACCATAATTCAAAAGCAGTTGAACGTAGCGGTGTCATACTTGGTACGGCATCTTTAAATGTAACCATAGTCTTGCCAGTGTAATGATATAATCCACATTTGACCAAAATCGAGTTTAAATGGACATATTTTACAGTAACGGTGGTCGATAAGCGTTCTTCCGATCATTAATTAGAATGGAAAAGTCGCGTTTCATATTGACAGATGAATAGGCTACGCTCAGTTTATTAAATAGCCTACGTCTCAGTTTATTAAATACACTCAGTTTATTAAATGTCTCTTGCAAACTATGAAGGGACAATGAATCAATACACTCATTGCTGAACCCAGGGCCGGCGCGTGCTATGTAGCCTACAAAAAAATACAGCCATTTCTGTTTTTTTTCTTTTAAACAAAAAAACAAGCTGCACCCTTTTTTTTTTACATTTCATCTTTCATTCCGAAATGAACGAAAAAGTACACCGACCCAACATGTATTAGCCTTTTTATCCGTAACGTTATCAATCTAAATGAATCTCGTTTTTCTTTATTTAAATTTCAGGTTTTTTTTTCTTTATTTAATTTTCGTTTTTTCTTTATTTAAAATTCGTTATTCTATATTTAAATCTACCCTTTACTGTGTCAGTAATTTATTAGTCAGAAAAATATTAGACTAGCTTAAAAGTAGACTATTAACAGACTCGTGCGTTAACATCTCCACAATAAACAGTGACAATTACTTCGTCTAGACCATTTACCGGCAAATAACAGTTGTGAATATATTGCGAATAGATAATAAACTTGAACAGTTGTCAAAAACAAACATTTGCTGGTACTTTACCTCACAGAGTTATTCGGCTATACAATGCTGAGCTTCCAGAGACGCTTAAGCCTTGTTTATACTCGACGCGTCCGCAAGAGCGCGAAGGTGCGCGCGGCAAAAATGACGTCATTGCGGTGTGGGCGGTCGTGCGCGTTGGGTGCGCAAGACCCCATTTCGCCTGGCGGTGTGCACGGCACTTTTTGTAACATCGCGCGCGGCGCCGCATCCGAAGATGAACGACTTCGAGCCGAATCTGCCCGAACTGGTACGTCTGTACCAGTATGATCCTTCTTTCTATACACATAGAGACATTTGCATTGATGGGCGACCATAAAAGCCTCTCATTGTGTGAATAGGAACACATTTGCATTAAGCACCCAGTTTGCACTTGTCTAAAGTAACTGCTTACATTTACAAAATAAGCCTACAATAGCAGAAGTAAGCCCTGCTGATGAAATTAAGGTTTAAACACTCTTCAATAAGGCTTCAGTTTACATGCAGTGAAAGTACAATAAACCTACTGCATTTATTACTCTTTTTACATGAATCAGAAATTAATAAACTACTAATAAACGAAAAACCGGCAAACTACTTCTTCACTGCTGATTCCTGGTGGTTTAGAGGAGAATTACTCAGAGTCGCCCCCTGTCGTTTCACAAAATAGCACAACGGCGAGCGCGTCAAGTATAGAGTATAAACGCCTCGTCCGCTTGGAGAGGTGCGCGCGCAGTCAGCGGAGACTCGCGCTCGTGCAGACGCGTCGAGTATAAACAAGGCTTAACGCCCGTTTCACACATACTCCGTGTGCAGTGCGTATGCGGTGCGTCTTGCGGTGCGTATGCGGTACAGGAGCAGCACGCGCTATAGTGCTTTCACATATGCTGCGTGCGTTTGCAGTGCACAACTGATCCGCGGCTGTACCACAAACACATTTACTCACTATTTGTATTTCAAAAAATCATCAATCAAATCAAGTTATCAGCAGCAAAAGTTTTTGCCTCCAGTGCAATTCTCTTTTAGGCCTATTCACGTTTAAAACACAATTTAAACAACTATTATTCAATGCATTACTTTTATATAGGCCTAGATTATATATTAAGTTGTTCAAGCAAGTGGTAACATATTTAACCATGTACTTATATTAAAATCGCAAACATTTTAAATTAAAACTTAAAATTGACAAAAACAGCAGAATACCTTTTCTTTTGCTTAATTTAAATCTGTATACAATAAATCTTGCATGTCACAAATAACTTGTTTTTCCACCTCAACGAATGAGACGAGTGTCGTTCATTATGTGGCCTTGTTTAAGTAAATTGTAGCTTTCTCTGCTTTACCCCAGTCTTAAAGTAAAAAGATGACTGTGAAAAGAGTAGTATTTAATTAAATGCATTTATGGTTACATTTTATTTAATTAAATACATTTGGTGAGATTACTACATTTTATTGAATTAAATGCATTTATGGTGAAATTACTACATATTCAGGTCAGTCTGTGTTCATTTTGACCACGAACCGTGCGCTGTCACTTTAATTCAGCGTTTGCAGCGCAGCAAAAATAGACTCAGTGCGTAAACGATCTCTGCACTGCTGTATACGCACCGCAACTGGAACGGATCGCCGGACCGCATCCGCGTGCAGTGTGAAAGCTCTAACCTGTTAACATGGGTACGGAAAAAAATACGCACCGCATACGCACTGCAAACGGAGTATGTGTGAAACGGGCGTTAGACCTGCGAGATGCCTCAGGGCGAGAGATACGCGGCGTGATTGGCAGCTTTGACACCAAATGGATATAGTGAAAATCAGATGACATGATTTCACAACTTTTCATTGGTCATTTAGACATGTGAAGCATACTGTATACGAAAATGAACCTGGACATTCTATCCGTCGAAAAATCTCAAAATCGGCAAAATGGACATACGCGGTTTTCATCGGACAGCGACGATATATATATTTGGAATAGTAAAAATAAACTTCAAAAAAGGACAACTAAAAAAATTAATATTACTTTTTCTTATACATCAAGTAGGATGACTCAATTAGGCCAACAATTTAAGATCACATGACTAGTGATGGGAGAAACAAAGCTTTTCTAAACTTTGAATCAACTGAACCAATTGATTCACAAAATGATTCACTGGTTTGAATCGCTCAAAACGCCACACACTGGTGACCCCTGCTGTTCAGAACAGTGCAAATACAGCGAGAACTCAGCCAAAACATGCATAAAAACTTTTATAAACCAAAAGCAAATGTTTTATTTAAAATATAATCTATTAAATGCAATTAACAAAATATCCGTTCGGGTCACATGACGTCACTGTAGCTTTGCGCCGCCATCTTTACGACCGACGGTCTCAGTAATGCCTGCAATACGTTGTGCAGTTGGCTGCAACAACAGCCGAAAGAGGAACCCCGAACTGGTATTTTATTCTATACCAAAAGACACGAGTTGGCATGCGCTGCATGTCTCATATTCTTTCTGTGCGCACACACCCGATCCGAAGCATGCAGCCATAGACCCCTATACAGCGCGCGAGTAATGAATTGAGCTCTGTTTCGTGTCTGAATGGACAAATACACACAACATTATGTTTAAAAGTCCGTTTTGTAGAGTATTCACGTAAAATATGTCAGTTATGTCTTTAATAGAGTTATCATCCAGTCTCTTTGGTAGAGAGAGAGACGAGGAAAACAAACAGGCATACAATTGGAAATTATCGCGGCCGGAAAAATGATCGAGCTCATTTTTTTTATCATGCAATTAATTGATTTCGCTACAGGCCCAATCCAGATTAATGACAGCTAGCCGTGAGCCGTGGCTAACAGCTGGCAAGCTACCAGCTGTTAGCCACTTAGCTAGCTAACAACTCGCTACCTAGTCAGAGCAAACTACCACCAAAATAATACATCTGAATTTTTTTTTATAATACTAACATTTCCCATGATTAAATACAAATCCTTGGTGGCCAGGTGCCGCACATTTACGTCTTTTACCCATCCAGCCACAGCATATTAATATGCATCGGTACTCTTGAAAGCCTTCAAGCAATCCCCACTGTATAGGGAGGGGTTATGCACAAGATATATATATATATCATGGAAGGCAAATTGGAGCAAGTCTGGGGCAGATAATAAAGGACAAAAGAAAGCTGGGGGTAACAAATAAGGATCGGATCCTAAAATTAAAATGTTCTCCAGGTACCTCTGTCTCTGTCTCTCATTCAAATGGGCAGTTTGGGCGGCCATACCGGGCGAGATCGGTCGTTAATATGGCGGCGTTCTATTTGGTAGTGACATAGGTGGCATCTATGAATCGAACACCATTAAATATGAAGTGCCTTTATAATATGTGCTATTATATTACATTTGTTTAAGAACTTAGATAATCAGACCAATAAGTGACTATTAACTACAATTCTTATTTTGAAATGTCGAAGTTGAACCATAGAAATTTAGAAACATTTCTAGACAGTTGTGATGTAACGAAGCCTTGTTCACTGAAATCACATGACCTCGGCAGCTTGATACGCGTTCCGAATCACTGGTCCGAAACAAATGATTCACAAAGGTTTTGAATCTTCACAAAGCCGTGTTTCGCCCATCACTACACAAGTCCAAGATGTCTGCCATATCGGCCAGCACAGCATATATACAGGTCCTTCTAAAAACATTAGCATATTGTGATAAAGTTCATTATTTTCCATAATGTAATGATAAAAATTAAACTTTCATATATTTTAGATTCATTGCACACCAACTGAAATATTTCAGGTCTTTTATTGTTTTAATACTGATGATTTTGGCATACAGCTCATGAAAACCCAAAATTCCTGTCTCAAAAAATTAGCATATCATGAAAAGGTTCTCTAAACGAGCTATTAACCTAATCATCTGAATCAACTAATTAACTCTAAACACCTGCAAAAGATTCCTGAGGCTTTTAAAAACTCCCAGCCTGTTTCATTACTCAAAACCGCAATCATGGGTAAGACTGCCGACCTGACTGCTGTCCAGAAGGCCATCATTGACACCCTCAAGCAAGAGGGTAAGACACAGAAAGAAATTTCTGAACAAATAGGCTGTTCCCAGAGTGCTGTATCAAGGCACCTCAGTGGGAAGTCTGTGGGA
>JAPDVR010000022.1:6221719-6536719 GCA_026230005.1 Gila orcuttii | reverse complement strand
ACGTTGTTCACGGCAGCCGATGAGGAACATAGACTGACATTATGCAAATCTGTTACAAACCAACGCAGATTCAGCAGGAAGTGAGACTGGAGTTACTGACGACTCGTTTCAGTTCAGAATCACTTCTTTCTTTTGAGACAAAAACTCAATCTATCTGCACTTTGATCTGTGAAACTTTGCAGATCTTTTACAGTCACAAACAGCTCTATTACACACTACATGAAAGGTAATTTTCCAAAAATTTTCCATTCTCCGTGTTCATTAGTTTACGATCAGTTTAATAGTCCTGTCTGATCTGTTATTAGATAGAGCGTATGCCGTGTGGTTGATGTCCAGTGTCGCTTGCTGAACAGAAATACATAATCATGTTTCTCTTGGTCCCCTCAAAGTTACATTGGATTTTCTCCTCAGTGTAAACGTTAAGAGGTCCATCTATCACTGTTTTCGTAGAGTTAGTTTCTGGAGTTAATATATAGGCTGCTATAATCTGTGTGTTTGCACTGCTTTTTAAAAAACGCTGGTGTTTCACGTGCGTTCGGCCAATCAGCCAACACTAACATCACTGGTAGTTCCTATAGTGCTGGGTTAGACCCGACTCTGAAGAAGGAGCTAATTTAGTTCCTCCAAAAGGCATTTCTAGAACTAAAATCATTCCCCGTTCCTGCGGTGCAAACAAACACGCCAAAATCCGGGAACTTCCGCCAATAGTTCTAGGAACTGTGAAAAGGTTCAAACTCAAACTCCTGTTGAGGATCTATTAAAGGTGAAAGAGCGCACCGTGCCGGTGCTGCCGAGAGACAGGTGACCCAGCTGCTGGGTCAGGGGTCCCATCATAGACGTGGGCTGAATGGACATCGGGTGATCCATAGCTTGAGTCAGAACCGTCCCCTACGCACAGAGAGAGAGATGTTATAAACCCAGAGAAGATGCATGTACGACTCGTTTCAGTCGTACATGCTCTCAGAGAGAGAGATGTTATAAACCCAGAGAAGATGCATGTAAAGCGACAGTAAAGCATACGTGACACTCACTGCGGGCTGCATGAGGTACGACTGATGATGCATCCAGGACGGGCTGTGCATCTGTGGATCCAGACACAAAAAACACGATATCATTTCTCCAACTGAACCTGTCCCATGCAAACTCACAGAATCACACTGCAGGCACTGGAGGAATATTGGGCCTGAATTCAAATGCACCACACCAGCCAATATTAATTAGCTATCCCACAGTGCATCTGGATCCATATGCTGCTCATTTAATGCCAGATGGTACCATTCGTGACTGGAATGGGACAGGGGTTTGCATCCAAAAATAGCTTTACATGAGCCTTTATGCACATACATAGGCTACAAAAGTTTGAAAGTTAGAAGGATTTTAATGTTTTTGAAAGAAGTCTCTTCTGCTCAACAACGCTGCATTTATTTCATCAAAAATACAGTAAAAATAGTGAAATATGATTACAATTTTAAACAGCTGTTTTCTATGTGAATATATAGTAAAGTATATTCAGTGTCACATGATCCTTCAGAAGTCATTCTAATACGATGATTTGCTGCTTAGTTGTCATAAATTATTATTGGTGCTCAATTATAATTAATGGTTCTTATTATTATGAAGTTTTGCTGCTTACGTTTTTTTAATCAACTTAAAAATTATCAACTTTTTTTCAGGCTTCTTTGATGAATAGAAAGTTCAATAAACAGCATTTATTTGAAAAAGAAATCTTTTGTAACATTGTGAATGTCATCACTGTCACTTTTGACAGTAAACACATGTTTTAATGGTAGTGTTTCACAGTCTCTATAAAAAATATTAAGCAGCAAAAATGGCACAAATGTTTCTTGAGCAGCAAATCATCATATTAAAAATGATTTCTGAAGGATCATGTGACACTGAAGACTGGAGTAATGATGCTGAAAATTCAGCTTTGATCACAGGAATAAATTACATTTTATAATATATTCACACAGAAAACAGCTAGTGTAAATTGTAATGATATTTCACAATATTTCACAATTATTTTTTTTACTGTATTTTTGATCAAATAAATGCAGCTTTGGTGAGCATAAGCGACTTCTTTTGAAAATATTTGAAAAAAACAAAACAAAAACAAACTTAGACACAAAACTTTTAGAAATGTGACAAAAAAAGGATGCAATGAATGATGATGATGATTTTAATTTTGGGGTCTGCTATTCCTTTAATATTTAGCTGGAGATTTGTGCCTCCGTTGATAAAAAAAATAAAAAATAGCCAATCACCATCGAGTATTTCACTGAATATGGCAGCGAATTTGCCAGAAGCTATACCTCCCTTAGTATATCAACGAATCATCGACGAGACGTAAATTACGTGATATTAGTCTGATGTAACTATGGAGAGTAGAGGTGGATTTTTGCCTCAAGTGATAGACTAGGACTAGGTGCGTTAGATTATTTTTATATTGTCTTGCTGTACGTGTCGTTTTCTGTAAATTTTCTGTCTAAAAGTGACCAAAAAAGCAATTTTAAAGCAATCAAAAAACAAAAATCCTTGGGAGGGGATTCGACTTCTTACATTTTGTATGCCTCTTTATTTCAAAACCCACCAGCCGCCCTTACAGTAAATGCTAGCAGACTGAGCTGTAGCATCATTCCTCTAATGGGCCATTCAGTGCGCTTTAAACACACGTGTCAGACCTACAGGACCTCAGCAAATAGTATTAGCTTTTGCCTGTTCATCCATCAGAATTCCCACAAGCCCCTGCGGTCTGATATTCTCCCTCAACGCTTGCTGAGTCACTTTGAGTTTCCATCTGGCTGCTGTCGGCTTTGGCACACGCTCAGACTGAGCTCAGTATCTCTATAAAATGATCAAATCTAATCTGGATTGACATTCAGAAATGTGTGATCAGAATGAAGGTCTGCTCAGACATGTAATCGTAAGACCACTGAGTGAACGAGTAAGTTAACAGATGTCGCTGTAGGAAAGCATTATCAGTGAACCATTTTGCTCTGACCTTATAAGCGTGTTAATGTGTTTTGATTAATATTGCACAAAAAAACTTTTTTCCTATATAATATTTGTGTGAGTATGTATACAGAGAACTGATATGATTATTTTAAACAGCACCTCTTATGCCATTTGACAAAGTCTTGGTGTTGTTTCAGGCTCTACTAGAACAGGTTTTCCTGCTTGAATGTTGATTATTTTCCTCATATTCTCCATTGTTGCGGCTCCTCCCTTCCCAGTCTGTCAGTAACGCTCTGTTTACTTCCTGTCTCTATGAAGCCCCTCCTTCTGAAAAGCACACTGTGCTCTGATTGGTCTGCTGGAGCAGTGTTGTGATTGGTCAAGTGCTTCGAGTGTGTTTGGGAAATGTCCCGCCCCTTACCACAACCGCCAGTTTAACACACTACTAACTAACTCAACCAGGCCTCGCCCCTTTATTCTGCGTATGAATTATTTAAATGAAGAATATTGTGACGTGTTTGTTCCCAGACAAAACTCAAGACGTTTCAGGGAGTTCAGAAACACTGACACTGATATAGAGAATAACTCCTGCTGGAGGGACTTAAAGTCCCCCTGTGGTGAAAATCCAGCTTTTAATGTTGTTTATATGTCTATGTGGTGTTTTTAATATGCTTTAAAACAAACCATGTGTAAATTCATAAGTGGACAGCATTGCTGAGTATTTTCTCCTTAAAACTGCAGTGAACCAAAGACAGTCTCAAAAACACGCTTTGAAATCGCTGGTGTTTCTGACGTCACAAACTACCTTGTAACCAATCAGATCACCGTGTGATCGTCAACGAGTGGATCTCTGAGCTGAGTGAGTGAGTGGAGGCGGGGCTCATTTGCATATTCATAGAACCGCGTATACTAAATGAGACAAGGGTGTCGAGTTACATTCAAGCTATTTTAAAGGTCCCGTTCTTCGTGATCCCATGTTTCAAACTTTAGTTAGTGTGTAATGTTGTTGTTAGAGTATAAATAATATCTGTAAAATTATAAAGCTCAAAGTTAAATGCCAAGCGAGATATTTTATTTAACAGAAGTCGCCTACATCGAACGGCCCGTTTGGACTACATCCCTCTACTTCCTTCTTTAATGACGTCAGTAGAACAGTTCCCTATCGGTCAGTCACTACAACGTAGGTCATGACTGACCAATAGGAATCTCGCTAGAGAGGCCAATCTACTTCGCGTGAAACTAAAACAAGCCAATACACATTGGCGTGCAATCATTTGCATCAGCTGCGCGCCCTCGTTAGCGCGGGTATAAACGAGCAGCTGGTGTGATTGCACACCAGCTTTTTGCTTCGGAGCCAAACACTTCGATGTCTCTGCTTACAGTTGAAACCAACTTCTACGAGCCTTTCTGGACCTCTCCTTCCCGGTGCGGGCGTGACAGCACAGTAGCGCGAGCAGTTTCTCTTTCTCTCTCTTTCTTTTTTTTTGTTGTTTTAAAAACTGAGCAAAGAAAAAAGAGCTGTTTTAACAGCTGGTGAGGTGCGCTTCAGAGCGCTCAAAAGCTGTTGTAACAGCTGGTAAGACCTCCCAGCGAGAGAGATCCAGCGCACAGACGGGTGCACATTCCCGTCTGTGATCGCTGTGGCTGTTCCCCTGCGTGCTTCATCACCAGTGAGAGTAGTCCCTAAAAGAGCTTACACAGATAGTTCGCGTCTTTTTCAAGATGACGTTCTATCTGTGTGTTTCTGGATGCGGTCGTTACCTGGGGTCGCGGGATGGTCACGATCGCTGCCTCGTGTGTCTGGGCCTCGAACACGCACAGGCAGCGTTCGTGGATGAGTCATGTACCCATTGTGGGAAGATGACCATCTCGGAGCTAAGGTCGAGACTCACGTTCCTGCAAAGGGGCGGAGTCCCTGTGCCTGCACCGCGTTCCAACCCCCCTTCGCGGGTTGCTTCGGGCAGTGACACGGGTGACCTGAGGATTACAGTGAGCGCGCTTCCTTCGGGGAACCAACCCCCTAGGAACCCTCACTCCTCTCATGCTCCGCAACCAGTTGAGCTGCCAACGGAGCGTACTGGAGCATCCTCGAGATGTATACCAGTCGTTTCGTTCGGCGCTCCCTGCGACGACCAGATGTCGATCGCTGCATCGGAGGGTGGGTCAGACTTCTCTGTGGACGACGGCTCGGAGCCGCTGCCTCCTTCGGGTGTGGCAGCGGTGCCCGAGTCGGACCCGGAGATGATGGCCATGCTTTCCCGGGCCGCCAACAGGATCAGGCTCATGTGGAACCCTCCACCGTGTCCCGAGCCCTCGAGGTTGGACGATTGGTATCTCGGGGTGGCGCGCGCTGGTTCTCAGCAACCCACCCCAGTGCCTTTCTTCCCGGAGGTGCATGAGGAGCTCACAGGGACGTGGACGGCACCTTTTACTGCCAGAAACCGTCTCGGTGGCTCCTCCTCCCTCACCACCCTTGATGGCGTGGCAGCTAAGGGATACACGCGTATCCCGCCAGTGGAACGGGCCGTTGCTATGCAACTGTGCCCTAACTCCACTTGGCGTGGAGAACCGTGTCTTCCTTCCCGGGCCTGTAACTCGGACCTGACCGGCAAGGCTTACAAGGCCTGTGGGGAAGCTGCCTCTGCCATGCACACTATGGCGTTGTTGCAGGTTCATCAGGCCAAGGCACTGAAGGACCTGCACGAGGGTGGTCATGATCCACAAGTTCTCCAAGAACTTCGTGCCGCAACTGACCTCGCGCTTCGTGCGACGAAGGTCACTGCGCGGTCAGTGGGTCATGCGATGTCCACTCTGGTGGTCCAGGAACGCCATCTCTGGCTGTGTCTGGCTGACATGCGGGAGACCGACAAGATCAGGTTCCTTAACTCCCCCGTGTCCCAGACCGGCCTCTTCGGCGACGCGGTCGAGAACTTCGCCCAGCAGTTCTCGGCTGTACAGAAGCAGACTGAGGCCATCAGACACATCCTGCCGTGGCGGTCAGCTGCTGCCTCCACCCCAACGCCCGCGGCTCCTCGGTCTGCTCGTCGCCGTGGGCGTCCTCCTGCGTCTGCCCCTGCTCCCGCGCCGCAGCAGCAGCCTCCATCTAAACAGTCGCAGGCAGGGCGCCCCACCCGTCCAGGCCCCCGCCAAGAGGGGCGGCAAAGCCAAGGGTAAGCGGCCCTAGGACGGGCGACCCGGAGATGGAAGGGACTGCTCTCCAGGAGACGATGACTGCATCGCTCCCTCCCCCGGAAGAGGGCCGGGTGGTAAATCCTTTGTTTCATTTTGTTTATGTTCCGCCGCTGGCCTTAAAACCAGCGGTACCCAAATTCTCAATAAAAGAGCAGTTTCTATCATCTCTGGGTCCGAAGAAGACCCGGAGAGCAGTGGGGGGTTGGAATCCTCACCACTCTCATCCGCCTCTTCTTTCGCCAGCCGGCAGCTGTGTACGGTCCGAGAACGCCACCGAGCCGCCTCCCGCACCTCCTGCCCCGTGGAACCAGGTAAGTGCTGCACAGCACACACAGCACACTCAGACCCCGCTACGGGCCGCCTTCCAGAGAGAGCCTCCCGAGCCGCGTCCCTCTGTTCCACCTCGCTGCCCCACTCCGGGTACGCCTACGGTCCCTTTGGTCCTGCTTGTACGGTCTCTGCGAGCCTGGTTAGCGCTCCCCAGTCCGTCTCGCTGGCTCATTCGAACCATCAGGCTCGGCTATGCGATTCAGTTCGCCCGGCATCCCCCCAAGTTTCGGGCCATCCACTCCACTACAGTGAGAGCAGCCGATGCCCATGTCTTGCGTGCGGAGATCGCAGTCCTACTGGCGAAGGATGCGATAGAGCCGGTCCCTCCAGCCGATATGAGGTCAGGGCACTACAGTCCCTACTTCATTGTACCCAAGAAAGGTGGTGGGTTATGACCGATCTTGGATCTGCGAGTTTTGAATCGGAGCCTCCACAAGCTACCGTTCAAAATGCTCACTCAGAGACGCATTTTCGAATGCATCCGTCCCCAAGATTGGGTTGCAGCGATCGACCTGAAGGACGCGTACTTTCATGTCTCGATTCTTCCTCGACACAGGCCATTCCTGCTCTTTGCGTTCGAGGGTCGAGCATATCAGTACAAGGTCCTACCCTTCGGGCTGTCCCTGTCCCCCCGTGTCTTCACGAAAGTCACGGAGGGGGCCCTTGTTCCCATGAGAGAACAGGGCGATCGCATCCTCAACTATCTCGACGACTGGCTCATACTAGCACACTCTCGAGATCAGCTATGCGAACACAGGGACCTAGTGCTCAGGTACCTCAGCCAGTTGGGTCTTCAGGTCAACTGGGAAAAGAGCAAACTCTCCCCTGTGCAGAGGATCTCTTATCTCGGTATGGAGTTGGATTCGGTCACCCAGACAGCGCGCCTCACAGAGCAGCGTGCTCAGTCGGTGCTGAACTGCTTGAACACGTTCAAAGGCAGGACAGCGGTCCCACTGAAATTCTTTCAGAGGCTCCTGGGGCATATGGCAGCAGCAGCAGCGGTAACCCCGCTCGGAGTCCCGAGATGGGCGTGGCATCACGGCACTCACCGGGTGGTAATCACACCGGCGTGCCGCCAGACCTTCAGCCCGTGGTCAGACCTCTTGTTCCTGCGGGCAGGAGTCCCCTTGGAACAGGTGTCCAGGCATGCTGTGGTATTCACAGATGCCTCTGCCACCGGCTGGGGTGCCACGTACAATGGGCATGCAGTGTCAGGGGTGTGGACGGACCCCCAACTGCACTGGCACATCAATTGCCTCGAGTTGCTAGCAGTACATCTCGCTCTGAGCCGCTTGAAAAGGCCGCTACAGGGCAGGGACGTGCTGGTCCGTACGGACAACACGGCGACCGTTGCGTACATCAACCAACAAGGTGGTCTACGCTCCCGTCGCATGTCGCAACTCGCCTGCCATCTCCTCCTCTGGAGTCAGAAGCATCTGAGGTCGCTTCGAGCCATGTATGTCCCCGGCGTGCTCAACCGTGTGGCCGACGAGCTATCACGAGCTGTGCTTCCGGGAGAATGGCGACTCCACCCCCAGGCGGTTCAGCTGATCTGGAGAGAGTTCGGGGAGGCTCAGGTAGACCTGTTTGCCTCCTCAGAGACCTCCCACTGCCAGCTGTTTTACTCCCTGACCGAGGGAACACTCGGCACGGACGCACTGGCTCACAGCTGGCCCCGGGGCCTTCGCAAATATGCGTTTCCCCCAGTGAGCCTACTTGCGCAGACACTGTGCAAAGTCAGGGAGGACGAGGAGCAGGTCCTTCTGGTGGCTCCCTATTGGCCCACCCGGACTTGGTTCCCAGAACTCATACTCCTCGTGACAGTCCCTCCCTGGCCCATTCCTCTGAGGAAGGATCTTCTGACTCAGAGACGGGGCACCCTATGGCACCCGCGTCCAGACCTCTGGAAACTCCATGTCTGGTCCCTAGACGGGACGCGGAGGTTTTAGGTGACTTACCCCTTGAGGTACTTAACACCATCACTTCAGCACGGGCGCCGTCCACGAGACGTGTTTACGCCCTGAAGTGGAACCTGTTCGTCGAGTGGTGTTCTTCTCGTCGAGAAGACCCCCGAAGATGTTCGATAGGGTCTGTGCTTTCCTTCTTGCAGCAGGGGTTGGAGCGTAGACTGTCTCCCTCCACCCTCAAAGTACATGCTGCCGCTATTTCAGCTTATCACGACCACATAGATGGCAAAACAGTTGGGAAGCACGACCTGGTCATCAGGTTTCTTAGGGGGGCGAGACGATTAAATCCTCCTCGACCCCCCTCCATACCCTCTTGGGATCTTTCCCTGGTGCTTCGAGCACTTCAGGATGTTCCCTTTGAGCCTCTGCAGTCAGTAGACTTAAAGCTTCTTTCCATGAAGACTTTGCTGCTGGTTGCACTGGCCTCTGTCAAGAGGGTAGGAGACCTGCACGCATTTTCGGTCGACGAATCGTGCCTAGAGTTCGGGCCGGGTGACAGCCATGTGGTACTAAGACCCCGGCCTGGCTATGTGCCCAAGGTTCCTACCACTCCCTTCAAAGACCAGGTAGTGAACCTGCAAGCGCTGCCTTTGGAGGAGGCAGACCCAGCCCTGGCTTTGCTCTGTCCCGTTCGCGCTCTGCGTATGTACGTGGACAGAACTCAAAGCGTCAGGACCTCAGACCAGCTCTTTGTCTGTTACGGAGGCCAGCAGAAGGGAAAGGCTGTCTCCAAGCAGAGGATGGCCCACTGGATAGTGGATGCCATCGCCTTGGCTTACCAAGCACAAGGCGTGCCCTGCCCGCTCAGGTTGCATGCACACTCCACGAGAGGCGTTGCATCCTCCTGGGCGCTGGCACGTGGCTCCTCGCTAACAGATATCTGTAGAGCTGCGGGCTGGGCGACACCTAACATGTTCGCTAGATACTATAGCCTACGTGTAGAGCCGGTCTCCTCCCGTGTTCTCACCCTAGATGGGTAGAAGGCACTCCTTCCTAAACGGAGAGGGCACGCTTTCCCAGTGTTATCCAATATCTCACTGTATGGGTTATCACGGAACAACAGTGTCAGACTCACTCTGTGTAGGCCTCCTCCTATCGTCCTTCCAGGCAAGGAGGTGTAGAGGCTCGCACAGGGGTGCTGGATGGGGTGCAGCGGCTGTGGCGCTTTGGTAGGGATTCCTATTGGTCAGTCATGACCTACGTTGTAGTGACTGACCGATAGGGAACGTCTCGGTTACATATGGTAACCCTCGTTCCCTGAGGGAGGGAACGGAGACGTAGGTCCCGTCGCCACATCCGCTGCCGCCCGCTGGGGCGGCCAGCTTTCTCAGGCTTGGCTCCTCAGCAAAAAACTGGTGTGCAATCGCACCAGCTGCTCGTTTATACCCGCGCTAACGAGGGCGCGCAGCTGATGCAAATGATTGCACGCCAATGTGTATTGGCTTGTTTTAGTTTCACGCGAAGTAGATTGGCCTCTCTAGCGAGATTCCTATTGGTCAGTCATGACCTACGTCTCCGTTCCCTCCCTCAGGGAACGAGGGTTACCATATGTAACCGAGAGGTTTTCTGACTAACATCAGCCCACAGGAATGCTCCCTCAACTTGCGCACTTCTTATAACTTACTGTGTTTACTCAGCTCTTACGGTGATTTTCTGAAGTAAAACTGACGCTTCATCTTTTGTGTGATGTACAATGAACTTTATTAAACTCATCAGTATATGTTTGATCATCATTCGGACCTGGTCCGAAACAGCAGACTTGTAGGCTATTAATAAATAATGGATACATACAAGCAGATGACAAATACGTTATAATAACCGTAATTAAACTACTAAACTATACCTGTTCCATCTCTATACAGCACTCTGACTCTGTAGGCATTATTGTCCGACTCGAAATGAACACCGTTACTGAGAGTGTCTGATATTATCATCATTCCGTGAGATGAAATTGTCCTGAGAGCCTGAGCGCGAGCTCATGAAGCTCCGCCCCCTGTGTCGTGCAGCAGCAGTTTATTTGCATTTAAAGGGCACACACTAAAACAGCGCGTTTTTCTGAGCCCCAAAAAATGACAATTTAAACATGCTGTAAAAAATGATCTGTTGGGTATTTTGAGCTGAAACTTCACATACACACTCTGGGGACATCAGAGACTTATTTTACATCTTGTGAAAAGCGGCATAATACGGGACCTTTAAGGCATGACGAATATTTTTTAAAGGAAAAAACATTTAAATAGGTCATTTTGGTGATTAAAGATGAGTTTTAAGGGATACAATTATTGACTACAGGGGGACTTTAAGAACTTTCCAGACCTTTTATATACTCAAACAGCAACATTACAGGCTAAAGAGAGATGAACATGGAAAAAAGCATAATAGGTCCTCTTTAATGATGCTCACCTGGTAGGACGGTAACTGTGATTGCATGTATGGAGATAGAGAGGTCTGAGCGATCATTCTGTTTGGAGCGATGCTGTACGGAGGAGGATAAAACCTGAAAATAATCAGCAAAAACAAACAAGCTTAAACATCAGCATAAAAAGCATTTAATATTGTGATGATATATAGGCAAATAAACAAGCATTTTTAATATACACATTCAATGGTAGATGCATTAAAACAGTTTTGAGTGTCTGTTCTCACCCGTTCTGTAAGACAGTTGAGTCGTATGTGAGTGTCATTCCTCCCTGAACGTGGAAATTATTATGATTAACTTTACATCAAATGCACAGGGTCTGTACGAATACTCGCATATGTAAATATAAATACGAATACATATATAAATACTCATTCGTACCATATCCCCGTCTCTATGCCAGGGTCGACCGTTCTGTAGGTACTTTGTCTGGTTCTGTCGCTTCTTTTGTCCTCCGTCAGCAAACTTGCATAACAACGGTTCTGAAGGTACTACAGTCGAAGCGACCAGTAACCAAAATATTCGTTTTAAATTTTCTTTAATTGGAATTTATATAAAATAAATAAAATATATATTGTCTACCTGGCACTCCTGGTGGGGTTTTGATATATTTTCCATTAAAATGCTGAATGATGGCTTCACACTTCTCTGTAGATTCCATCCTGTTATACAAAGACATGGATGAAATAATAAATGGTGGGAAAAGTTGTGAAATTAATTTATCAGCTTTATTTTTTATGTTTGAACATGTATTTCACACATAAAAAATGGTAAAGGCAGGAATATCTCTGAATGAAGATGGATGGATGGATGGATAAAGTACCTAGCGAAGCCGACTCCTCTGCTGGTTCCGTTAGCGTCCCGTAAGATGCGAGTGGAAATGACCTGACCGAAGGATTTGAGCATGCCCTCCAGCTCCTGCTCGTCCATGGACACGGGCAGGTTAGAGATGTACAGGTTAGTGGGATCCTGTTCCTGTTGCTGGAAATAAATGCAGAAATTACATCTGACTGTATTAATCAGTCGTACAATTCATAGTTTTCACGTGACATCACACCCTTATAGGAACACCCACCATATTAAAAGACCAAATTCAATATACACCTTATTAATTAATATGTACAAGCAAGCAGATGAACACAGAATATAGGCAAGACGCAAACCTCAGTTTCTCGATAAGCGTTTTTCCATTGAAAATCATTATAAACTAATCACTTCAGCATTTAATGTGTTGCAGTCATATTCTGGGCTCATCTGATTGCCTGTATAGTATGCATTATCAATAAGCTGTGAATTTGATCTTTAAATATCACTGTCTTAGAACAATAATGCACTTTATGTTTTTTTCAAGCTAAGCGTTTTAAAATGTCCCGCTGTTTTTACTAAAAAAAAACCCCAAAACCTGCATTTTGTTCACATATTTAAATTTTTTGTCCTTTGAGATGAAAACTGACAGGCCTGTGCTGCAGTTCTAGGGATGTTTGGGCCTCCAGGTCTCCGTGTCAGTCACGTGACTGAAAACTATGAATTGGTAAAGTATTAGGGCTCTCACGATTCCTCTAATAAAATCCTCGATTGCAATTTACCCGGCAAAACACCGGAAGTGGTGCATTCCATGGACAAGAATCCACGAACAGCTTTATTAGATTATTTTGTAAGGCTGCACGATTTACAATTACAATTTAGCTTAGTGCTATTGTGAAATCACAAAGTCTGTAATTCAATTAAAAAAGTATTCGGTGCGGGTTTTAGAGTAAAGCGCGATGCTTTAATTATTTACATGCGGGCAGGTTACGTGTTTCACATATTTTTTAATATAACTCTGATTGTGTTTGGCTGAAAAAAGAAACTTAAATACACCTAGGATGACTTAAGGGAGAGTAAATTATGGGATAATTAAATTTTTTAACTAACCCTTTAAGTGGGACTTAAATTATAATGATTTGAAATGGTTTAAACCCTTATTATCATCAGCTGACGAGTCAGAATCGTTGTCCATCTAGGTACTTTGGTTAAATTATATTCATTTTAAAGCTTCAGTTTTTTCATTCAGTCATAGAATAACTTCATAACTATAATTTGTCCCTGCCCTCCCAGCCAAGATAACATTTTGTAAGTTAGCTATAAGCTACAGTGTTATCATCTGTGTTATCTGGACTCAAATGCAACAAATTAAAAATGCATCCTCCCAAGACCTTAAAAAATCCGTTTGAAATTTTCTCACACTTTTTTTGTCAGGCAGAGAACTTTACGGCACTGTGTTGACTCGAGAATGAATAAATGCCCAAAGTATACATCACTTTTTATGCGTACCCTAGGATTGTTCTCCTACAAATATGCACATGCAATTATTTTTTTGCCACTAATTTGTTCGTCCACAAGGTGGCAACACTGCTTCTGTGCCATTGATTCACAACTAGTCAAAGAAAAAACTGAATAAACAGATCAGAGAGAAACAGATGCAAGCTACAACAACGGAGGGCTACATGGATGAGAGATTTGCAAGGAGATTTGAAAGTTGAGGCATTTGTACAACTCTAGTCTACAAGCCTATAAAGATTATAAAAGTGTATATATGGGTTATGAGACAATACATTCTGTCCACAGAGTACAAGTTGTCGTAATGTCCACCTGTGTGCGCCTAGACGTCAAATTGAGTATAGTTTGAAAGGCCATGCATACAACTGTGCAAAAAAATAAAGTATACTTTGGGCTTTACATCAAAACAGCACACACACACACACAGAGGCTGATGAAGTGGTCTGAAAATGCTGCAGTAAAAGAGAAACAGAAACACCATCTTTGCTCTGCCGGTCTCATCTTTCCCTGGAGAAAAAGATCTCCTTCCTGTTTCCATGACACGCTTCCCAGATTCTCTCTGAGTCTAAACACATCAGAAGCTTTCTTTAAGACTGAAAATAAACCAAGATTTCCAACATTAATGATCATTTTTCATGCATGCTCACTGGCTATGCTAACACACTACTCTTCTTATTTCTGCATTATGCAGTCTGTAAATGGTGACTGTACGCATACCGAGACGATGACATACTGCTACTACTGCCAAAAGATGCAGTGAACACACTGCACATAATACTATATCCCACAATGCAATGCCCTCAACTTGACCTTCTACTTCCAGTGTGATAAATGAACCAGAAGTGATTATGTGCTAAGATCTTTTTCTTGATGCATTATTTAATCAGTCAGACTGTCGAAGTTAACCCTGTAAAGCCTGACATATACATACAATAATAGCCAGAAACATATTCTTTTATGGAACCGTTAAGTGAACCTTTAAACAAATGTTCTAAAAAGGCATATGCACATGTGCTTCTTGAGTATCATATTTGATGGTCCCTCACAGAATATGGAGCTCAAACTCAAACACCTCAGTTTTATTCAGAGGCCAGAATTGAGCAATTTGGTGCAGATGCTGATAAAAGATGAAATTCTGATTGTAATGTAAATCAATGAGATCTTCATAACAGTATAACAGAATAGGCTACTTATATAAAATGCATATAAACACTCCCAATCATTTAGAAAGATATTTAAATAAATGCTTAGTTTTATGATAAAAGCTCTGTAGTTTTAAAACATATAACGCAATACAATGATGATTGAGAGATGAACAAATAAACCTTCCTCAAAAGCCTGATGATCATATTTGATACTCGCATTTGAACATGATTTTTCTAATGATATATGGATAATCAAGTAAACTTAGCTGCTTCAGTCTAGTAAGTGTTCATCTTGAAATATTACAAACTATATAAAAAGATTTGTACCTTTACTTTATCAAATAAATCTGTAAAAATTTCACTGCAAAAAGACATGTGAAGCACGAGTCAAGTCAAGTCAAGTCAAATATATTTATATAGCGCTTTCCACAACACAGATTGTATCAAAGCTGCTTCACAGTATCAATCAAAACAACTTAACAATGTTTGTTTATTACTGGAAAAAAGACATCCAAGTTTGGTAGAGCTGATCAATGGTATGATTGGTTAATTAATTTGAATATCCCCACGAGCTGAAAGTGGATGTTTTTACAATTATACCAGAGATAGACAGCTCATCTCTTCTCTTCTCTGATGATGAGGGCGGGGCAACCTGTCACTCACATGAGATCCACCAATAGCAAACCACAAACTGACAATCAATTCCCCACAGACAAAATCAAGCCCTGCCCACATTTGTTCTTGTTTGAGAAGCAGTTTCACTCAGATATACGGCAAAATAGGAAAGAAAAGACGATAGCAAATTGTTTCATGCCGACTTTAAAGACACTGTGAACACGTGTTTCAGCTGTATCATGACTAGGATGTTGTATTGACCAGTCAGCATTCACTTATGTTTTATAGTTGTTTTATATGTTTTATAGAGTTTTATATTTAAAACAAAACAATTAAAATGAAGCAGAGAGAGGTGGATCAGTTTGTTTTTTTAATGTCAAGTCTGTAGGTTCACCATTGATGTATAGCTAGCATTTATCAGTGTGACCCGCACACACTCCCTGTGTGTCGTGCGAAATGGAGTCCGGGAGACACCAAGGGATCAACTTCAGAAGATTACAACAGAGACATTTACACACACACACACACACACACGCACGACAGCAAACAAATACCATTGAACGTGCCGGAGAAAAGACTCAGAGCCAAGAGAAATAAACATATCTTTATGTAGTCAAATGTGTCAATTAATCCTATCACTAAGAGTAAAGATAGCTTCACATCAGTGTGTGTGTGTGTGTGTGTGTGTGTGTGTGTGTGTGTGTGTGTGTGTGTGTGTGTGTGTGTGTGTGTGTGTGTGTGTGTGTATGTGTGTGTGTGCGTTTAAACCAGTCAAGCATTACCTAACCAACGTCAACAAACCTGAAGCTTGACTGGTGTCCAGGAAGGCACGCAGGGACAGTTTATGATGCTGTATGTAAATGTGTATGTACTTACAGGGCACTTTATTTTACAGTCCTGTTCTGTATGTACACTACTGGTAAAAAAAAAGGCGGCTGTACTTATTTGATCAAAAATACTGCAAAAAAGTAATATTGTGAAATATTATTACAATGTAAAACCACTTTTTTCTATGTGAATATATAGTAAAGTGTAATTTATTCCTGTGATCAAAGCTGAATTTTCAGCATCAGTACTCCAGTCTTCAGTGTCACATGATCCACCAGAAATCAGTGTAATATGCTGATTTGCTGCTCAAGAAACATTTCTGATTATTATCAATGTTGGAAACAGTTGTACTGATTAATATTTGTGTGACTGTGTTTTTTCCCCCTGGGATTCTTTGATGAATAGAAATTTCAAAAGAACATTTTTTATTTAAAATAGAAAGCTTTTGTAACATTATAATTGTTTTTACTGTCACATTTGATCAAATTAATGCATCATTTCTGAATAAAAGTTTTAATTGCTTTAAAACAAACTTTGAATGGTAGCATATATTCTATAGTATTTACTATAATAATTATAATCACTGGTAAAAACTAGGTACTAACCCTGAAACTAACCCTAAACCTAACCTTTTTAAACTCATACAGTTACCTCATATTACTATAACAATTAATAAATAAATATTTTGTTATATTCTTAATCCTAAAAATGTGCAAATGTTTAATTTTGGGTTAAGGTTTTGGTAAAAAATAATGGACTAAAAATAGCAGAAGTAAACCTGAGTTGGTGTGGGTATGAAAAATAAGAAAGAACAACAACAACAACAACAACACGGTCTGTGATTTAATGTGTACTTTTGGAGACTATTGCATATTGTTGCACTTTCATTTATGTTCCACTAGACTTTGAACATGCAACATTTTTACGAACACTGCAACGTCATACTGTCTTTTGTTAAAACATAAATTCAACTTTTAACAAATACAATAAATCCAAAATGTAAAAATATTCAGAGTACTCCACTTCACAGCATTTTTTAATTCAGGTAAGAGGACATGCTGTGGGGTTTTGAACTTCTACTGGTCACACGTCTTTATGTGATGTGAATTCAAAGGTCGAAGTTCACCAAACCGGAACTTTGGAATGCGGAGAAATTCCGAAACCTCTTTGCATAAACTTGCGTTTGAATGCAATTGAATGGAATGAAAAGTGTAGTGTGACTGTGGCCTGAACTGTAGCGCTGAACTTTTATTCAGTTTTATCACAAGCATGGAGACGATCAAGGTGAGGTGATTTATCAAGACTGCGCTGCTCGAACGGAAACACGTCAGCTTCGAGAAACAACATTTCTAAGCAAGAGAGCTGGAATTCACAGAATAAACACAGATGACCTCCTCACTACATACTGCTAAAAGTGAGTTTATTCAGACTGTTACGTGCGATCCAATGGTTTATGTGCTGAATGGACGTCATGTTCATAAGGTATTTCTGTAATAATATCCTACCTTGGCCATCTGAGCTTGAACCCCACTGGCCTTGAGCGCAGTCACGGCCTTCTGCGCTGCTGGAGGACTGTCGAAATCCACAAAGCCATAACCTACATACATACAAAAAGTAAGAAATTGTCAGTGTCAATGAAACATTAAGAAGTGAGGTGTGATTTGCACTCACCTTTGCACTTGTTGGTAGTTTTGTCCAGAATAGCTTTGGTGGACACAATCTTTCCATACCTAAAAATATCAAGACAAAGACCATGTCAAATGTGACTCAGCACCATATATATATATATATATATATATATAATTCTGTTTTGAATGTATTTTTCATCAAATGGGCCTTTATCACAATTCCATGTTTGAAGTGGAAGCTTCAAATATTAGCGTAAAAAACTTCTGTTGTAAGGAAGCACAGGATTGTTGTGATTTATGTCAACAAAAAATATTTTTCTGTTTTTCAACACATTTGCAATGAACCCTGCTGTTTTTTGCCCTTAATTGCATCACACTTTGAGAGCATCCGCATAAAGACGGTAGTGTCATAGCTTACTCAAATATAGTAAAACAACCATTAATCTGACGTGACTCATTTGTGCAGCATTTATACATGTGAAGTTGGCCGAGCTCACACACTCCTGTCCTGTGTGAAAGATCTCTGTGCTGTAATCGGCCTCAATGCGGTTGTTTTGTGTACAGGTTGAGACGTCGCCCTGAGGACAAAAACTATTTGTTCTCGGATATTCTCCACCACACCTGTCTGTCTGTCTGTCTGTTTGACTGTCTGTCTGTTTGTTTGACTGTCTGTCTGTTTTGACTGTAGGTCTGTCTGTCTGTCTGCCTGTCTATCTGTCTGTCTGACTGTCTGTATGTCTGTCTTTCTGACTGTCTGTCTGTCTGTTTTGACTGTAGGTCTGACTGTTGGACTGTCTGTCTGCCTCTCTATCTGTCTGTTTGTCTGTCTGTCTGTCTGTTTGTTTGACTGACTGTCTGTCTGTCTGTCTGTCTGTCTGTCTGTCTGTCTGCATGTCTGTCTGTCTGTCTGACTGCCTCTCTGTCTGTTTGACTGTCTGTTTACCTGTCTGTCTGTCTGACTGCCTGTCTGTCTGTTTGACTGTCTGTTTACCTGTCTGTCTGTCTGTTTGTTTGACTGTCTGTCTGTTTTGACAGTAGGTCTGTCTGTTGGACTGTCTGTCTGTCTGTTTGTTTGACTGTCTGTCTGTTTAACTGTCTGTCTGTCTGACTGCCTGTCTGTCTGTCTATTTGTTTGTTTGTCTGCCCGTCTATCTGTCTGTCTGACTGTATGTTTGCCTGTCTATCTGTCTGTTTGTCTGTCTGTCTGACTGTATGTCTGTATGTTTGCCTGTCTGTCTGTCTGTCTGTGTCTGTCTGTCTGTCTGTTTGACTGTCTGATTATTTGTCTGACTGTCTGTCTGTCTGTTTGACTGTCTGTTTGCCTGTCTGTTTGTTTGACTGTCTGTCTGTTTGTTTGACTCTCTCTGTATGTATGTCTGTCTGTCTGTTTGTCTGCCTGTCGATCTGTTTGTCAGTCTGTCAGTCTGTCTGTCTGTATGTCTGTCTGTCTGATTGTTTGTTTGTCTGTTTGTCTCTGTCTGACTGTCTGTTTGACTCTCTTTGCCTGTATGCCTGTCTATCTGTCTGTCTGTCTGTTTGTTTGTCTGTCTGTTCGTCAGTCTATCTATTTGTTTATCTGTCTGACTGTCTGTCTTTTTGACTGTTGGTCTGTTTGGCTGACTGTCTATTTGTTTGTCTGTCTGACTGTCTGCTTGTTTGTCTGGCTGTCTGTCTGTCTGACTGACTGTCTGTCTGTCTGCCTGTCTGTCTGTCTGTCTGTTTGACTGACTGTCTGATTGTTTGTCTGTCTGTCTGTTTGTTTGTTTGCCAGACTGTCTGTTTGTCTGTCTGTTTGACTGTCTGTTTGCCTGTATGTCTGTCTGTCTGTTTGACTGTCTGTCTGTCTGTCTGTCTGACTGTGTGTTTGTTTGTTTGTCTGTCTGTCTGTTTGTTTGTTTGACTGACTGTCTGTCTGATTGTTTGTTTGTTTGTCTGTTTGACTGACTGTCTGGCTGATTGTTTGTTTGTCTGTCTGTCTGTTTGTTTATTTGTTTGTTTGTTTGACTGACTGTCTGTCTGACTGTCTGTTTGTCTCTCTGTCTGTTTGTTTGACTGACTGTCTGTCTGACTTTCTGTTTGTCTCTCTGTCTGTTTGTTTGACTGACTGTCTGTCTGATTGTTTGTTTGTCTGCCTGTCTGTCTGACTGACTGACTGTCTGTCTGTCTGATTGTTTGTTTGCCTGTCTGTCTGTTTGAATGTCTGTCTATCTGTCTGTCTGTCTGTTTGTTTGACTGTCTGTCTGTTTTGACAGTAGGTCTGTCTGTTGGACTGTCTGTCTATCTGTCTGTTTGTCTGTCTAACTGTCTGCCTGTCTGACTGACTGTCTGTCTGTCTGTGTTTGTCTGTCTGTCTGTCTGTTTGACTGTCTGATTGTTTGTCTGTTTGACTGTCTGTCTGTCTGTTTGACTGTCTGTTTGCCTGTCTGTCTGTTTGTTTTACTGTCTGTCTGTTTGACTCTCTCTGTATGTATGTCTGTCTGTCTGTCTGCCTGTCTATCTGTTTGTCAGTCTGTCTGTCTGTCTGTCTGATTGATTGTTTGTTTGTCTCTGTCTGACTGTCTGTTTGACTCTCTTTGCCTGTATGTCTGTCTGTCTATCTGTCTGTCTGTCTGTCTGTTTGTTTGTCTGTCTGTTCGTCTGTCTGTCTATTTGTTTATCTGTCTGACTGTCTGTCTTTTTGACTGTTGGTCTGTTTGTCTGACTGTCTATTTGTTTGTCTGTCTGACTGTCTGCTTGTTTGTCTGTCTGGCTGTCTGTCTGTCTGTCTGCCTGCCTGTCTGACTGACTGACTGTCTGTCGGTCTGTCTGTCTGTTTGACTGACTGTCTGATTGTTTGTTTGTCTGTCTGTCTGTCTTGTTTGTTTGTTTGCCAGACTGTTTGTTTGCCTGTATGTCTGTCTGTTTGACTGTCTGTCTGTCTGTCTGTTTGTTTGACTGACTGTCTGTCTGATTGTTTGTTTGTTTGTTTGTCTGTCTGTTTGACTGACTGTCTGGCTGATTGTTTGTTTGTCTGTCTGTCTGTCTGTCTATCTGTTTGTTTGACTGACTGTTTGTCTGACTGTCTGTCTGTCTGACTGACTGTCTGACTGTCTGTTTGTCTCTGTCTGTTTGTTTGACTGACTGTCTGTCTGTCTGTTTGCCTGTCTGTCTGTCTGTTTGTCTCTCTGTCTGTTTGTTTGACTGACTGTCTGTCTGTCTGATTGTTTGTTTGTTTGTCTGTCTGTCTGTTTGTTTGACTGACTGTCTGTCTGATTGTTTGTTTGTCTGTCTGTTTGTTTGGCTGACTGTCTGTCTTATTGTTTGTTTGTTTGTCTGTCTGTGTTTGTGTGTCTGACGGTCTGTTTTTTGTCTGTCTGTCTGTCTGTCTGTCTGTTTGTTTGTCTGACTGTCTGTCTGTCTGATTGTTTGTTTGTCTGACTGTCTGTTTGTTTGTCTGTCTGTTTGTTTGACTGACTGTTTGTCTGATTGTTTGTTTGTCTGTTTGTTTGACTGACTGTCTATCTGATTGTTTGTTTGTCTGACTGACTGTCTGTTTGTCTGTCTATCTGCCTGTCTGTTTGTCTGTCTGTCTGTCAGTCTGTCTGTCTGTCTGACTGACTGTCTGTCTGCCTGACTGTCTGTCTGCCTGATTTTTTGTTCGTCTGACTGTCTGTTTGTTTGTCTGTCTGTCTGATTCTTTGTTTGTCAGTCTGTCTGTCTGTCTGTCTGTTTGTTTGTCTGTCTGCCTGTCTGTCTGTTTGTTTGTTTGTCTGTCTGACTGTGTCTGTTTGTTTGTTTGTCTGTCTGTTTGACTGTCTGTCTGACTGTCTTTTTGTCCATCTGCCTCACGTAAGTAAGCAATAAGGTACGAGAGGCTGTGCTGTATCGTGAATAAGTCACGGCTGAAGGGCGTTGCTAGGCATAATGTGAAGCGGAGTGTGTGAATATTACACACACAAAACATGATATATTATCAGGACATAAATAATGTACTAGATTAAGTGCACGCATGTTTCTCTCTCATTAGTCGCGAGCTTCAGTGAGAGCAGACGACTGATGTAACCTGACTCCAGTCCTGTCTCCTGCTTCAGCTCTCTCTCTCTTCCTCTCTCTCACACACACACACTCATACACACACACACACACACACACACACACACACACACACACACACACACACACACACACACACACACACACACACACACACAAACACACGCACGCACACACACACACACACACAGGTGAGTAATACTTTACCAGACTCATGCTTAATTTAAATATGCCCATGTATTACACACAAATTTAAATATTTATGCAATTTACACTACCACAACCAACTGAATTTAAGTTTCTCAATATCCTAAAATAATTTTGATAAAAAACAAATATACATAGATAAACATAAAACTGTGCCAATATCTTTTTATAACTATAGTTAAACTATAGTTTTGATAATAATTAAATTTAATTTATTTGAATTAAATGTAATTTAATTAATGAATAAATAAAATGAATAAATTAATTTAAAATTATTAATAAATAAATTGTACTCTATTTTGATTTACTTAAGTTAATTTAATTTAAATTTAATTTAAATGGATTGGTTGGAGCAGATAGTAAAAAACAGCATATGGGAAATATTTTTCCAAAGTACTGTCCAAACTGGTAATGAAAATAAATAAATAAATAAATAAATTAATTAATTAATTAAAATAAATAAATAATTCAATCTCATTTAAAAATTAATTTAATTAAAAATTTTCATTTAATTCAAGCAGATAGTGCAGGAAAAACAGCCTATGTTTGTCCAGCATATATGGGAAATCTTTTTTCCAAAGTACTGTCCAAACTGGTTGCAATAAAATATACATAAACAAAGTAAAAAAACAATGCATAATGTCTTTAACTTATTAGTATTGTTAAACCATTGGTCGTAAACTACTAATGCTCTTTCAGTCATCAGATAACTCTCCAGCGCCTCTGGCAATACGCACAGACATTCCTGTCTGTCTCTGACTCTTTTCCGATCACATGTGGGAAGTCTGTCGTTCGGCCAGTTGGCACAGTGAAGTGTTGTTGGCAAAGCCAGTCTGGAATGACTAAATGAACCATAACTTTCTACATTGAGTACAAGCATTATTAACACACCGTTTGGCGGCTTCAACCACGACCTTGTCTATCATGAGTTACTAACATCAAAAAGATAATATGGTTCATTTACAAATCAGCTTTGGATTTTAAACTAGTCAAAGTAGCCAATGACATGCTCCTGGAACTAACAGTGTTTTGATCATTAATTTGTTGATTATTTCTTTTGATTAAATCAGATAGTTCACCCAAAAATGAAAATTCTGTCAGTATTTACTCACCCTCATGTTGTTCCAACCCCGTAAGACCTTCGTTCATCTTCAGAACACGAATTAAGATATTTTTGATGAAATCTGAGAGCTGGGTCACTCCTCCATAGGCTTCTAAGGGATTGAAACTTGTTCCCCGAAAAGTTATTAAAGACATCGTTAAAATAGTCCAAGTGACTACAGTGGCTCAATCTTAAGTTTATCAAGTGACGAGAATACTTTTTGTGCGCAAAAACAAACAAAAATAACGACTTTATTTCAACTATTCATTTCCTTCTCTGTGGGCCTCTAGTCAGTTAACTTAGTGTGATTGCGTAGAGCTACGTCACACGTAGGCTCACTATTGGCCAACGCTGGTCATGTGTGTGATGCATGTGACGTACAACAACAGAAGCTAACGCTATTACACTTGTGAACTGACTCAAGGCCCACAGAGAAGGAGATGAATAGTTGAAATAAAGTCGTTATTTTTGTTTGTTTTTGCGAACAAAAAGTATTCTCGCCGTTTGATAAACTTAAGATTGAGCCACTGTAGTCACTTGGACTATTTTAACGATGTCTTTAATAACTTTTCGGGGCTGGCAAGTTTCAATCTTTTTCATCAAAAATATCTTAATTCGTTTCCCGAAGATGAACGAAGGTCTTACGGGGTTGGAACAACATGAGGGTGAGTAAATACTGACAGAATTTTCATTTTTGGGTGAACTATCCCTTTAAACATCTTACTAAATGCTCTCTTTCAATGTAGAAACTGAAGTCAATGTAATGTATGTTATACATTATCTTGTAATATGTTTGCACAGCAAGCACAACCTGCTTTAGAAACATTCAAGTAAACAATGCTAATAGGATCAGAAGTTAAAAGAGGAGACAATTACATTTTAAAGCATCAGTGTGAAAACAAACCTGGAAAGAGACGTGAAGATTTGAGGAGAAATACAAGAGATTCTCAATGCATTCCAGTGAATTATTTGGATATATCGTAAATTAGATCAGGAGAACAGACCACAAATGCACAGTATGTTGTCTGTTTTCATACTGCTACAGCAGAATACAAAGAAAAAATAATAATAATCAGAAGGAAAAGAATGGAAAATGCTCTTGCCACAGATATTCTTGTGATAGTCATACCCTGTTGAAATACCAAGCGTTACGATATTCTCCTGAGGTCTGATATTTGACAGCTCATTCAGTCAAACTGTGAGATAAGGATTATTTGTAGCACAACCTTATGATCTGAAATGATTTGTTTCAGTCTTTTTGAGTCGAACTTCCCCAAACCGGAAGCGCCTCCCATAATCCAGAACACAGTCGGCTCGTCAGGAAAGAGGAGGATAAAGTGTGTTTTTGTTTTTTTGAAGCAGCAAATCAATGTATATAACCGAAGTTAACAAATAAGAAATGGCCAATGTTAACTGATAACACACTGTATACGGGTTTGGAAATACATTAGGGTGAGACATTATTTTTAACTTTGGGCAAACTGTTTATTTAATAAAAATAGCTATTTTCTTTAAAGTGGCAAAATCTGTTAAAATAAATTAGATAAAATGCAGTCATCACCATTGCAGTTCTAGCTCATGACAGTGACATCATTTTCTGAACAAATTATTAAAGTCCCCCTGTGGTGGAAATCCAGCTTTTAATGCTGTTTATGTGTCTATGTGATGTTTTTTAATATGCTTTAAGACAAACCATGTGTAAATTCATAAGTCGACAGCATTGCTGAGTATTTTCTCCTTAAAACTGCAGTGAACCAAAGGCAGTCTCAGGCCCTGTCCACACGGAGACGAGTTTAGCAGTATACGTACAAATTTTTTATTGGATCGGCGTTTCGTCCAGACGGATCCGGCGTTTTGGGAGACTGAAACCGCTATTTTTTTAAACCGGGTCCCAGGGTGGATGAATCTGAAAACGACACCCTTGCGTTTTCGTGTGTACGGCCAATCCGTATATTTTGTGAAACGATGATGTGTTTTAGCGTGTCTGACTAGTCGACACGCTAAATCTGTAGGCTAACAGCAACAACAACTGTCTGTGACTACTTGCTTGAGTTCATGCTTCAGAAGCTACTGAGCCTCTTTTATTTCTTTATTTATTATTTAGGCCTACTTTAATGTATTTTTATTTTATTTCTTTATTTTACTTCTTTATTTATATTTTTTTCTTATGCTATGATGCTTGTATTTTGTCTGATTAAGACATTTCGTATTTTGTAGGGATGGGCATTTCAAGCAAAAATAATATTCGACGATCGCTGGGAATTATTTTATTATTATTCAAAAAACGCACCCCTGCCCCCTCATGCTCACCGGTAACACGGCGTTCGCTCAGACATTAAATTTCTCTGTACTGTAGGCCTACATGTTGTAGCCATTAAAGTTAGTTTCATATTTATGTTTCAATATTATGTTATTTTTTTCCATTTCATATATGTTGATTATATGAAAAGTGAACAGCGTGAGTAGCCTAATCATAAGATGCGCAATATCGAGACACAACATTTTGACCACTTCATTAAGTTTTGTTTTGTATAAAGCCTTTCTTTAAAGTGAATTTCGTTTTGTATAAATTGTATCTTAATTTTAATCATCTTGTTTCATCAACCAATTTCCTGGATTTAATAAATAAGAAGCAAATATAGCAGACAATAGCCTATAATCAGGACATGGAGGCGCCGACGCGATATAACTTGCATCGCACGTGAACTGGAGCTTGTCTCATAAATGAACAGAAACTCAGAAATATATCTAAGCTTGAAATGTCTACTTTTAAACAAAACAATTCAAAACGAAAAGAAACAGACAACTCTAATAATCCATATGAAGTGCGCATTTCTCTCTATAAGCACCTTCACAATACTGCGAAGGTGGCGAGTCAGCATCGTCACAGAAATTACTAATTTATTAATAAACAATTAAAATGTCTCCTTGCTATATTTGACACATTCATAATGATTAGGCTAATTGCCGGTTCTTTGTGGCAAGCTTTATGCGTCTGCTAACTAATCGAATATCGTGACTCATCCCTATTTTGTACCAGGCCATTTATGGTTTTTCATATTGTTCAATAAAGTTCTTGGTAAAAAAGAAAAGAAGCTACTGTGCCTAATATTACATACTGTATATTATTGTATACAGCGCGAAAGGTTTATGCGCAAGTCTTCTTCTCTGTTTTTAGTGTATCTGTGTCAGAAATGCAGCGCCTCATACTGGTCTGGTATTCTACATCGGTTTGAGTCGGTTTCAGTGGTTTCGTGTGTACGCAGATATTTCTTGAGACGGCGCCGTGTTTACGGAATTTTTTTTTAGAACGAGGAAAAAAAAGATTGGATAGGGAAAGCTCTGGCTTCGTGTGGACGTGGCCTCAAAAACACACTTTGAAATCGCTGGTGTTTCTGACGTCACAAACTACCTTGTAACCAATCAGATCAACGTGTGATCGTCAACGAGTGGATCTCTGAGCTGAGTGAGTGAGTGGAGGCGGGGCTCATTTGCATATTCTTAGAACCGCGCATACTAAATGAGACAAGGATGTAGAGTTACATTCAAGCTATTTTAAGGCATGAACAATTTATTTTCAAGGAAATAACGTTTAAATATGTCATTTGGAGTTTTAAGGGATAAAATTATTGTCTACGGCGGGACTTTAACAGAATGGGATGCTAGAGGTTTGAGTATCACATTATCAGCGTGAGAATATGATAACTGAGAGGGTAAAGGGAGCAAAAAATAACATCAGTCAGTGCAACAAAAAGAGGAAGTGACTTAAGTTGTAGACTGAGGCAAACATCCATAATGAACAGTTCAAAGGTCATCAGTTAAACACCAATCCGACTTTTACATTGAGACATCTGTGTGTGTGTGTGTGTGTGTGTGTGTGTGTGTGTTCAACCATGACCCAGTTAGCACTGATGGCGTCCTATCCTTCACATGCTCTGGTATTTGTTTCCCCTTTAAAGAATTTCCACTGCTGACACTTCCTCAACTCTCTCACCCTGCGATCGCTTTACTCCAGTCCAGTGCCTGTCGTTCACTGTAAGTCCACAGTACACTTCAGAATAAAGGTTCTTTAGTGGCATCGATGGTTCCATGAGGAACCTTTAACATCCATAGAACCTTTCCATTACACAAAGGTTCTTTATAGTGGAAAAGGGTTTTTATAATGTTCTTCACACTGAGAAAAAAAAAGTTATTTTAAAAGGGTACTCGGCAACTTCAGCTATTTCTTCGCTGATTTTCACTTTTGTTGTCGCATGTTTTCCCAACGAGCTCTCCCTACAGCTGTGAGGCGTATATTTCACAACACTGTCGTAAATAAACTCACTTGCGGCCCCTCCTCCCCCTTTCTACCGCTACTCATGTGCATTTGTTATTATCGGAGCCGGCCAACTTTATCGTGTGGAGCTGTGTCTACCGAGGTGGGTAATACATCACACACATTGAGGGCGGCGTGTGTGTTTATGTCGAATTGCCGTAAAGCAGTTTGTGTTTCTCGTTCGTTCTTACCGGGACGTTAGTCCCCATGTTGCTAGGTTGGTTTTCCGCCTGGGAACGCTGGGGGGAGCGGGGAAAGTCACCATTTTCACTGGAACAGGTTATTAAACCATCCAAATGATTTCTAAACCGTTTTATTAAGTTGAAATAGTTCCCGAATGCCCCTTTAAGAACTGATCACTGCAAGGTTCTTTGAGTAACCAACAATGGTTCTACTATCACTGTGAAAACCACCTTTTGGAACCTTTATTTTTAAGAGTGATTAGACTGTATTGCTCTAGACTCAATGGATTTAACTCTTTCCCTGCCGTTGATGGATTTTTCCGGCTTTCCCATGTTTTTACTGTTATATGGTAGGGGGCGCTATTATGCATCTTCTGAAAGAGAATCTCCTGATCAAAACACAGGCAAAAAAGTAGCAGAAACAAGTGATAGAAGCAATGAAACTTATCCACATTCAAGTGTTAATAAAAAATAATGCATGATGCTAGAATAAAACAGCTTTCTTTGTTTAAAAGTAGAGGCGTTTTTGTAAAAATTTAAACGTTTTTACATTTAAAGATTTTGAGTAAATGTTAAAGTTGTGAAATCACTGAAATTATTAACTTATGAATTAAGTAAACGCAAGTAAAAAATTTAAGTAGATCTGAATAACTACATTTAGAGCCATGACAACTAAAACTGATACACTATAAAACCCAATGGGTTACAAAACTGGGTTTTCACAGTGATGACATAGAAGAACCATTTTTTTTCTCAGTGTGAAGAACATTTCACAAAAACAAAAATCAGTTCCCTTTCGAGGGAACTCAACACTGCGTCGAGAATCGACAATTTGGGGACGCTCCCTTAGCGTGCGCCTCTGAAGTAAGAATGAAACTAATCCAATCCTGATTGGTGTTGCGTCGTGACGTAACATGTGACGGCATAACCGGATGCATAAAAGTGACGCTGACACACACACACATCAGCTTTAGCTCTTCAGCAAGCGCTCTCTGTGAAACTGTCTGTCTTATTTGGTGTTGTTTGTCTGTGCAAAGCTCTGTATTATGGCGAGTGAACAATACACTAAGTGTGTGCACCCCTGCCCAAGATAATATATATGCCACGGGTGGGGACACGCATCAGCTATGTGTGTGTGTATTGTTTGGGGCGCAGCACGCACTGTCAGCTCTCGAGAGGGCTGCCTGTGCACACTGTGAAGCATTTCCTATTAGAGTGCTGCGCTCCCGCTTGGCTATATTATTTCCTGATGATGGCCAGGCTCGTGATCCCCGCGGTTCGGGTCCCGCGTCCATTGAGGCGGCGCGACGGCTTAGATCGTGGAGATCGCAGAAGGATCTCGCGGATGAGAACGAGACTGCTGAGGCACCTTTTCTCTCATCATCCGCAGATTCTATGACACTCGTTCACGACGCAGAAGCCCGCGATGCGGCTTCTTCTGCCCGTGACGAGTGCCCAGTGCTCGAGCTATCTGTTTATAAGGAAGTAGATGTGCTCAGCATCGGGAACGAGCAACATGAGTCACACTCGCCGGCTTATGTTTCTGCTTATGTAGAGCTCGTGGAGGTTGTGATGCGTGCTGTGGCCAGACTAGATGAATATATAAATAAATATATATATATATATATATATATATATATATAAAATATATGAGCTGGCCACAAAATAAGCAGGATGATCCCCGTCAAAATGAACTAGACGAGAGATTCCTGTAGCACCGTTCACAACCTCAGAGCCGGGGCTTACTGTTTTTCCCAGATCTTTATAAAAATATAAATATATATGTGTAGATCCTGGGAAAAACCCCACTTTTTACGTATCACACCACATTCATTATATGTTTATTCGAATGTGGTGGGTGCGAGAGAGTCGGGTTATGGCAAGATGCCGCAGATGGAGGACGCTTTAGCGAGCTATCTTCCTCCTGTTCCGGCATCTTCACTTTAAGCCCCGGCGCTGCCCAACAAACCGTGCAGGGACACCTCTGCACTAGTTGGCTGGGCTTATATGGTGCAGGAAATCGATGTTGCTCTTCCGCCGTTGAAAACGTTTCGGGACACATCGGTTTCCAGCGAACGCAGGCTGCACTGTCCGCCCCACATTTTTGCGGCCAGGCAGCATTCGCGTTCGCCAATCGAGAATCATTTTCGGTCAAGCCCTGCCGGAAACCCGCTTCAGGGGGTCGAGAATGAATCCCGATTAATACCCGAAGCCAGGCTCGAGAGCCTGGTTCCTTTGGTAAAATATTTAGAAAAGGTCAGGCTGGTGCGTGCCTGCACTCTATGACGATTTTGCAGGCGTACCAGGCCGATCTTCTTAAAGATCTAAGTGAGGCAAATATTTCCTGTTGGCCGCTCCGCTATCTCCTTCTGGCCTGTTTTCCAACGCTGTCACTACAGTCGTTGACAGGTTTCAGGAAAAAAAAAAAAAACTGAAAAAAAGAAAAAGAGAGCGTTGCCTCTAGAGCCCCTCCTGCGGGAGTTTGGCAAACAGAGGAAGCACTCTCTACCGAAGTCCTCCAGCCAGAAGGGTGACCTGAGGGCCGTCCTTCAGGCGAAGAGGTCCTAATTGTAGGACCTCTGAGGGCAAGCCCCCCCTGAGGGCAAGCCCCCCCCCCCCCCCACTGTGGAACAATAGAGGTTGTTCTAGCAGCAGGTGCCCTCAGGGAAGAAGATGTTGTCACGCCGTCTTTGACGTTTCGGGCCACATCGATTTCCAGTGAACGCACTCCGTGGCGTTCGCCACAAAAGCTTGCAACAGGGCACCGACTATGGTCACAAGATCTGTATCGACTTTTTTCCTGCCGGTCCTCCGCTTCAGGAAGTCGAGAATAGTGCTCGTAAAACACCCGAGGCCAGTCTCGAGGGGCTGGTTCCCTTAGTAGATTTTGTAGAAGAATGGCAACGCCTTCCGTATATATCTATATGGGTCCTGTATATTATAAAATATTATAAAATATGGGTACAGATTGCAGTTCGGTCACCGACCTCCCTAGTTTGCTGGGGTGGTACCGACTGCAGTGATTTCAGTACAGGCTCGGGTTATGGAACAAGAGGTACAGACTCTACTGGAATTAAGGGGCCATAGAATGTGTTCCCCTACCAGACAGGGAGTCCGGGTTTTACAGCCGGTACTTTATAGTTCCAAAGAAGGATGGCGGACTGAGGCCAATTTTAGATCTAGGGCTTTTGAATCGTTCTTTGAGGAGATTCAGGTTCAAAATGCTTACTATTCCCTTTATCGTGAGCCATATCAGATCCGAGGACTGGTTTGTCACGATGGATCTAAAAGACGCTTATTTCATGTCTCCATCCTTCCATGTCACAGGAGGTTCCTGAGGTTGCTTTCGGGGGCGAAGCATACCAATATCGGGTTCTTCCGTTCGGCCTAGCACTCTCTCCCCGCACGTTCACAAAGTGTATGGATGCGGCTCTGGCTCCACTGAGGCTTCAGGGCATCCTTATACTGAATTACTTTGACGACTGGCTTATATTGGCCCAGTCTCGAGAAATGGCAGTTCGGCATAGAGATGTCGTCCTTGGCCACATTCAGAACCGGGGGTTGAGGCTCAACACTAAGAAAAATGTGTTGGACCCAGCTCAGAAGACTACTCGTCTGGGCGTGGTATAGAATTCGGTTACGATGCGGGCACGTATGTCTCCCGCTCGTATCGAATCCATCCTGGCCATGGTGTCCGGGATAAAGCTAGGCCAGGCCATCACTGTAAAGCAATTTCAAAGACTGCTGGGCCTGTTTCACATGAGGCCCCTTCAGTGGTGGCTCAAAGCCAAGGTTTTTTTCCCCAAGGGGAATCCGTTCCGTATAATAAAGGTTACGCGCAGATGCCTTCGTTCCCTATTAATATGGAAGAAACCTTGGTTCTTGTCCCAAGGGCTAGTGGTAGGGGCGTCATGTCGCCGGGAAACTGTTTCGACAGACGCTTCCCTCGCTGGCTGGGGCGCGGTCTCGGACGGCCGCTTTGCCAGGGGTCTGTGGCAGGACCATCATCATTCTTGGCATATAAATTGCCTAGAGATGTTGGCTGTGTTCAGGGCTCTGAGGAGCTTCCTCACAGACATCAAAGGTTACCACGTCTCAGTGGTAGCTTATGTAAACCGACAAAGGACACTCAGATCGCGCCCTCTATCCAGATTGGCGTATCAGAGCATTTTATGGCCCCAAGGGAAAATATTATCTATAAGAGCAATATATGTCCCGGGGGTTCTGAATCAGGGAGCAGACATCCTGTCGAGGCAGGGGCTGAGGCCCGGGGAATGGAGACTCCATCCAGAGGTGGTGGAGTTCATATGGCAGAGGTTTGGACCAGTGGAAGTGGATCTGTTTGCGTCTCGAGGGACGTCCATCCCACTGTCCCCTTTGGTTCTCCCTCACTCATCCAGCCCCGCTGGGGTTGGATGCCATGGTACAGGCCTGGCCGAGGCTTCACCTGTATGCTTTTCCCCCGATCGCTCTGCTCCCGGGAGTCCTGGAGAGGGTCTGTCAGGAGGGCATCAGTCTTCTTCTGATAGCCCTGTTTTGGCCAGCCCGAGTATGGTTTTCAGACTTAATTTCACTCCTGATAGCTCCGCCATTGCAGATTCCTCTGAGGAGGGGTCTGTTGTCTCAGGCAGAGGGCACTATATTCCATCCTCATCCAGAGCTGTGGAGATTGTGGGTCTGGCCTCTGAGGGGGCTCAGTACCTAGATGCTGGTCTATCATTTGGGGTGGTCGAAACCATACTTATATCTGGGGCTCCGTCTACTAGGAGATTATATGGCCTCAAGTGGAATATTTGTCTACTTGGTGCAGAGAACTTGAGTTGAGTTAACTGCCCAATGGCTTCAGTTCTGGAGTTTCTTCAAGATCGTTTCTCTGCGAATCTCTCCCCATCCACACGTAGGGTGTACATAGCTGCCATTGCGGCGTTCCATGCACCACTAAATGTTGGGCCTTTAGGGAGGCACCAACTGGTCATACTATTTCTCCATGGTATTGGAGGATGAGACCGACAGTCAGGTCCAGGGTTCCTTCCTGGGACCTGGCGGTGGTTCTCGAAGGGCTATCCCTGGCTCCCTTCGAATACCTCCAGTCGGCTTCGCCTAGGACCTCACGTTCAAGATAGCCTTTCTCTTAGCTATTTCTTTAAAGAGACTGGGAGATCTCCAAGCCCTGGCATTATCGCCAGCTTGCTTGGGGTGTGCCCCCGGCGGAGTTAAGGCCATCCTGCATCCGAGACCCAGCTATGTGCCTTAAGTGCAATTTATCATGGCTAGGTCCATGGTCCTGCAAGTATTCATCCTCCACCTCATGTGTCGGCAGAAAAGGAGAGGTTCCTTGCTCTGCCAGTCAGAGTTCCGAGTATTACCTTGAGAGGTCCTCTTCTTGGAGGAGGTCGGACCTACTGTAGTGTGTTTTGGATCACCTATTAGGGGCTCCCGGTTATACAAACTTTAAGTAGGCCTACAAGGTGCGGAATTTCCCTTCACCTTTGGCCGTTAGGGCTCATTCTACTAGAGGCATGGCGTCCTCTAGGGCCCTCCTTTCGGGAGTTCCCATCAAGGAGATCTGTGAGGCAGCCGGTTGGGCTACCCCACACACTTTTGTTAGGTTCTATAGTCTGCACCTCCCTAGTACGCTTGGCGCACACGTGCTCTCGTCCTAGCTGAGTGCCTGAATCAGTTTCACTCCGGGGCAGGCCTGTTTTTCGGTGCGTGGCCTAGTGGGCATTCGTTCCCCAAATTGTCGATTCTCGACGCAGTGTTGAGTTCCCTCGAAAGGGAACCTCTCGGGTTATGACTATAACCCTTGTTCCCTGAGAAGGGAACGAGACACTGCGTCGTCCTGCCACGCCCCTCGAGGCCTTAGAGCGTCTTGCTTCATCGCGGAGCTGATGTGTGTGTGTGTCAGTGTCACTTTTATGCATCCGGTTATGCCGTCACATGTTACGTCACGACGCAACACCAATCAGGATTGGATTAGTTTCATTCTTACTTCAGAGGCGCACGCTAAGGGAGCGTCCCCAAATTGTCGATTCTCGACGCAGTGTCTCGTTCCCTTCTCAGGGAACAAGGGTTATAGTCATAACCCGAGACGTTTTCCACTATAAAGAACCTTTTATTAATGGAAAGTTTCCATGGATGTTAAAGGTTGATGAAACCATCGATGCCAATAAAGAACCTTTATTTTTAAAAGTGTAAGTTAACTCAAATCCGTTGAGGAAATCGATTTAAAGACCAATATTATGCAATGTGAACTTGCATCATTAATCCACTAAAAAAAGAACACATCTTTTAGTTAACTAATAGCGAACAACTAGCAAAGAGTTACTACTTTTAAAATAAAGCAGCATCTCTTCCTCGACTGAACCAAATACTCTCACCACAACGTTAACGCCAACATTAAATAAATCCCTTTAAATCCCAACATAACAGAACATTAAACACTGATAGAACTCTCCTCATATTAAACCTGTGCAAAACAAAACACTTCATTTGAACATTTACTCTCTTCTTATATCGTTCAATGCAAATCAGATTACTTCTCTTTGTTTGTGATAAGAAGTTGGGCACAATTAATAAAGTACTGTTAAGTATGAAGAATATTGATACGGAATGAGTGATAATTGTATTTCTTGAAACTGATCAGTATATTTAAAAATATAAATTGTTAGTCAAATCATAATTTATTTTCACAAAATAAACTTATATGATAGATTTTAGACAAAATTGTTTTAGGCATTTATTTTGGTATGTCCGACGCAATTGCAATCAATTTCTTAAGTGATATTCAGATATTTTATTTAGCAGGCTAGCTGTTTATTAGAGGTGTAATGGTACATGTATTCGTCCCGAACCCTCGTAGTTCGGTGCATACAGTCAGACGACGAATACAGTCAGTCACAGGCGATCCACACTCCAGTCCAGAAGGGGGCGCTTGCGGTAATGCAACGCTGTTTAATAACCGAAACAACAGGAAAAAGAGCAGAAGAAGAGATTATCTACGCACCAACCTAAAACAAGAGTTCAGATGCAGGCAAGAGCTTGCTAGTAGCCTTTACACTGAGTTATTTTTTGTGACGCGTTCCACAAACTTCACGGAAAGGAAACCGGGACGGCAGAAAGCGCCATCCTGTTTGATACTGACAGATGCAATTACAGCCAAAAATTCAAAGAATCATACAGATCATTTTTGATGAGACAGATATTACATGCCACACAACAAATTAAAGAGTATATCTGTCCTTCCGTAGCTAAAACAAGAAAATGCTCAAATTATGAATGTTTTAAAACAGGTTTGGCAACATCCGGTTGATATGTGGGACTGCTCACACAAAACGAGTGTTGAAGGCACCACAGAGCCACAGTGTTTCACTTATGAACGGTTTATTTAGTTGTCTCTGCATATTAAGCTGTGACAGAAGTCCATGACGCACACATTTATCCAACTACACACCAAAGCAAATCATAAACGCAGTTTTGTTTTAGTCTGGTAAAGTTTCATCCTTCATATAGTAGGAAAAGATCACTCATTTACCTGTTGGCTAGACAGCATGTGAGGCCATAAACGGAGAGCTTTTACACATATTACATCATCATGAAATGACCGTAAACTCCCCTCTTAACATACAGTCTCCCAGCGGGGGGAAAACTGGGTGGATCAGGAACAGACTCTTATAATCTTACAAAAATGCATATGAAACCAAACGAGACTACAGCAGGGAAATACAAAGCAAAACTGACTTGCTTTATGTAACAAATAATGCCAATGAACTTGCTTTTACTACATACCAGCCAAAAAGCTTTGCAAACTCTGTTCATTCTCTCACTCCACTTCATAAGATGAACCCTGGGATGCTTTTTTATATATATTTGTATAGTATTGACTGAAGGAGTTCACATGTATGCTAGACACTTGTTGGCTGGTCTTCCAATTTATTCCAGTTATTTATCTATAAAACAATTTCAATCCTTTAAACACAAGCCACTTGGATAATGAGAAACAAATTCAGTCAAATGTGTCAAAAGTATAGCTCTGCGTTTCCAGAAACAGAGGACTGTCGTCTGGAGTTTTCCATAGCCTAAATATGGCTGTGCTGATGTTTGTGGAAAATCAGCATTAGTGTATGGTGTCATTTTTTTCTCAGAAAGGTTTAAAAGCGTTGCACTGCTTTTTCCAGTTCATGTCCAGCAGAAGCAAAGCGTCAGCACCTTCTCCTGCCCTCGTGCAAGCGCTGTCCCACATCTGAACTGAAATGAAGAATGTGTCTGTTTAAACATTAATGATAGGGTCTAAACAAGATTGGTCTTGACTTGCAGAAGCAAAACCAGTTCTCAGCCTCTAGAGATCTGTCAAATGATGGTATACTGCCGCACAATTTACTTACTTGAGAGCTATAGAGTTTACTGCTCGTATTCAAAGCACAAACAATCAAGTTTAGCGAGACTATAAACATGCAAAGCTTCTCATGTGTAGATGTACAGTGTTAACTTACACTACACAAAACCTCACCAACCTACTGTAAAAAAAAAAAAAAAACAGACCCAAATGATATATGTGTAAACACATACGAGTAGGAGTGTGATTTTACTTTTATACAACAGTTCAATGGCACGTACAAGTGTAAATAAATAAGAAACAACAACGGAGTGTATTTTACAACCCTTTTGTGCAGAACTACCTTCCACCATCACTTACGAATTAGTAAAGTTGAGTCGCTTCATTGAAGCTTATTGTATTATGTAGAGTAGAGTATGAGAGAGTGATCGACTAAGCGATTGTGTTACCCGCATCTGATATAGCATTCATTCTTCAGATCAATCTTATATTCATAATAAAAAAAATCAGTTTGAATGTCTGCTGAGGAAAGCAATATCTTAGTATCCTTTAGTAACAGTTACGGGAATTTCCCATGATAGTGCTAATCAATCGGTTGTGTCTTACAAAGTGTTGCTTCAAGTAAAAATAATGTCCTTGTTTACAACCTTGTTTCAGTTCCTTTCAATATAAAAGTATTTGGTACTGACTCACACGTAAAGACAGTCTTTCCTGCCAATATAATGGTGTAATAATATAACTTTAACTAAAGTCGAAATCACAATCACTAACAGACCCTTTCTCAGTACCAAATACAGCATATTATTTATATAAAATAATATTTATGTAATAATATTTAAATGAACAAGAATAAGACTGACTGAGATAAAGATGTTCTCGGCGGGTACGTGAGCGCTGAACGGCCTGAAGCTAACATCTCCGAAAACGTCTAAACTGATTTTCAAATGGGCACTATATGCTTATATAAATAGCTATTTAAGGTCTTAACAACGACATTCTCTTAAAACTGCATTTCGTGACAAAGTAACTGTAGTATTTGTAAAATTGTAGCCACTAAAAAATTTGTATTTGTATTGTATTTGTAAAATTGAGGCTTGCTGTGAGAAATGCTGCCAGTATAGATCCGGCAGAAACAAGCGGCGTGATACAAATTGTTATGCGGTTTCTCTGTTATATTAGTAGAAAATTGCATGGCTAGAAAAAGGCTCTAAGCCAATAAGATTCAAGAACCAAAACTGGTACACATACTGGAATTAGCTGAAAGTCTTTGTAAAGTTGCATGGCGTAACGTTTTATAATAAAGCTCTTGGCTTCATCACAAGAAAACAAAGCATTTCCTTTATGCCACTCCTATTTGATTTATGTCTCCTGAATTTATCCTCATGTTTCCTCTTTTGAACCACAAATGGCTCGAGTCCAAACCTGAAAGCCTACTGTAGTTTGCTCAACAAAACATACTCAAAGTTACATCTGATCTTGAGATCTCTAGACTGTAAACACATTAACAAGCAGAAGTTTACAGATGAAACGTCCAACTTAAAGGGTTCTCAAGATTGTGTGCGTGTGTGTGTGTGTGTGTGTGTGTGTGTGTGTGTGTGTGTGTGTGTGTGTGTGTGTGAGTATGAGTGTGTGTGAACCTCTTCTGAAGTGAGAAGACAAAGTCCCCACTGAATATTTTTTTCTAATGACAATTCATGCTCTATTTCCCTTTTGTTTTCAGTGTCCTTGTTAAGATGACATATGGAACATGTTACACTATCTACAAGTTCAAAAATAATTATGACTGCAATAAAATGTATCAGGTTTATGTATTTATGTATACACACACGATCTAGATCCACAGAGGGTTAGGTTTAGGGGTGGACATTCATTCTTAGTTTATATATATATATATATATATATATATATATATATATATATATATATATATATATATATATATATATATATATATGTATATATATATATATATATGTGTGTATATATATTAGGGCTGTGCGATATAGCTAAAAAGATTATCACTATATATTGTTTCATATCGTTCGGTATCGATAATTATTGACATTTTTTATAACCTTTTTATATTATTTATTATATATTTATATTTATTATATTAGTTTTACCAGTCAAAAAATAAAATGTAAAAAAAATATCTTCTTTATGTCTTATATTAAAATAAAAAAGTAAATGTTAATGTTAAAGAAACTCTTGAACTTAAATAAAATGTTACAAAATGTATGCAATGTAAAAGTGTAAATGTAGAACAATCAAGGTAATCTTTGAGGTAGATCAACATCTGTAATAAGTAGAGGTGTAATGGTTCACAAAATTCACATCTTTTTCCTACATCTTGAAACTTTTAGTTTTATAAATGGGGGTAATCTTTGAAGGATGAACAAATAATGTTTTGGTCATTAAAAATAACATTTAAATATGATAATGATAAAGTTTTGAAGTGCTGGAAAAAGATGTGTGATGTACTTGAAAGCATTTGACTATTTCTGCCAAACTTCCATGGTTACAGTGAGTGTTACTACAGTAAATCCATGGTGAATGTTGCTGATCTGTGGACTTCAAGCCTATAACTAGTTCATTCATGGCACAATGTTTCTCCTGGTTTCCACGTCAGCACTGTTTGATCCGTTAATAACGGAGAAAGTTCAATGCTTCTCACTAGATCTCTCAGTCATGTTATTACTTTAGTGGCGAATCCAAATGCTTTGTTTACTGGATCTCTCAGCGCTGTAGTGACAGTGTCGCTTGATCCAGATCTGCTCGTGCTGCACTGATGTTGATGGTCCAAACTGATAAACGGTCCGTGAAGCACAAAATAATGAGTAGCGCAGTTTCGTTCCGCTTTCATTATGTTTGCCATTTGATGTTGCGCATCGAACGCTATATCGAACATTTTTTATACTGTTACCGACAATGGTATTCCGTCGATAAATACCAATACCGTTCATCGCACAGCCCTAGTGTATATATATATATATATATATATATGAATTAATTTTTCATATAACTCAAATCATACAAATTCATAGGAATTCACCACCAATTTGCCAAAATTGTTGCATTGTATTATGAGATCGGGTTGGTTTCAAATTTGTAATGGTTCACAGCCCATGAAGTATGGTGTTTACCTGATCTCAGTGTCATGAACTGCTCTGAGACACAAAGCCTGAGGATCCAAACACAGCTTTTATTGCCTAATCCAGAATCGTAATCCAAGTAACAGGCAGAGGTTCAAGGGCACTCCCGCTGGTGGATGTAACACTCAGACATAATGTAGACATTTTTAATGGTACATTTGTATAATAAAAAAGGAAAAGTTGTAGTAAATAGTCTCTTGTTAGTCTGAATAGCCACATCCTCCATTAAACACAAAATAAGCCCTACAAATTAATAACGAACATATTATACACACATTTCGTTGAAATGGTTTGTAATGATTTGTAGATTGGTTTGCAAAGGGTGCAAAAGTATTTGTTGCATTTACACAGTTTTGACCGCCAACTGTCGTTCAATAAGAGTGAATCACTTGAAGCAATTGGTTTTTCGTTTGGTTTTGAAACACTCTGTTTCTCCATCACTACTTTTTAGATAGGCCTACACAAAATAAACACAACAATATTACAACTTACATTTGCACAAGTTTTATCGATTAAATGTACTATCGACCAAATATTCCTGATTCTGAAGCTGAAAATACAGAATTATTTTAGACGAATATGCTTGCACTCTTTCACTGACTAGATATATTTAAAATAATGTAGGCCACTTTTTACTGGTAACTTCAGACATTTGGCATTATCAGGACCCACAAATATTCCCCCATTGCATTATTATACATTATACTCAACATATATATGATAGTTTAATGTAGTACTGACACTCAGACTCTGTAAACTTCTGAAGGAGGGAACGGAGACGTAGTCGGCTGATTGGGATCACGCTTAGGGAGCCTGTCATCATAGAGTACTGTTAAAATGAGCCAATGCACATTGGCGTGCGTGAAATGTTTCTCCATCACTACTTTTTAGATGTATTCTGATTAAAGTAACATGATTCCTGACAAATTACGAGCACAACAAAGCTAGCTAGACTTATATAGCCTACACAGACCAGCGAGACTTACGGTTGGCAGAGCTTGACCAGGTCTTGGTCTGTAGTCCCAGGATGGAGTCCACGGATGTAAAGGTTTGTTTTGCTCAGCTGTTCCCCGCCTCCCAAACTACTTGCGCTGCTACTGTTGGGGCTGGAAAGTGCCATCTGGTGGCTGGAGGACACATAGGCTTGCTGTTGGAAAAAAAAATACATATATATACTTATACAACAAATAAATGTTATTCATATTTAAGCTTTTAAAGTTGTTTATATGTCTATGTGGTGTTTTTAATATGCTTTAAGACAAACCATGTGTAAATTCATAAGTCGACAGCATTGCTGAGTATTTTCTCCTTAAAACTGCAGTGAACCAAAGACAGTCTCAAAAACACGGTTTGAAATCGCTGGTGTTTCTGACGTCACAAACTACCTTGTAACCAATCAGATCAACGTGTGATCGTCAACGAGTGGATCTCTGAGCTGAGTGAGTGAGTGGAGGCGGGGCTCATTTGCATATTCATAGAACCACTTACACTAAATGAGGCAAGGGTGTCGAGTTACATTCAAGCTATTTAAAGGCAAGGAAAAAAATGTAATATGTAATTTTTGTAATCAAAGATGAGTTTTAAGGGTTAAATTATTGATTATGGGGGACTTTAACAAAACTACTACAAAGACAAAAATTTGCAGTGAAAAAATTGTTGATTACAATAAAAAGGTAATTTGCAATTGAAAAGTTACCAGCATTTTTTTAATGTCACATTAAATGAATCTATTTATGCAGCATTAAAATTGATTAAAACCGTAAGCCAAGCCTAAAAAAAGAAATAAAAATTACATTATCCTAAAAGAGTTCCAGCATAGTCAGCCTTTTCCTAAATATCGGCCTTTAACTCTGTTATATGTTATATATTATATATTTCCTTGAACAATCAAGTAGTCAAATGTATGAGGAGTATGTGAGAAAGGGCTTTGTCAGCAAGTTGCAAGTACACAAATTCAGGCATGCCCTTGGGGTTCCAGCATTACTTGTGAGAGATTTATTTCATTGAAAAAAGTTGCTATGTACTGAACCTGATATATCCAAATGAATCAACATTGAATCGAGAATCTTAATTGAATCAAATCGCAAGCTTGTGAATCAAATCAAGAAATGTGTCTCAATGCCCAGTGCTACACAGGGAATGTGATCATTACACATTAACAGTTGTGTCCTTACACTAACCGGCACTGGCTAATGTGAAGGATGAGCCCGTTCACCCAAATACACAATCAAAATCCTGTAAGTTGCAACATCCCATGGTTTCCTTTCCCCTCTGCTCCATGAGTTTGTTGACTTAACCTTTTGTCTCTTCCATCCAATAATAACATTAAGCAACTTTCAGATGCCTGCCAACAGAAGAACCAGCACTGAATGTGAAGGAGAGAAAAATGTGTGGTTCATCTTGGTCTAAGGTTTAAAAGTGACATATTATGTCCTTTCCACATGATGTAATATAAACATATGGTGTCCCCAGAATGTTTATTATAGCTTAGATAATTTATTATAGCTTTTCAAATTTGCACCTTTTTTGGTGTGAGCAAAAACGCACCGTTTTTTTGTGTGTCCCTTTAAATGCAAATGAGCTGCTGCTCTGCCTCCGTTCAGAAGGCAAACGAACCTTTACATGTGCTTCTGATACAATAACAAAACACGCCAATCTCACTCATCCAAAATCTCAGAAATAACCAGTAGCGAGTGCAGCCTTACGGAGAGACTCATGAAGAGTTTCACTTTTAGACGCACATGGACGTTTCTATATGGTTAGTGGATACATTTATGTAGTTATTGTGGAATTACATTAATTCATCCCATCGAATTCATTATCTTTTACACAAGTTGACACAGTTCCCTGAGTTCTTTATAATAGTGTTCAGTGCTCGTCTGTGCAGCAACAAACTTTTGCTCGAACTTTTGCCGTTGCGTTAGAACTGTTTTCACTGTTGTCGCTTGCGAAAACCAAATGGCGTCGCTGTAGGTGTAAACGTGCAGATTAAGAGCCTGTAATATTATAATAAATCCACTTCATACGTTAGATGGGGAGCGAAATCAGATCGTCTTATTTTTTGACATGCTTGCAGAGAAAGGCTCACCAAAACAAAGTTACTGGGTTTCACTTTTCACGTTTTCTGGCGATTATAGCACTTAAACACGTAAAAAGTCTGATTTTCATGATATGCCCCCTTTAAAGCACCAGTGTATCAGGCATTAATCATGGGAATCAGGGGACACCGGTAATAAAGCCAAGAAGTCCTCGCTGCAGCCTGTAGCACGATGACGTCATTGATATCAAATACGTAATTGACGTTTTAACACGCATGCGCTGTAGTAGGTTTGATTACGTCATGAAAGTTTAAACATGACTGACTGCATGACTACTGGCTTTAAAGCAGGGTATGTGAGTGAAGAGGAGTGGACACTGAGTTGGACAATAAGCCTGGAGCGAAGAGACAAGAGTCTGAAAATGAGGGAAAGAAATGTTTCTTCTGCTGAAAACCTGACAGCTAGGGGAAAAACTGCTGTCACTACTTCAGTCTCCAATCCGTTTTCACACACAAGGCACTGATCCTGCCACATACCTGAGCACAAGCCAAAATCTGTGCTTTGGTGTAAATATACTGATGCAATAAATTTAAGGGTGTAAGGATACCTTCATGTCATGATTCGATACTAGGGATGTCAATTTTCACAAATTCCCATGATTGATCGTCGTTTAAATTAACGATCAATTAATCGATTAATTGTTAGCCTTAATTACTGCAATAAGCGTCTGCTGCAGTGTCATATAGCCAACAGCATGACAGGGTCTGCAAATGCTGCTCAGAACGCTTTGTTCCTCACCAAATGAATGAGATGGGTTTTTAATAGGCTATAAATAAAGGGCTAGTAGGATTGTAAAATGTTTAGATGTGATTGATCATTTAATCAAAATAAACATATTACAAATTATATCTGCACAAAATTGCGCAAATGCACAAGTGAACTTGAACTAAGTTACATGCCATTTAGAATAACTCGTGTTGTGGACGCGATCTTCCTGGAGCAATGCGACACAGCAACTAAACCCAAATAATTCACAATGTTTTATTACAATATTGTTCTCTTTATAATGTTATGTAATATGACAGTCCCAATCATAGTCATTATTGGTCGTGCATGGCCGTTTGAGCTGCGCGCGCTGAAGCTGATCACCGTACGCTTTACTACAGCGTTAACTCTTAACCAAATGCATCCTATATGAGATTAATCAGATTTAGATAGGCCTACACAAAATAAACACAACAATATTACAGCTTACATTTGCACAAAACAAAAAGCTGCGAATGTTAAGTTTTATCGATTAAATGTATTATCGACAAATATTCCTGATTCTGAAGCTGAAAATACAGAATTATTTTAGACGAATATGCTTTCACTCTTTCACTGACTAGATATATTTAAAATAATGTAGGCCACTTTTTACTGGTAACATCAGACATTTGGCATTATCAGGACCCACAAATATGCCCCCATTGCATTATTATACATTATACTCAACATATATATGATAGTTTAATGTAGTACTGACACTCAGACTCTGTAAACGTCTGAAGGAGGGAACGGAGACGTAGTCGACTGATTAGGGAGCCTGTCATCGTAGAGTACTGTTAAAACGAGCCAATGCACATTCGCGTGCGTGAAATGCATCACACACTCCTCCCCGCGGCGCGGGTATAAATATGGAAGTGCACACAGTAGTTGTTTTTCGCTGAGGAGCCGAGCGTAACTCGGAGTCAGCGGTGGTCCAGCAAGAGTGACGACGGAACTACGTCTCCGTTCCCTCCTTCAGGGAACCAGGGTTACATACGTAACCTGGGACGTTCCAAATTAAAACGCCACTAGTGCTGCCACCTTCCAGTGCCTAGACAAAAGCCTCCTGATCCCCCGCATTATTTGAGGCGGAGATGGGACAGGTCAAATAGACTGCTATTTAAAGCTGAAGTCTGCGTGTTCTGCGTGACCAAACGTCTCTTTATAAAAGTTTACAATGTTGTTGCAGGTGAAATATAATTAGAGATGCACCAATCGACGGGAATCAGACTATTTTCCGTATGCTCGGCCCGGACCGATAACCGGCCGGTCTGTTTCACTTCTTTCTGATTCTGAGCCGGTCCGTTTTGTGTGTGAAAAACGGAAAAGCCGACAAGGAGTGTGTTTCGTGTACATGCATGTGAGTGTATTGCCCTCCCTCCCTGTTAAGTTTGGTCTACTCCATTGCATATCTTGAAACACGCCCTCTTTCACGTCCTGGAAACACACCAAGCCAACGCCGATGAACTAGCGCAGAATCAGATGAAAGCTGACTGTGTTGTCGCCTGTGTCGCTGGAAAAAAGCTGCACTTGAACACACCGAGAGAACTACAGCCGACTGTTAGCTAGAATGCGGCAATGCGCGTTCTGCGCCTGCGTGTAAATGAGACAACTGTCTATTTCTGCAGATATATTCGCCTATATTCGTCATTCAAAAAGAGAAACCGACGCTGCAGATACACACCGTAAACAAAGCAGTGCGTGCTTATCGTTCTGAATATCAATCCTGCTAAACACTTTCTTTATTCCACTCCTCTCATGTTAATATTTAAATATTCGCCAAGGAACACTCAGGTAATATGACGTAACATTAGAACAGCCTTCTATCTGTGCAGTTTTTACTTCTTTGCTCGCTGTTTTGCTATTATTCTCGTGCAGTGCACTGACTCGTTCACTAAGCTGAACAGCCAATCAGAGTTCCCTCTTTCACCGACATGTCGAATCGGCCAAAAAAAAGCCGACGAGGACCAATTTCAGCCGACGGTTAAAAAAAGCATTAGAGGTAGATGCTGTGAAATGCTTCAAATTAACAGATTATACATTTGGCGCGAAGAGTAGCAGTTCAACAGGCTCTGATGGCTCTAGCTCCCCCTGACTAGCTGATATGCTGTCTTGATAGTTTTATATGTTGTCTTAATGTTCTTCTGTTTGTTTCCCTTTGGTTTTACAAATATGACCTAATAGGCTATATGTTGTGTTACTTAAAATAAATGTTTAAATAGCATTTATTTTTGTATTGTGTTATATTTTTATGCTATATTTTATGTGGTGTTAAAAAAATATTCTGCACATTAATGGGCCAATGTGTTATGATTTGGGATGTGGTGGGCTGCTGTGGGCCAGAAAGTTCAGGGCCACTTTTCGGTCCCAGTCCACCCCTGGTCGCAAGTATCAAAATGAGTGGCTTACTGCGCTTAAACGGTCAAATACACACAAAACTGACAAAATGCCCGTTTTGGCAAATATTCAGTTAAACACGGTCAGTTTTGAGAACAAAATACAAAGAAAATCACTCTCTACTCTTTTATAACTTTAATTGTAAGCATTAATCAGTATTTCATTTTTACAATGAAGACTATATCCAGTGTTATTTTACTTTTATTTCTGTAGTATTTCTTACATGAAAACGAACCTACTGTCAGACCCAGCTGAAAAACTTAAAGCCATGTTTATTTCATTTCTCTCTATATTCTGTTGCATTTATTTGTGCGGTTGTTTGCAATTTGTTTATTTGTTCTTATTTTATTACTGACTTTTTACTTATAAAATTTTGCATTGAAGAAAAGTAGATTTTTGTTTGTATATGCTGTCAATTATAGTTCTTAGAAAATCAGAATCGGTAAAAATCGGTACTGGCAGGTCACACGGAAAAAGGCGGAAATCGGAATCGTCAGGTTAGATATTTCACAAATAAAAATATACATAGCCTATTTCAAGTAAAAAAAAAAAAAGAAATATATAATAATATTTATTACTAAGATTCAACTACAAGCTTGAGGCAAAATCAAATGACAAATACACCCATATTATGGAAGTCGTGTTCCACTTATCTCTCTTCTGCTGTTTCGTCTGAGAGAGTCTCGTGGGATCATTACGACATACTCAATGAGCCATTCTGCACTACAAAAGAAATGAATGTGCTTTTCCTCTGAAAACAAAAGACATTTGCAGGAAGATTGCATGAAAATAGTAGAGAAAGAAGATCACATTAAGCAAATTGTTCATCTCTCACAGCTTTACCATGTGACACTCAACACTCCCTGTGTGTTATCACTCTGGGAAACGCTCTGGTTGCCTTATTTGCTCTTGACGGGGTTCAGAGAAGGATAAAACATCCAATTACAGACATCTGACTGCGAGAGGGGTTATAGATCACGGCCTGCTAGTTTAAGGATCCAGCAGCACAAATCAAGCGTTCAGGGGCCCGGCGGGGACCCGCTTCAGTCCTGCTAATTATCAGCTGTCCTGCTTTTGTGAGCCCGTCTTGCTTGTGCTTTAAAAGTTTCAAGAGAACCCCGCACCGGCTCAAAAGCTCAAGCGGATCCATGTCTGTTGATTCATTAAAAATACTTCAAGGGTGATGAATACTTTGGCAATTTTAGAGCGGTTCAAATCCATTATTTGAATCAAACTCGCACCACGACGTCTCCAACATCCACAATGACTCACAGAGAACACAGATGCCAAAAAACACAGATCAATGAACAAATACTACAATAATTAGACACGGGGAACGGCTTCAAAGTACTTTTAGTGTGGCCTTGCCAACAGTTAGAGCCCAAAGATCAGAGAAAACCATAGGCATACGAGTCAGCTCAATTACATTGAGCTGATTACATTGTGTGTGTGTGTGTGTGTGTGTGTGTGTGTGTGTGTGTGTGTGTGTGTGTGTGTGTGTGTGTGTGTGTGTGTGTGTGTGTGTGTGTGTGTGTGTGCACATTCTGTGATTGTGGAATGTGCAAGGTAGAAACTCAACTGAATCTGCATTAAATCTGTTTTTTTAAGCCAAGATTATTCTGCAAGATGAACATTTAAGTTCCCTGTTACAGGTTAACCTGCAATTGTGGAAATTTCCAGTTTATTCCCATTATTCCCATATATTCCCCTTAATTCCAATGGAAAGTTTCCAACTTTTCCAAAAAATTTCTAGAATTTTGCAACTCTATGCTTACACACAAACATATTCTTCCACTGTACTTAGAAAGCCTGGTCACCTGGACAACCTATTCCATGCAATAATATATATAATAAAAATGTCTTTGAAATGAATATATGTCTTTGAAATGAATGCCTTTAATTTTTGAAGGATTCTGAGAACATGCATGTGTAATAATGTCCTCTGAAACCTGCTCTGGCGTTCACCTGAAGTAAACTCACTGGAGTCGTTTTGGTGACTGACGTACCACAAATGTACCATGTTTTCAGAATCAAAAGTTTCCTCTGAGTTATCTTCACATGTTAAGTTTGATAAACCTGCATGGTCCCTGTTGTGCGCAATTCACAAATTCACAATGTACATGATATTTAATTAAAATGTAATAACTATTACCTCTGAAAACATGTGGCAGGGCAAAGTATATCAATGAACAACTAAATGCATATACACTCAACTAAAGGATTATTAGGAACACCTGTTCAATTTCTCATTAATGCAATTATCTAATCAACCAATCACATGGCAGTTGCTTCAATGCATTTAGGGGTGTGGTCCTGGTCAAGACAATCTCCTGAACTCCAAACTGAATGTCAGAATGGGAAAGAAAGGTGATTTAAGCAATTTTGAGCGTGGCATGGTTGTTGGTGCCAGACGGGCCGGTCTGAGTATTTCACAATCTGCTCAGTTACTGGGATTTTCACGCACAACCATTTCTAGGGTTTACAAAGAATGGTGTGAAAAGGGAAAAACATCCAGTATGCGGCAGTCCTTTGGGCGAAAATGCCTTGTTGATGCTAGAGGTCAGAAGAGAATGGGCCGACTGATTCAAGCTGATAGAAGAGCAACTTTGACTGAAATAACCACTCGTTACAACCGAGGTATGCAGCAAAGCATTTGTGAAGCCACAACACGCACAACCTTGAGGCGGATGGGCCTACAACAGCAGAAGCTACAATTTGCAAGAGCTCACCAAAATTGGACAGTTGAAGACTGGAAAAATGTTGCCTGGTCTAATGAGTCTCGATTTCTGTTGAGACATTCAGATGGTACAGTCAGAATTTGGCGTAAACAGAATGAGAACATGGATCCATCATGCCTTGTTACCACTGTGCAGGCTGCTGGTGGTGGTGTGATGGTGTGGGGGATGTTTTCTTGGCACATTTTAGGCCCCTTAGTGCCAATTGGGCATCGTTTAAATGCCACGGCCTACCTGAGCATTGTTTCTGACCATGTCCATCCCTTTATGGCCACCATGTACCCATCCTCTGATGGCTACTTCCAGCAGGATAATGCACCATGTCACAAAGCTCGAATCATTTCAAATTGGTTTCTTGAACATGACAATGAGTTCACTGTACTAAAATGGCCCCCACAGTCACCAGATCTCAACCCAATAGAGCATCTTTGGGATGTGGTGGAACGGGAGCTTCGTGCCCTGGATGTGCATCTCACAAATCTCCATCAACTGCAAGATGCTATCCTATCAATATGGGCCAACATTTCTAAAGAATGCTTTCAGCACCTTGTTGAATCAATGCCACATAGAATTAAGGCAGTTCTGAAGGCGAAAGGGGGTCAAACACAGTATTAGTATGGTGTTCCTAATAATCCTTTAGGTGAGTGTAGTATATAATTGAATAAATAAAAAAAGAAAATAACTCAGGATATTGGACTGAATAAGAACACTACGCTTCTGATAGTGTGATTTCTGGTTCTGGATCCACGAAACATTCTTAACTTTTAACTGTTCTTATATTTATCTTCTACTTAAAGTCCCCCTGTGGTGAAAATCAAGTTTTTAATATTGTTAATGTTTAATATGCTTTAAGACAAACCATGTGTAAATTCATAAGTCGACAGCATTGCTGAGTATTTTCTCCTTAAAACTGCAGTGAACCAAAGACAGTCACAAAACATTGAGGAGAGTGAAACATAAAACACATTCGCATTCTGATACATCGGCTTACAGCTGGTGTGAGTGAGTGGAGGTGGGACTAATTTGCATATTCATGGTTTTGCGTATATTAAATGAGGCAAGGGTGTAGAGTTGCATTTAAGCTGTTTTAGGGCAAGAATTAAAAAAAAAATTTGGTCATTTTGATGATCGTAGATGAGTTTTAAGGGATACAATTATTAAATACAGGGGGACTTTAAGACTAAAGTCAAGAATATTTTTTATTCCCAAAAACATTTAGTAAGAAAGAGAAAGAGTTTTTCTTAAGACTGTTTTAAGGATATAACATGAATTTGAATTCCTAAAATCATTGTAAACAACCTCTTAAAGTTAGGATAATCTCCAACTAGTCATAAATACCCAACGGTAAGATGTTTAATTAATTTATTGGGTTGTTTAAAAAATATTATGTCATTTTTGGCAGCATTCAGCAAAATTAAGAGGGCCAATACACAGGATACATTACACATTAATCATAAACCCCATGCTGATACATGATAATCACGATTATAGTGTTAATCTACAAGCAGCACAAAAACACGACTTAAGAGGCGTTTTTCTCAGGGTTGATGATCAGCGAGTCTTCTGCAAGAATCACTGTACAATTAGATCAATAAAGCGTGAAAGAAAAAACAGACATAGAGAAGACTTCTACAAACTTCCTCTAGAGCAGATTTTAAGCTCCCGTTCTCTTAATTTAGCCTTTATTTCCTTATTTTTAGTTAACTGAACTGTTCACATAACTCCATATTACCGGTAGGTGTGAGAAGAGGAAACACATTTCCGATCTGATGGCTCAGAAAGGAACTCAAATCCCATGTCCCAGTCCAGCCCAACACAATGAGCGCTGACACAGAAATGTGTGTGTGTTTTATTGGCTCCTCTGGTCTTAATTAAGACTCCGGATATCCTCAAGCATCCCGATTTAAGCCTGTTCTTTAAACATCTCGCAGAATTCAAGTGTGTGTGTGTGTGTGTGTGTGTGTGTGTGTGTGTGTGTCCTGTGGGCCCCTGAGCTCAATTACATTCCAAGGATTTTTGGGATGTTCCTAAAAGAAGCATGACTTTCCTTCTCTTCCATTAACTATATGCCAGTCAACACACCTGCTTCTCCACCTCATACACAACAGCAACTAATAAAACACAGCAGAATAGAAGCATATTGCTGTAACGTGTACGATCTGTTTAGGTTTGGACTGTTTCGCCTGTGTTCTGTGTCCCTATAGTTTCGTTGGTTGTAAATTAACCCCACACCTGTTCCTGTTCTGTTAATGATCCCTGTGTATTTAATCCCTGACTTCTGTCTGTTCTTTGTTCCCTGCTGTTCTTTTTATTAACGTGGTTGTATTGCTCCCTGTGATTCCACTGTGGATTATTGGATTAAAGACTATTCTTTGTTTGAGTTCTTCGTTTTGCGCTTTATTAATACTACCATCCCAAACAAACTTATGGCATGACGAAATTCAAGTCACACAACAGCGACGAGTAATACTCCAACAAATATTACAAAATGAATAATAACATTGTTAATTTCTTTACACTTAAAAATTACAATCAAAAATGGAATTCTTTGGTTGAACTTTAATTGTGGACAGTAATTGCTCACATTGAAAATTTTCTTAAAATTAAACCAGACTGTAAATTGAATTGAATCGCTGTGTAGTGAAAACAATGAATGCACATGCTAACATGCCAAACTAAAGCTACAATCTAGAACTTTATGTGAAATTAAACATCATAATTATGTTTTTATTTTAATTAACAGCAATGCTGTTGCACATTAATCTGTAATTAAATAAAGTCAACTTTTGCACTGTAGTTCATGCTCTGCAATGAACAAAAATGACAATGATCAAACTTAATTGCTACAGTTTACAGACAATTTGTTTACATGCGTTGTATTGCTCTAAAAAAGAGACCTATTTTTGCAAAATCTGCAGCTCGTCTCGTCTCATAAAACACACTCATTCTCACACACACTACGCCACATTCCTCGTCTCAATCTCGCTGTCTGTCTCACATCTTCATTACCGTGTGTAACGTAAAACAGAGACGGAAACCTGACGCTGCTCCATTACCCTGATTCTGCTCGCCATGCGTCTCTCATCTTCTCTTGGTCTACATTTTCAGCTCTTACAGAAATACTACATTTTCCAAAAATAATACATGTCTTAATACATTTTCGGTAACACTTTACAATAAGGTCTCAATTATTAACATTAGTTCATATGAATAAACAATGAGCAATATATTTGGTAACACTTTATTTCGACAGTTAAGTAACTCCATGTCAACTAGTGGTCATTAGAGTATGTTAACAGAAACTGTAAATGTAATGGTAAAGTGTTACCATATTTTAAATCATATCACCAATTTTTTAAATAATTGGTAACACTTTACAATAAGGTTTCATTAGTTGGCATTAGTTAACTACTGTAGTTAACATGAACTAAGAATGAACAATACTTTCACAGTATCTATTAGTTAATGTTAACATTTACTAATATGATAAATATAAAAAAGGTTGTATTTGTTAACATTAGTTAATGCACTGTTAACTAACATGAACAAACAATGAACAGCTGTATTTTTATTAACTAACATTAACAAAGATTAATAAATACTGTAACAAATGTATTGCTCATTGTTAGTTTAGTTCATGTTAATTAATACATTAACTAATGTTAACTAATGAACCTCATTGTGTTACCGAATAATTTTTGCATCTTGCAATGCTTGTCAAAGTCATTTTATTTTTCATGCAGAATTGATTCATATTTCATCAATTTAAATGTTGGCTTACAGACAGGAAAAAAAAAGCATACAACAGCCAATACTAAATTCTAGCAAATTATATCAATATCTCTACCGGTCGTCGCATTTCCACCGTCAGACTGTATACTCAGCTCTACATAAAGTAAACTCACTTTAAATCTTTATTCAATTAGATTTTAATGGAATAAAACACACACACACACACACACACACACACACACTTTAGTCCTGAAAACCATTAGTCTCAGCTATCCGATTTCTTTGTGACTCTCATCCTGATATCCCATGATAGGCCAGAGGTCGTTCTCGACACTTTAGATTTCCCGCATCCCAACGCACAACTATTTTTTGCTCATTTTAACAAACATAAAAACACTTGGTGAGCCAATGGCACAGACCTCACGGGTGAACCAGATTTGACCGAGCAACATATTCCTGGACCAACATCTTTACTGATCCTGCAACAACATTTCAATCAACCAATCAGATCTGAGGGACAAGTTCACAGTTTATGTCAAGTTTAGGCTTATAATCGGGGTTAGGTGCTTCTACATCAGTGTTACTCACACATCATTTCCCTCTAGTTTAAGGGATAACTTATTATGGGTAGAGTGAGGTTTAGTGGTAGGGATAGGGATAGGGTTAGGATTGTTTAAAATAGTCATTGGACTATGAAAAAGCCAAAGCGGACAAACTTATTGTGTTGTTGCTGTCCTTTTTAGGTAAACTTTGGACTTCTGAGCCCAAAGACTAATTTCTTTAATTTCTGAGACTAAAGTTAGTGGGACCTTTATAGTTTTAGCTCTAATGTTTAAAGATTTATTTCATGAAAATAATGCAGATGTAACATTTTACAGTATATCTTACTTCAATATTAAAGTATATCATACTCCCAATATCTAATCAAATGATGTCTCAGCCTCAGGTCTAATATCCTCTTACGCTAAAACCAGCAGATCCATCCAAAATTAAACTCAATTAAACACGTCACGACACAACATTATCACATTCATCAAACCTTTTCATTCATCAGTCAGTCCTTTTCAACCACAATACATATTTAGCATATTTTTACATTTGCTATAGTGTTCACAATTTAAACGTATAGAGTAGACTGGAGAATCTTTAAAGTCCCCCTGTGGTGAAAATCAAGTTTTTAATGTTGTTTATATGTCTATGTGGTGTTTTTAATATGCTTTAAGACAAACCATGTGTAAATTCATAAGTGGACAGCATTGCTGAGTATTTTCTCCTTAAAACTGCAGTGAACCAAAGACAGTCTCAAAAACACGCTTTGAAATCGCTGGTGTTTCTGACGACACAAACTACCTTGTAACCAATCAGATCAACTTGTGATCGTCAACGAGTGGATCTCTGAGCTGAGTGAGTGAGTGGAGGCGGGGCTCATTTGCATATTCATAGAACCACACATACTAAATGAGGCAAGAGTGTAGAGTTACATTCAAGCTATTTTAAGGCATTAAGAATTTTTTTTTCAAGGAAAAAAAAATTTGAAATATGTAATTTTGGTGATCAAAGATGAGTTTTAAGGGATAAAATTATTGACTAAGCTACAAGGGGACTTTTTTCCTTCAATGTACTCTCAAACAATGAATGCTTTACAGGTAAAACAATAGAAAATTGTTGCTTAGAAGGCAATGATTCAATTTATACAGCAACAGCAACATTTCTTACAATTTACAATCACCTGACATATCTGAGGCCGAAATGCATCCGTGTGCAGTTTTCTTGCAAAAAACTTGGAAAACAAAACACTTGGAAAACTGCTGCCATTCAAGAATTCATTAGCACAGCAAGAGACCCAGTAGAATTAGGATTTCTGGGAAATGTAGTTTTGAGTAACGTCATTTTAAAGGCAATGTGGTAATTCAAAACCTTCTACCATCTGGTTCTATAATCGCCTCCCACTCACAAAGAGCCTTTTCTCGTCCCTCGGCTCGTGTTTATTTTGTGTTCTCTCTTTTGTTTACTCTTATGGCACAGGTACAGGAACGAGAGATCGGGTCAGAAAGACAGGCCAAAGAGAGATGCTCGAGATATGTCTGGAATTCTCCACATGTGCACTTAACCTGCGCATGAACTCTGGGATACGGCCAAATGTTTTTCAGCTAGTCATGGGAGTAACGTTCTCTTCTCACCACTAACACAACAGTTCACTTCAGCCATAGTGTTGTGAAATGTGTGTTTAAAGCTTACATAACATTTTACATTATAACATAATGTTTAAGAAGATATATTTTTTCTGTCACTGTTTATACCAAATATAGTGAATATACCAAAAGTGTCTTATTCTGATCATGCTTGTGAGGTTATTTAGCTGTCACTTCTTTTATTTTGAAATACAACAGACAGAAACCAGGAGAGAAATGTTTCACAGCAAATTCTTGTTACTGTTATATTAGTATTATTTTGCAGCCAATCAAATGTTCAGTTCTCGAGTTATTTGAGTGTGTTTCTGCTTTAAAGGTCATCACGAAACACTGCTATTTGAGAAGCCCTTCAAAGAGACTATGTTTTACTAGAATATGGTGATGAAACTGGCTGATAACTTTAGAATTAATAAACCCAATTCAACATGATATGATCTATTTTCTTGGTATTTAATATCAATAATGTGTATTTCATAAGTATCTGTAGTGAGTGCAGGACGCTGTCTGAATGATTCTGACAAAAATGTATGCAGACTAATAATTCTCTGTCTGTAATTATAAATAAATAAATAAATAAAACTTTATAGAGATAACCTAAGACAAACAGTGAAAGTGCAGGAAGAAAATACAGTCAGATCATCCACAACAAAACATATTGGTTGTTGCTGAAATACTAAACTTACAACTAAAATGTCAAACTGTAATTCATATGCAAATGAATCAAGTGTTTAATAAAAGAAGAAACAATTACAAAATAAAGCATAAGCTATAAGAATGTTAAAAATGTTAGAAATATATTAAATGTTCACCGACATATAAGCCCACACTGGACTTGTCATGTTACAATTTTAAAAAACTTTATGCCAATTTTAAAACGTTTATGCCAAAACATAAAACTATTCAAATAGGAGATACATTTTCATTTTAATATGCACTTTATTGTGGGGCTTTTCAAATATCTGAGACCATAAACATATTTGGGTTTGACCTCTCTCTATCCCTATTTTTTCCTCTTTTGCAAAGTCATGGAAATGCATTAGTAAATTTTCGTATTGTGTTGTTGGAGCAAGTGGGAATGCAAAAATTCGATTTGCTTTGGTCTCCCATGTACCTCTATTTACCTTGCTTTAGTTTACTTCCACTTTCCAAACCTGGAAATGTGAAAAGGGTTCATATAGAGCAGAATAAATCCACTCACGCACATGCCAAATGCAGAATGATGGGTTTTAATGTAACCTGAGTGCTTTACATTCAAAAGTTCACAACAGTTACAGTCAAAAAGTTGTGGGAATGAAATGTTTAGCTAATGGCATTCAACCAGTCATATACAGAATCAATGAACAATGATATCAGTGAGAAACAAGGCATACTCTATCTGCGCCAGTAAAGGCACAGGCACATTTTGTTTGCAGTGAGTAACTGAATATATAAAATGTTTCATTGGAAAAATTGTGATTGATGAGATTATTCTCTCCTTCATGCGCTCCACTAACTACACTACCATTGGTAGTTACTGATGAGAGAGATAAAAATAAACTTTTCTCAACTTTGTGGCATCGATGGACCATCTAATGGTCACTTTTGCTCATGTCACACAAAAAAAACATTAAAAATGAGATCATGTTGCAGTGTAAACAGGGCTTAACTGATATATGAAGGACTAGCATGCATGTAAAGTCTTTTTGCACACTGTACACTCACTGCAGCCGCCTACTCTCGACTACATCTCAGGCGAGGCAAGGCGCATCTCAAACAAGCCTATTATTTACATATTTAGTAATACAAAGCACAACGTATTGCATATAAATCACCGTGAGAGCTTTCCAATATGCGCGCCACTGAGTGACGTCTGTACTTCCAGGTCAGAGAGCACCTGTCCATCAAAAGCTCACTATCCAATCAGAGTAGATCTCCGTTAAGCCCACCCCCACAAGAGGTTTGTCTCAAAACAGCAAACGAAAAACTCCGAAGCATAAGCGAAATCTGTGGCAATGCATGCATTCAGAATCCACGATTTGCGAAAACGAATCTTTGAAAAACATTAACAAAGAATGAAGCATATTTGAAGAGCCTGTTAAATTTGTGCGACTGAGTTCATTTTTTTCATTTTCATTGTGCTTTTCTTCTTTTGTAATGGCATATTTTTGATAGTTTCTGAAAAAGTTACGTTCAGTATTAAGGTTACGTTCAGTTTTATAAAGTTACGTTAATTTTTTTTTTTAAACAAACAAATTAAATAAAGAAAAAGCAGAAACAAGCGATTGCATATGTAAGCAGATGCATACGTAAAATAACATGATCATCAACATTAAACAGCATATAAATCAAAACTGCCTAATACTGAATGAAATGTCGACCCAGAATGAGTTACAGGATTGAAGCTTTAGCATTGTTGATGAACTCCATCTACTCCATCTGTGTTTTGATCATCATTCTGAATCTCATCTGGGTGTGGGATTTGACAAAAACGTGATTTTCTCAGCTTTTTGCTGAAAATGTTGCTTCTTTTATTAATCTCTTACCCACATTCAAGTGTTGATAAATAAAAAAATGCATAAAGCTACAACAGAACAGTTTTTTTTGTTGTTTGTTTGTTTAAAAGCAGAGGGTCTGTTCTTTCTTTTGATAAATTGCATGTTCAGATATTCATACAACAAAATATTCTGGGTTCCATGAAACTTTTGTGAAAATGTCTGGCTGGCAACTTTAAAAAAAATGCTGTCAGGGAAAGAGTTAAGAAAGCTTAAATAAATAAGTTTTTGTGGACAATAGTCAAGCTGCTGTAACTTAATGCATTTCTTGGAAAAGGAAAGCAGAATTTAATTTCAGTTTCATTTTTCAAATTACAATCAGTTTCCCAAGTCTTTATCAGTGACATTATGCTGGGTGTGACTGTGAGCGACACACTCTCAGTGTCATGAGACATGCACATATCAGATTTACTGACTGTAAACATTCCAGACACTTGCACACCTATCATCAACAGTTTCAGAAATCAATCATGTCACTGCTTGAGGCACAGCACTCGCAACACCAATGTCACAGGTTCAATTCCCAGACAACACTTGGACTGATACATGTATTGCCTGAATACTATACATGTTTGAATCACATCAGCTGCCAACTGTAATGTAAAACTCTTGGTGCATAGCATTTTTAAAACTGTAAATGTGAAATACATTGACAACAATGATACCTTATTATTTAATTTAATATAAATTAACATAAGCAGACAATTATAGGTTCATTATATATTAAATCATAATTTATATCTGTCTACATGATGTCACCTCAATAGCCTACATATAACTTTACTTTTTAAAACTATAACGTTGTTCTTACGTAAAAAAATAACAAACGAATAAATAAATAAATAAATACGTTGACATAATGAAATAGGTAGGCTAACACTTTTTTCACAGTTATGTTACATGTAGTTAGTTACTATAGTAATAACTATAAATTATGCACAATTACATGCAACTAACTGTAAACCAAACCAGATCCTAACCCTACAGTAAATACATGTAGTTACTTAATATTTCTCAGTAGCCTAATTAAATGTATAATTACAGTGTAACAAAGACACCTTAAAATAAAGTGTAACCAAGAAATATCGAAAGGAGACCATTGATTTTTATCGTCTTAACAATGAGTGAGACATTCAGAAAATGTCGCATTTGATAAACCCAAAAAATCTTAAGTTCAGGGAAACAAAGGAACATTCACATCCTGAATTATGTAATGTTTAACACCATCTACAACTATGCTACTAAGCGAAGCTACAGTAACGCGCACATTCTAAACAACGAAGCTGGCAGCATTGCAAGCGCGCGCTTTGTTTATTAAAAATGTAACTACGTTGCGTCGCGCGCTTGAAGACTTGCTTCGCTGATCGCAATTTATTCGCGTCGCGTTGCTCGTCGAAGTTGCTTCGGTCCTTTAACAAACATGGACGGTCACAAGAGGCGTAAACATAATGAGTTCGCTGAACTGAAACTTATTCCCATTTTATTAGCCTACTCTCCAACGCAACAGTCGCGCGCGTCACGGTGGGTTGTTATTCGAGGGGTGGGGCGTTGTATTTTCCCACCGATGAAAACTTGCAAACATCAAAGCATCCGCATCCTTCTTTTCATACGATACAGAACATGTCGATCACTCGCCGATACAGCTCACATTTTAATGGTTTATATCTATCGATATCTATAACACCTTCTTCGCGGTGGGAAAGTAAATTTCCCCATAATTTAGGGTACTTTCAAAGTTCGATAATCCTAAAACTTCCATGGAAAACGATGTAGCCTAATGTATGTGGTTTTATAACGACTTGAATGATGACGAATGAAGCTATTATTGCCAGAAACTTATGAAAGCCGCCATTCCCAACGAAACCAAGCATATCCCGAGGCGTGTGTATCCACAGCTCGAGACAATGATCCCACAGAAAGCTGAAGTTGATTTGTCAAGGACACTGCAGCTCACATTTGTCACTGGTTTTGGAAAGCAACAGTCAAATACACGTAAAAGTCGGATAGCGTTACCTTTTTGCTGTTTCTGCTGTTGTACCCGTTGTAGGGGTTGAATCCCGTCCTCGTAGGAACGGAGAGCAGCATTTTCTCCTCCGCGGTGTCCGGAGCGGCGAGCCTGACGTCAGTGAGAGGAAGTTCAGGCGGGATCGAGATCGAGTCCCGCGTCGCGTCGCGTCAATAGTATCGCGTCGCCAAGAAGACTGAAGCAGCCGCGTCTCTGAAGCCCCGTTCACACTGTCGCTAGTCTCTGTACTGCGAGGGCGTTCGTGGTGCTATCGTGCTAATGTTATTGGTAGACTGCACGTCTGGCCATATAGAAAATACCATCACAAGTGATACAACTGAGATATCATTCTAATTTGACTAGGAATTAGGCTTGAAAGAATTAAAAGTAGCATTATGCTGTTGGAGAGTGTTGTTACTTTACAACAGTGTTCAGTGGATTAAATCATTTACTAGACTCACTCATATGGTCATAAATTACTTTCGAATTAGACAAATAATCGAATTTCTTGTCCCTAATAGTCAAGATAATGCCGGGTAAATTGTAAAATGAACTGCAGCAGAGCTAAACTTGCATCATAGGCTACAATTAAAACACACGAACTATTATTGTATGAATCAAACTCACTAAGACTGTCGACAGTTTCTTTTCAATTCATAATTTTATTATATCCGTGTGTGTGGTTACAGACTACAGTCAAATCAGTCACATAAAACAGTGAATCGCTCCGGAACTGTCTTGCCTGCACTCGAGACTGTGACGTGAGTTCCACTCAGTGCTCGAATTGAGGGGGGGCTGGGGGGATCCGGTGTTCTGACGATTTGTGCTGCCTTGTCGAAAAATGCTACCGTAGCGCGAATCGATAGCAGAGTCTGTCGATTTGTGCTGCCTTCTCAAAAAATGCTACCCAAGTGCGAATCGATCACAGAGAACGTTGATTCATTCTCTATTGTTTCCATAATGGTGTAAATCTCACAATATTATGACATCGTTATTTTATTTAAATCAGGGTAAGTGAATGGGGAGCATATTTTGATATTTTAAATGAACTAGCAATTATCACATTTGATATAACAAGTAAAAATGACATTATTATATGAAATACAATTATAATAAAATTTATGAGTAAAGTTATGAGTACAGTATACGGTACTGTTTTTATTTTTAAAACGGTGTGAAAAGTAAAAATTATCATCAAATATTCATCTTTGACCCGTCAAAGTTTCCTACAAGTCTCCACAGCAAGGATGCATAGATTTATGGGCGTGGTAAGCAGAAGAAAAATTAGTCTGCACATGCGCATAACCAGTAAGTAGCACATCTCGATGGGTAGCATGAATCGTCAGAACACCGGACCCCCGTAAGGTATTAGGGACCCCCCATAAGAAGTAAAAAATAGAATTAGGGGGGGGTCCCTCAGATATTTTTATTTTAGTAAAAAATAATAACAAATCTGATTAAATGCATGCAATGGATACGGTAAATTTCGTGAATTGATTATTTACAATATTTTTTTTTTAAAGTTGGCTAGTTGCCATGTCTCTTTAAAATGTAAACGCCCCGCCCCACATCTAAAGAGTGCTGTGCGCATGACTGTTTGACTGGCGCCGCTCCGTTGAAGCTAATTTTAACTTTTAAAAAATGGAGAAAAATAAACCTCCACTCGAGGTCGGGAAGAGAAAGCTTCTTACCGACTTTTTTGAGGGGTAATTGTCTCTCTCTATATATCTTTCTTTATATCTAAGTTACCCACACCAAATCGGGGCTTTTGTATTCCTTGCGTAAATTGGAAACATTTAGGCTTAAGTTGCTATTTTTTTCATTATTAATAGTCCTGGTTCTACGGGAGTGCTAGATATCTCGATGGAGATGGAAAGCAGCTTTTTAGTAAAGGGAGCGATCGTTGTGTGCTTTCTAATTTCCATTCTGAATTTGTATAAAACTTGTTTTTCATGCTGCCAGCCAGGACCAATGGCCACGTAAACACAAAGTTTCGGGAATTACATCCGCATTTATGCGGGATTCACTCTTGAAATACCAATAATTGACATTGATTGCCGTGGCATTGTTTGTTTCTGAATAAAGCAGCCTTTTTCACTGAAATGGTCGTTGAATAGTTGCTGACTTACTCACTCATAACAGTGCTTTTCCGCCACCCCTACTGGACGTAACTATGTAAAAATCGCATGTGCTGAAATAGTTGAAAAATCCCCAACAACACACAGACTGACAGCCTGTTTTGTCACAATCTATATGTTTAATATCTAATAAACAAGTTTTATCCATTTAATCAAGTCTTTTGGAACAAACATTATTATCACATAATGTTATGACATAATCCACATTAATCATCCAGTTGTTTTTAGGGTAAAAACTATATTGGAAAAAAAAATACATTCTGTTGGATGTACACTAACGTTACTGTTCAAAAGTTCAAGAGTCTCTTCTGCTCACCAAGCCTGCATTGATTTGATGCAAAATACAGTAAAAACAGTAATTTTATGAAATATTATTACAATTTAAAATAATAATACAATAAAATATCATTTATTTCTGTGATCAAAGCTGAATTTTCACCATCGTTTCTCCAGTCTTCATCACATGATCCTTCAGATCTGAAATATAAACTTTTGTAGCATTATACACTACCATTTAAAAGCTTGTGGTCAGTAAGAATGTATTTTTAAAAAATGTTGGGAAATAAATTAATACTTTTATTCAGTATGGTTGCATTAAATTGATCAAAAGTGACAGTAAAGACATTTATAATGTAACAAAAGATTCTATTCCAAATAGAAACTGTTCTTTTGAACTTTCTATTGATCAAAAAATCCTGAAAAATAAAATAAATGTTTATTACATAAATGTTTGTTGATCATCAGATCATCATATTAGAGTGATTTCTGACGGATCATGTGACACTGAAGACTGGAGTAATGATGCTGAAAATTCAGCGTTGATCACGCATTTTACTATATATTCACATAGAAAACAATATTTCACAATATTACTGTTTTTTTATCAAATCAATGCAGCTTTGAGCAGAAGAGACTTTTAAAAACATTTAAAAAATTGTATCGATCTCAACTTCTGAATGGTAGTGTATATTTCATTTCATTATGTATATTTATTTAAAAATAAAAATAATGAAACCAAAACATGGCATTGTCTAGTGTGCAGGTAAAGAGGACCTCCAAGGCAAGCACAGTCCATTCCAGTTTAGCAGAGGGCAGTGGCAGGAGCTCAGCACAGGCTAGCAGCGACAAGATCTCAGAAAAGGACAAATGCAGTGATAACAGCTTTATATGGGTCTGTACCACCAACAGCAGCTCAGCACAGATCAGACAGTGATACCATCCAGTGACTCTGGAAGCCATCTGATTATTTTCTACTGTTTTTGAGACATTTCAATGTATTTTGAAGTTACTTGCTTTTACGGGTCTTCAAGAGCCTTATATGTAGTGCCCTGGTATATTTGCCATAGTTGCTGTTTTGGGTCTGCTGCCCTCTAAATCCAGTATTACTTTAGTAAGTAATTTAAAAGAATAATTATATATATAATTCTTTATCAAGCGTTTTTAATAAATAAGATATATTTATGCATATTATGATCAAATATATTGTATATTTTGTATAAAGTGTATATTGCAAGACTAAACCTACATACACCCCCCCTCCCGTAAAAAAAAACTTGGATCTGTGAGACCGAAGGATGACCGTCACTACGGTCTAATAGGATGATAACCTTCGTTCCGCCTTCTCTCGAGACCTTATGTAAACAAAGTCATGCCCATGACCCCGGAAGCGGAATGTCACGCACTATAAAAGGCGAGTAAACTTCCGGCTCGTTCTCTTACCTTGAACGCCCCAGTGTTCCGAGCGACAAGGATAGTGATGGTCATCCTTCGGTCTCACAGATCCATAGTTATATTCATAACTTACGATCTGTTTCGACCTCACTCAGACCGTCACTACGGTCTAATAGGATGACTCATGTCAACAGGGTCGCGAGGAACTACAAACTCTGAACTATTCAAACCTCGCTGGGCTACAGACATCAAAACTGCAGTGCTGACAGGCGTTGTGCTAGTTATGTCAACTCTGTAAAATTTTGCAAATGTACATGGTGTAGACCATGATGCTGCAGCACAAATCTCCCCCACTGAAACTCCTTTTAGTGCAGCCCAAGAGGTAGCTACACTTCTGGTTGAGTGGGCCCGTATTCCCATAGGAACCGGTAACCCACTTCCTGAATAAGCCTGGGAAATAACCTCAACCAACCAATGTGACAAACGTTGCTTAGAAAGTGGACACCCTAGTCTGGCCCTCCCATAGCAAACAAAAAGCTGAGAATGAGACTTCCTCAAGGTCTGAGTAAAATTAACATAAGTGCGTAATGTCCTTACTGGACAAAGGGTGAGCAAATTCTGCTGATCTGCCTGTGAAGGGGGTTGAAATTGAACTACCTCCAGAGCTTGATTCCTGAGCTGAGAATTAAGTACTTTTGGTAAAAAGGCAGGGTTGGGCCAGAGCGTCACCCCTGTGCCATCTGGCCTCCAACGTAAACAATCCTCACTAATAGATAGCGCACACAATTCTCCTACCCTTTTAGCAGAGCATATAGCCAAGAGAAAAGCTGTCTTGAGAGACCAAGCTTTAAAATCTGCATCTGCCATAGGCTCGTATGGGGGCTTAGTGAGAGAGTCCAGTACAAAAGGCAAATCCCAATTGGGTACCCGCAAAGTGCGATTTGGACATAAGCGACCAGCTCCCTTCAGGAACTGACCTACCAAGGGATGTCGGCCTAATGGTCGGCCATCCACTCCCCGATGAGATGCTGAAATAGATGAAGCATAAACCCTGATTGTACTGGCCGCCTTGCCCTGATCCAGTTGAGCCTGCAGGAATCTAAGGACAAGTGGCACAGAGCAGTTTATTGGATCAACATTCAAGCCTAAACACCAGTCTGAAAAAATTCTCCACTTTATGGAGTAATTAGCCCGAGTAGATGGAGCTCTGGCGTTATTCAGTGTCTCGCGTACCGTTTCATCTAGCTGTTGAGGGACGGACTCTGCAGAGGCCATACCCACAATCGTAGTGCCATCGGGTTTGGATGCCAAATCTGCCCGTCTATTTGGGATAGGAGATCTGCCCTTGATGGAAGTTGCCACGGAGGGCCCTGAACCAACTGAACTAGGTCCGGGAACCATGGTCTTCCCGGCCAGCGTGGAGCAACTAGCAGAACTGTGCAATGACCCTCCCTGATCCTCTGGAGGACCTGGGAAATCAGAGGAAAGGGGTGAAAAGCATATAATAAGCCTCTCGGCCACTCTTGTGACAGAGCATCCAGGCCCAAACTGCCTTCTTGTACCGTGAGGGAGTACCATCCCAGGCAATGGGTCGTCTCCCTGGAAGCAAAGAGATCTACATGAGCTGTCCCGTATCGAGTCCAAATTTGGGCTATTACCTCCGCGTGCAACCGCCACTCCCCTGGGAGAGGCCCTGTTCTGGACAAAATGTCGGCTGCTCTGTTTGTCACACCCGGGATGTGGATTGTTCTCAGTGAGGACAGCCGTGGCCATGTCCATGTCAGCAGGTTCGTTGCCACCTGGAGACAGCGTAGTGATTTCGTCCCTCCTTGGTGATTTATGTGGTAAACTGCTGAGGTACTGTCTGTTCTCACTAGCACATGCTTGTGGCGCAAAAATGGTAAGAGCGAGATGAGAGCGAGATGAACAGCCCTCAGTTCGAGCACATTTATGTGTTCTGATGACCAAGGGGGATCCCATTTGCCCCTTACTGATCTGCCTTCCCAAACGGCTCCCCAACCTGTCAGTGATGCGTCTGTTGTTATCACTGATCTTCTGTGAGGAAGATTGCCCAGTGGAGTTCCCCTGCGGAGAAAGTCCTTGTCCCTCCAATGGAGTAAGGCCCCCATGCAGGCCTTTGTCACCAACAGCCTCGTACTTCTGTCCTTTATTGGATGAAGACGAAAAGAATTGAACCACCTCTGTATCGGCCGTGTCCTCAGTAGGCCTAAGGGAATTACCACTGATGCTGCCGCCATCAGTCCTACCAGCTTCTGAACCCTGTGGGCTGTCACAAGCTTCCCCTTCTGGAAGTGACCCAACGCCTTCTTCAGGCTGTCTATTCTCTGGGGAGTGAGACATGCCTCCATTGTTATGGAGTTGAAATGTAGCCCCAGGAATTTCACCTGCTGTTGAGGCTGGAGACTGCTCTTCTTCCAGTTCACCGTGAACCCCAGGGACTGAATGTGAGCTAGTACCTCCTCTGTGTTTCTGATCACCTGCTCTTGAGAGGGAGCACAAATTAACCAATCGTCCAGATATGGCAGGATTTTGATACCGCGCAGCTGAAGGGGAGCTAGGGCGGCTGAGATCACCCGAGTAAAAACTCTCGGTGCCAAAGACAGGCCGAACGGTAGAACCTGGAACTGAAAGGCCTGGCCTTGAAAAGCAAAGCGGAGAAAGGGCCTGTGCTCTGGACAAATTGGAACATGGAAATATGCGTCCTTTAAATCCAGGGACGTGAACCATTCTCCTGCACGTATGGACTGCATTACCATCTTTGTATGAATCATTTTGAATGGAAGAATTTTTAAGTACTGGTTGAGGTGCCTGAGATCTAGAATGGGATGATGACCACCATCTTTTTTTGGAATTATGAAATACGTTGAATAAAACCCAGTTTGCTGTGCGTTGAAGGGCACCTTTGTGATTGCTCCTTTTTGTAAAAGAGCTTGCACCTCTTCCCTTAATACGGGCTCCAATAGTGGGTCCTTGACAATAGTCATTCTGACCCTTGAAAACGAGGGGGGGGGGGGGGCGCCGTCGAAACTGTAGCCGATACCCGTGAGTTATTGTGGATATAACCCACTGGTCTGAGATCACTCTCTCCCAACTGGCCCGTGAAAGTTGAGAGGAACAGTCGACGGCCAGCCCCTGACTCCTATGCAGGTCCGCCATCACGTCCTGCACCCTTTCGTGAACCTCTCTGTTGGGCTCCCCCACGGGACTGAAATCTCCTCTGGGGATAAGTGGCAGGATTTTGTTTTTGGGCACGAAAGCTCTGCCCCTGAACACTAACAAGATTGCCACTCATGTGTCTAGACCAGGCAGGTTGCTGCGGCCTTTGTGTTTCTCGAGCCCTTGGTCTGAAGACTGGAGCTGGTTTATGACAAGCCCGCTGAACAGCTTCTCTCGTTGCAATGGAGCGCTCCGCCTTATCCAGCACCTCCTGAGAATTTGAATTAAAAACGTGCCCGGGAATTACTGGCAAATTCATTAGCTCGCTTCGTATGGTCTCTGGCAAAGAGGTTTGTGCCAGCCATATCTGTCTACGACATAAAACAGCCGAAGACATGGCGTCCCCCACATCACGGGTCAATTGTGAGTGGGCTGCCAGAGCAGAATCAACCAGGTTCCTAGAATCCTGGTCATCCGCACTTACTGTTTTCCGTAAGGCTGCTAAGAGGATAGCCAAAGCATTGCCTGTACGAGCTGCACGTGCAGCGGCATTAAAGGATCTTGAGATCAGACGGTCAGTTTTTGCACACTCCTTCTTGGGACAGCGAGGGTTAGCAGATGCATAAGCTGGTCCCAGAGTTGTCCATGATGCTATTTCTTGTTCTACTGGTGGCATGTCCCCCAGTCCAGTTTCTTTTGGGTAATGGGCATTGGCCAACCGCCTGCAGCCTGCATTGAATTGAGGCTTCTGAGATGGTTTCTTCCATATTGTCCTCAACATTGAGGTATAATCATCTGCCACTGGAATGTAAGATGGAGAATTAGTCTGAGGTATGCCTTCCCAGACACCCCCGACAGGAGCTGGGTCAGGCACAGAAGGCTGCAAACAAAGAATTTTTGCTGCACTAAATACTCTAGCAACCAGAGTATTTGCTGGAAAATCATCCCTCCCTGTTGATTCACCATCCACTTCGGCAGAATCTGAACGGGGTCCCTCTTCCTGGCTCCCTCCTTCTGCCTGCTGCGCACCATCAACTAGTGAGTGGGGAGCACGAAGAGATAATACATCAGCATCTTCTGTGTCAGTTTCAGGATTACCCTGCTGTGCAGGTGGAGGAACGCCTTCCTGACCAGGAGGTAGTGAGGGTGAAAATGAGTGACGGGCTTCAACTCTGTCCATCCTCTGTGCTAAACTTTGAATAGCCGCCAGGATCTGTAGTTGAGTGTCTGTGTTGCCACCCTCCACTGGTGGAGCAGAAGTTGGGGGTTTAGCCACTTCCACCACCTTCTCATGGCTTGATCGGTGTGGTTCATGGCCATTGTGTGAGTGCTTGCGAGGACGCTTATGACTATGCCTGTCCGATGAGCGTTCCCTCTCCCTACCACGCTCAGGTACAGAACTGTGTACTCTATTAGCGCGGTGAAGTCGTTCCCCTCTGGGCAGGTCACAAGCTGCACTGCAGGGATTATCCACATCCTCTCTTAAATGAGCCATCCCCAGGCATGAAGGGCATTCCCGATGCCCATCACGAGGGTCCATTGATGATCGGCAATATCGGCAGCAATGAGAGGCCATGCCACACACAATCCCACTGACTGCGCACAGCCGTGAAGGATATATCAAGCCCACTCAAAGCAAAAAAGGTCTGCACTAGTACGCGAACGTATTTAGCAGGCCTATATCAAACCCCAACAGCTGCGAACAGTGATATAGGGCTCCAAAGGTAACAATACTCACCAAATATTTTGTAATGAAGTATATTCACTAGGTTATTGTGGATACTCTGAAAAAAGAAATAACCCATAATATTGAATGGCTAGTATGTTTAGAAACTAGTCTCAGAATATCTGAAAGTAGCCTACAATAAAATAATTCTCAATTCATCAGCACATAGGGTATAGCATGAATTGAGTGCTTGCATAGAATATTGAATGACTAGTTTGTAGAAACCAGCCTCAACATCAATAATCAACTAATCACAATTCAAGCAAGAATCAGTGATTGCACAGATAATACAAAAATAAAACACCACAATTCACAGGGGCACAAGGCACCTGCACCACTTGGGTGATGAATTGAATGGTGAATAAAAATATTAATTTGGTTCCTACCTGTACCGGGTCTCTATAGGCGAGAAAGGTAAAGAGAACGAGCCGGAAGTTTACTCGCCTTTTATAGTGCGTGACGTTCCGCTTCCGGGGTCATGGGCATGACTTTGTTTACATAAGGTCTCGAGAGAAGGCGGAACGAAGGTTATCATCCTATTAGACCGTAGTGACGGTCTGAGTGAGGTCGAAACAGATCCCGCCCGGGTCCTAGCGCCACAAACACTGCACCACACACACACGCACACGCGCACGCGCACGCACGCACGCACGCACGCACACACACACGCACACACACACACAAACATATAATTTTGTTGTATATTAAAGTAAGTGTTTGGGGCAAAATTTGGTGATTAAATTGGAAAATACCATAGCCTATACACAAACAGAAATGGACATTAATTTTCAGGGACAACCTGCAGCAATGATTTACATGTGTTAAAATCACTTAAAAAGTCCAAATGTGTCGGTATTCCTTAATCCAGTAAACAGGGAACGTAACATTTGGCTAACATTCTGGCAGGATTGTGAACAAATGTTCTTCCAGTAACATTAATACAATGTTTGTTCAAGATATAATTTTGTTATAAATGTTTGGAGCAAAATTTGGTGATTTATTATGTATAACTTACTATAATAATAATATATAGAATAACTTAAGCATTATATTGAGGCCTTAAAAGATGAAGAAATTAGAAGACAATTTAGAAGAAAAAAAAAAGTTATCGTTAAGTTGTAAGTTATCCCCTGTATATTTTGTATTTGTTTTTTATTGTTTTTTTCTGTTTCCTTTGATGCTATTATGAATATAATAAATAATAGTTATATTGTGATCCTCTGTATGTGCATGTTGTTATTGTTCTGTTATGCAATAATTAGTTAATTAATTACAGAAACCTGCAAACGCTGTAGAACATTTGAAAAAAGTTCATCTATATAGACTACTTGGCATTGTATAAAGCCTTGTTGGTGAATAATTTCTCTAATGAGAAAAATGTGCTTTGTGAAAATGATACTTTGTTTTTTTATTCATCGTAATCCATCCTCTTTTTTTTTTACTTGTTTGTTTCTGATAAGCACTTTAAATTACTATTGTGTAAGAAACGTGCTATACAAATAAGTCAGATTTGTATTTCAAAATGTCAAGGAATCAATTAAATAACAATTTTAAAATAAAACTTTCCGGCTACACATTCATTTTATTCCAGAGTTATGCCTGTATAGTGACAACCTGCGGGAAGCATAAACGTGTTAAAATCACTTAAAAAGTCAAAATGTGCAGATATTCATTTATCCAGCTAACAGGGAAAGTGTTCTAACCTTTGACTAACATTCTGGCAGGGTTACGAACAAATGTTCTTCCAGTAACATTTATACAATGTTTGTTCAAAGTTATCTGGTCTATAATAATGTTCCCAAAACGTTAACATAACATTATCTATACATAGTTCATGGAACATTATTTTCTGAAATGTTTTAGCTGTAACATTTTTTTACTATTTTTTTTAGAACATTCAGAAAGTATTCAAAAGTAACATTACCATAACGTTTGCAAAACTATTCCATAACCAAGAAAAACGTTTTTTAAAACTTTTAAAATATGGTTGTTTTGAAAGTTCAGAGAACACTCAGAAATAATGCTTTCATAACTTAACAAGAACATTAACAAAACATTATATTATCTATATTTTCTGCTGGATCTGTCAGCTGCTTTGACAGTTCTGACACAGATAACCACCAGATTCCCCTGTCAACCCACATGACTTAGGGCATCTCAGGAACCGCACACCAATAGTTCCTGTCCTCTCAGGTACTGTAGGTCCTTTAGGGTGTCATGGAGGGCTGTCTGGAGTGCCTCAGGGCTCAGTGCTGGGACCACTTCTCTTCTCCATCTCCATGACATCATTAGGATCTGTCATTCAGAAAAAATGGCTTTTCTTATCACTGCTTTTCTGACGACACTCTACCTCTCATTCCAGCCGGTGATCCGATGGTAGATACTCGCATCTCAGCCTGCCTGACAGACATTTCTAGTTTGCAAAGAAAGAACTGCATGTGGTCTCAGCCAACCCAACACTACACCACAACTTCTCCACTCAGCTGGGATTGTCAGCCATGACTCCATCCAGGAACCTTGGAGTTGTGATTGATCATTTGAACTTCACAGACCTCATTGCTCGAAATGCCTGGTCCTGCTGGTTTGCCTTATACAACATTAGGAAGATCAGGCCCTTCCTATCGAATATCGAGTATTACTTCATCGGAATGGTATGAAACTTGATAAAGGTTTTCACACACACACACACAGACACACACACACACACACACACACACACACACACACACACACACACACACACACACACACACACACACACACACACACACACACACACACACACACACACACACACACACAACATGGACATGATTAAAAAAGGTTAAATGGTTCTGAAAAAAAGTACAGCATTGGAAATGAATGGGAAACTAATTGAATCTAGTGGAAACAGTACTGCACCCAAACAAAATCTTAACCGAAAGATACAAAGCATTCAAGATTTGACAGATTAAATTGGAAATTTAATTTTCAGGTCTGTACTCCAAAAGTGAATAAATGTTTTATAACTACAGCATAGATATATTTTAGTACCATAAAATCCCCTAAAAAAATGAGTTTGGACTGCCACACCAGGAGCACCAAATCTGCAAAGGAATTATCAATTTAGTGATAACTTTTCGCATCCAATTACTCTTAATTTGTTTTTAATATGCTTATCTATAGTGACATAATACAATATAGATAACATGCAACATAAAAGTAAAGGTCAACATAAAAGTCACAGCTCATGTTCAGCATAATTTTTCAACGAATTTCCAGTTGCATAATAACAATGTAAGAGTTGACCGCTCTCATAGTTTGATTTGTTTCTTGTAGTGCTAGTTTAGTAACTCATGCGGCATAAATTGTGATCATGAATTACAGTCACTGTTGATCATTGTTACATTATGAACTGCAGTAATATACAATAATGCCCATTTGCTTAATCTCTTTGATGACTTTAGGTCTAGTGTTCATTGTTCTTAATTTGTTCTAAATACATCACTTTGACAATTCCTTTCATTCATAAAATTAATTTTACCATGAATTTGACATATACCGAATGCTGTCTGGACTACGGATAATGACCCTCAGCCAGAGAGGCTAAATGATAGTGAATGAGAGCTACTCTATCGATATACGTATGTCACTGTGGAGATTCATATGGTTTGGGTATAAACAGGTCTGTTGCCAAGCAACAAAGCCCCCAGTTATGGACATTTTGTCTCATAAAATCCACACAAATGAGCTATTGAGAGCCTAAGCGATATACGTGTGAGATTCTGTTCGTTTGTTTGGTGGTTTACATGGTTACATGCAGTTTAAGTGTTGCTTTGACCCTTCAACAAAATTATAATATGATTAGAAAAAGTGAGTTTTACGTTGCATTACAGTAAAAAGAGCTTTTTCACACTGGCGAGACTGAGACAGTTCATGTTTTTATTAGGTCATCTCTTCCCCTGGAACCGAGATTGCACTGTTAATGGCACTCAGTCTTAAACAACTCTCTTAAATAGGCATACATGTGAAAAAGAGCCCAAATGTTTTTTTTGTTTTTTACAGAAAATATGAAGAATAGATAATTTAACTTTATTGAACTGGAGTGATTTCTAACTTTAAAATTACTGTAGCTACTAGTTTATTTAATCTGTCTAACAATGCCAAACACTTAATACACATTAGGATAATTATACCAGATACTTGTCAGCTTTTTAAATTGCCTTTATCCATTAATTTATAATTGTATTTTTCTTTATTCATAACTGCATGGTGGAGATAGATCACAACTGTGAGACAGTCAAGAAATTTCAACAAATATTAATATGGTTTGTGTTTATTTCCATCTTTGTTTAGATTATCAGTGTAATCATTTTATGATGGATATCTCTATTTTAAGGGTCTTTCAACAAGGGTAAAATGATCAAATCTGGAAAACAAAAATGTTTCTAAGATTGATGATATAATATGAAAAAGAAAATGAGGGCCCAAAGGGTTTGGAGCATCTGTGTTGTTGATAGTGTCTCAGTTACTTACGTAACCTCGGTTCCCTGAGAGTAGGGAATGAGTATTGCGTAAGGCTAGCTTACGCTATGGGAAAACTCCTTTTCTCGAGAGTATTGAAGCCAAATTTTTAAAACGCAGTGCAGCTGCAGTCATTGGCGGTCATTGACTGTGCTGCGGCAATTGCACGACCCTATGGCGAGGCGGCTCAGACGCGAGAACCAATCAGGCTGCTTCGCGCCCTGGCGTGTCAGAGCCCGCCAGAATGGGTGTGGCCTAAGCCTTTATATTGGCCCATTCAGCCAAAGGTAGTCAGGTTTAAAGGATTAGTTCACCTCAAAATGAAGATTTCCTGATAATTTACTCACCCCAATGCCATCCAATATGTTCATGTCTTTCTTTCTTCAGTGGAAAAGACATTTTTTGAGGAAAACATTTCAGTATTTTTCTCCACACAATGGACTTTACTGGTCACCAACAATGTTGAAGTCCAAATCAATGCAGTTTCAAATGGCTTTAAAGTGCTTCAAAGGTCTCTGCACAATCCCAGCTGAGGAATGTGGTCTTATCTAGCGAAACGATCGGTCATTTTCTAAAAAAAATAAAAAATGATATATTTTTTAACCACAATTGTTCGTCTTGTGCTGGTCTGCGACGCGCCAGGCATCACGTCATCACGTTGGAAAGGTCAAGTGGAAGTACCGCCCCACTGTTTGCAAGTGTGGAGAAGGAGGATCGTTCAAATTTTACTGTATGTTAAATGACATATTTATGTCTTTGTGTCAGTTTATTGTTTAAAATGGTCCTTTCGTGTGCGTATCCTGGATGTTTAAAACAATGGGGCGGTACTTCCACTTGACCTTTCCAACGTGATGACGTAATGCCTGGTGCGTCGGGCAAGAAAGACATGAACATCTTGGATGGCATTGGGGTGAGTAAATTATCAGGAAATTTTCATTTTGAGGTGAACTAATCCTTTAAGTCGACTGCAGCGATCCCCTGATCAAGCACAGTAGCATGGCGGGTTACGCAATACTCGTTCCCTCATGGCGGCGCCTTCTTAGGGTGGCTCAAAGCAGAGCTGGTAAGCTTTGGGAGAAAGAGGCGCATGGCCTGCGACGCTTTCTGAGCCTCTGTGTAGCAATCCACGAACCCTTTAACCACTGGGCCAAACAGGCCGGTGGTGGAGATGGGAGAGTCAAGAAACGCCGCCCTGTTTGCATCTTTCATGTCGGTTAAATTTAGCCATAGGTGCCGCTCAAGCACCGTCAGGTTCGCCATGCTTCGTCCAATCGCCTGGGCTGTAGACTTTGTGGCTCGCAGGGCCGGGTCTGTGGTGCTGCGCAGATCCTTAAAAGCCTCTGGTTCAGGGCCAGACTCGTCCATTGTTCTGAGAAGTTTGGCCTGAAAGACTTGAAATACAGCCATAGTGTGAAGCGCCGAAGCAGCTTGGCCAGCGGCGGCATATGTACGGCCGGAGAGCACTGAAGTGCTCAGTGCTCAAGTGCTCAAGGCAGGGCTTCGATGGATTTGAAGCTTTGGCCCTCCATCCTGTAGCCACCGAGGGGAGGAACCGCCTCGTATCCCTTTTCCAGAGCGCCGTCTACAGTAGAGAGCGTCGAGGAAAATGAAGCCTTTAAGCGCGCTGAGTAAGGTGCTTTCCACGACTTAGTCAGCTCATCATGGACTTCAGGGAAAAAGGGGGCGGGTCTCTGAAGAGGGGCCTTTCGGCGCCCCTGCAGGAAACACTTATCCAGCCTGCTGCACGTGGGCTCGTTGGGCGAAGACCACTCGAGCCCGAGGTTATCAACGGCCTTGGTGAGCACGCGGAGAAGTTCGGCGTCAATGCTCGTCCTCGCGCTGGCTTGAGTTGATGGCGCAGGGCCCACTCATCACAGTCGGATGCAGCGAGAGAAAGGCTGTCATCCTTAACATCCTCCTCGTCCGATGCTCCAAACGAGACGAGGCCTACCGCTCGCATCGAGGGGCGTTGGTCCGCCTGCGTGAACATGACCGGCGAGGGAGTTTCTCTTGGAGACAGCGAAGCACGCAGGGACTGGCCCGGCGTGAGTTCGCTCGTTTCTGTCCGCTCTGGTGCCCTTTGTGAGCGGCGCTTCTTTTTGCGTGGCTCAGCAGAAGGGAGAGAGAGAGCGGGAATAGATGGGTCGTCTTCGGCGAAAATTGCCAGTCGAGCCCGCAGGGTGGGGAGATCCATCATGTCGCACCCAGGGCAGCCGCCCTTAATGAGTGCAGCTTCAGCGCGGTCCGGACCCAGGCCGGAAGCGCAGAGGATGTGACAATCTCCGCCGTAAAGGTGGCCTCTGCACGAGGCACAGTTACTGCGAGGCATTTGTATCAATGCCTCAGAAATCTGCTCTTTCTCTGCACAGCAGAACAGCGGGCTGAAGGCGGCATCCGGTGAAGACCAGGTAGCCGGCGTCCTCAGATCTGCGAAGCAGGGGCTTGTTCCTCTAGAGGCTTTTTGATGGCGGCGAAGGCTCTTCCAGAGATCAGCGAAGTGTAGAGTTCGCTGAAGGAGACAAAATCTGACTACCTTTGGCTGAATAGGCCAATATAAAGGCTTAAGCCACGCCCATTCTGGCAGGCTTCGATGTGTCTGGTTCGATGACTCTCGCGTCTGAGCCACCTCGCCATAGGTTTGTGCAGTTGCCGCAGCACAGCCAATGACTGCGCTAGCCGCTCATCTGTGTCTGCTGTGCAGCTGCACTACGTTTTAAAAATTTGGCTTCAATATTCCTGAGAAAAGGAGTTTTCCCATAGTGTAGCCTTACGCAATACGAGAGACCACTCAAAAGGGAAAGACTGTAATGCAGTTAACATGATGCATATTTATGTGTTGTTCTTTACTTTAAAAATGTTGCCATATCACAATAAAACATTTACAATACATAGTACAACAGTAAAGTTTTTCCATACATGTTTTAAAATATATATGAAAAAAATACTTTTTTTAAAACAAAGAATAAAAACATTTTGAAGTTATATATTTAATAAAGTTCTGTACACCTGATTAAATTGCCTGTGATTAATATTTAATACGTTTTGTACAGTGTGTATTTTTGGTGTCGTTGTTCAGAAACCTGAACCAATAGAGACTATGGACTCATTTCAAAGCTGTATTTTATATTTTATTTTATTTTTACATTTAATTTTATATTTAACAATATTAACATTATTTTCCTGTTATCTCTGTAAAACTGCTTGGAAACAATCTGTATTTTAAAAAGCGCTATATAAATAAATAAAGGTGACTGTATGTTACTCCAATGAACTGCCTCAGTAATGTGTTGCAGTTGCAGAATGTATTTGCAGAAACGTGGTAAAATGAGCAGATGGCGACATCTTGAGTTCAGTGCTGAAAATCAAAATTGAGGTTGTGTACTCTGTCACTTTAAAATGTTCGAGCTCATTACAGCAGGATGGATTCTGATTGGATGTCAATGTTTTTATCGTTTATTAGCAGGATAAATCGTTCTGAAAGTGATCCCAACAATACCATTTATCTGTGCCGTTATCGTTATAGCTGTAATGTTGACTATTTGAGAAAGATTTTTAGTGCTATATATTTATCGTCAACTTATAGTTAGTGAACGGGCCATTAGCTTCAAAGAGCATTTTTGTCCATGCAGTAGCTAATGGCCATTTAAAAATACCTGATTTTTTACATTTGTTTTGCACATAATATTTAAATAACAAATATTTCATCATATTATATTATATTATGTGGATAGTCTGCGGCTGTACAGTCATCAATAGATTGAAAAATACCAACTGTGTGGTAGGCTACTTAGCACACACTCACTAAATCCATACTTACATAAAACTGTTTTAGAGCAGTATGTGGGTATTAGTGTATCCAAAAATTAACTTTCGGGAGCAAGACAATAAAATAAAAACATTTCCGTTCAGTTTATCAGAGCAGTCACATACATTCAAAATCCTTCAAATGTCTGTGCAATTTTGAATAAAAAAATTATGTTATTGTTCCTTTGAAAATTAAGTTGAATTCCTCTGTTGGGGAGGGGGGTGTTTTTCCTCTCATCTCTTAAACACTGTGGCAGATATACAGTACACACTCTCTGTCATGTAAACCACACGGGAAGCAGAGAATCCAATAGCAGTCGTTTAATTAAAGGGCAATCCAAAAACACGTAGTCATGCAGGCAGGGGTCAAAATCCAAAAACACAAGTACAAAACCAGGAACAAGAACAAGGACGCCGATCTGAAAGTGGTGTGACATTAAACAAGGACTCCGTGACACACACTGAAACAGACTGGGTTATATACACATATTTAACAAGACTAACACAGAACAGCTGGGAACAATGATTACGGGGAACAGCTGAGTGCAATGAACTGATGAGTGACAGACAGAATGCTGGGAATTGAAGTCAAATGTGAAGGACACCGTGAGAACGAGGACCTCTAGTGATAGACAAGGGAACACAACCAGACACTGTGACATAACCCCCCTCTAAGGAGCGGCTACCAGACGCTCCACGACAACACTAAAACACGACACAAGAGTTCAGGAGGGAGGTGGAACGGTGGAGGATCAGGGGGAGGGAAGGTGGGCCAGGTCCATGAAGGGAGACAGGAACAAGGGGTGAGGGTTTAACCGGGGACCAGGGGGAAACACAAAGTCCATCGGGAGGCCAGGGCGAGACGCACAGTTCATCGGGAGGCCAGGGCGAGACGCACAGTTCATCGGGCGGCCAGGGCGAAGAAGACCCCTCGGGCGGCCAGGGCGGTGAAGACCCCTCGGGCGGCCAGGGCGGTGAAGACCCCTCGGGCGGCCAGGGCGGTGAAGACCCCTCGGGCGGCCAGGGCGGTGAAGACCCCTCGGGCGGCCAGGGCGGTGAAGACCCCTCGGGCGGCCAGGGCGGTGAAGACCCCTCGGGCGGCCAGGGCGGTGAAGACCCCTCGGGCGGCCAGGGCGGTGCAGACACCGGCTCCGGAACAGCAGACACCGGCTCCGGAACAGCAGACACCGGCTCCGGAACAGCAGACACCGGCTCCGGAACAGCAGACACCGGCTCCGGAACAGCAGACACCGGCTCCGGAACAGCAGACACCGGCTCCGGAACAGCAGACACCGGCTCCGGAACAGCAGACACCGGCTCCGGAACAGCAGACACCGGCTCCGGAACAGCAGACACCGGCTCCGGAACAGCAGACACCGGCTCCGGAACAGCCACAAGAACTGTAACAGTCACAAAAACAAACACAGAAACAAACACTGGCTCTGGCTCTGGCTCTGGAACAGGCACTGGCTCTGGAACAGGCACTGGCTCTGGAACAGGCACTGGCTCTGGAACAGGCATTGGCTCAGCCTCCGGCTCTGGAACAAGCATTGGCTCAGCCTCCGGCTTTGGAACAGGCATAGGCTCTGCCTCCGGCTCTGGAACGGGCAATGGCTCTGCCTCCGGCTCTGGAACCGGCAATGGAACTGCCTCCGGCTCTGGAACCGGCAATGGTTCTGCCTCCGGCTCTGGAACGGCCATTGGCTCTGCCTCCGGCTCCGGAACAGCAGACACTGGTTCCGGCTCTGGAACAGCAGACACGGGCATGTCCAGGATCCGAGCCAGACGCTCCAGATAGTCCAGGTCCAGGAAGGCAGACGGAACGTGAACAGTCTCTCGCTGGGCAGACGTGACGTGAACAGTCTCTCGCTGGGCAGACGTGACGTGAACAGTCTCTCGCTGGGCAGACGTGACGTGAACAGTCTCTCGCTGGGCAGACGTGACGTGAACAGTCTCTCGCTGGGCAGACGTGACGTGAACAGTCTCTCGCTGGGCAGACGTGACGTGAACAGTCTCTCGCTGGGCAGACGTGACGTGAACAGTCTCTCGCTGGGCAGACGTGACGTGAACAGTCTCTCGCTGGGCAGACGTGACTTGAACAGTCTCTCGCTGGGCAGACGTGACGTGAACAGTCTCTCGCTGGGCAGACGTGACGTGAACAGTCTCTCGCTGGGCAGACGTGACGTGAACAGTCTCTCGCTGGGCAGACGTGACGTGAACAGTCTCTCGCTGGGCAGACGTGACGTGAACAATCTCTGACTGGGCAGACGGAACGTGAACAGTCTCTGACTGGGCAGACGGGACGTGAACAGTCTCTGACTGGGCAGACGGGACGTGATACATCTCCCTTTCACCTCTGCGGCGACCTCCACGGGTCCCGCGGAACTTTACCAACCGGGTCCCCTTAAACAACTCCCTTCTCTCCCGCTCGGTGGCTGGGGAAGAGATGCCATAAAACATTCCGCTGGATTCAGTGTGACGGAGTCCTTCTGTCACGTAAACCACACGGGAAGCAGAGAATCCAATAGCAGTCGTTTAATTAAAGGGCAATCCAAAAACACGTAGTCATGCAGGCAAGGGTCAAAATCCAAAAACACAAGTACAAAACCAGGAACAAGAACAAGGACGCAGATCTGGAAGTGGTGTGAAATTAAACAAGGACTCCGTGACACACACTGAAACAGACTGGGTTATATACACATATTTAACAAGACTAACACAGAACAGCTGGGAACAATGATTACGGGGAACAGCTGAGTGCAATGAACTGATGAGTGACAGTGACAGACAGAATGCTGGGAATTGAAGTCAAATGTGAAGGACACCGTGAGAACGAGGACCTCTAGTGATAGACAAGGGAACACAACCAGACACTGTGACACTCTCATCTCTAAAACACTGTGGCAGATATACAGTACACACTCTCATCTCTTAAACACTGTGGCAGATATACAGTACACACTCTCAGATCACACATTATGCAGTGGCGTGACAGGATCTACCAGGTATTTCAGAGTGAACAATGCCATAATGTCTGCTAAACAAACTCAAAGTGTCTTATGAGTGGTGTCTCTCAAACTCAAAATGTCTCCTTGCAGACTTTCGTTGAGCTCAAGAGTGGCTTATTACAGATGCTATTATTTTTGGTCCCGAAAAATATGGCGGGCTCTGCCCCATATTAGACATGAGACTTAAAAATGATCACACTAACAAATCCTCTTGCATATTGGCTGGGAGACTACCCTAGTGAAAAAAAGTATACTTTATTGTATTTGAAATATATTCCCTTTTTCAATAGTACATTGCAAATATACTAACAAAAATTGTACTATCTTTAAATATATTAAAACTATATTAGCATGCTTTTGCCTATTTTCACAATACAACTTTTAACACACTTTAAAATAATTGTACTTTAGTATATTTTCTAAAAATATATATTTTTTAAGTTTTCTGAAGTTTCCATTCTAAGGTACAGCGTATTAGTTTACAATCCGGTATGTCATACATTTACAAAATGTGTGGATGTGTTTCTCTCCCCTCTGAGATGGACTGGAGATCGCATGCTGAATTATCTGGATGACTGGCTGGTCATGTTCTGGTAATCTGAACCGTTTTGGTCGATCGGATCACAAGTAGACGAGGAGACACATTCCTGTTTACACCTGGTGTTTTAAGGCGTCTCTTTTTTCCACTTTCGACCACTTCTGTCCTGATTTATTTGAGGGGAGGGTCTATGGGCGGGTACATGTAGATGTTTTTTTCAGATCTTTCGATCTAATGGTTGAAATAAGCTCACATTTAACACATGAACATGACAGGAGAAAACAGAAAATCATACAGAGAGCAGCAGCTTTCGTTTCTGCTCTTGATTATTAAAATGTTTAATTAAGGTTATACACATTAGAGTTCAAGATAACTCTTTTCATCTTACTACTGGATCTGCCAGTTTTCAAAGTCTCATATAATTATTAAACAGCAAGAACAAACTATGCAAAAGCAGCAGCCCTCCCGGCTCACTCGGTGTCCGAATTCACTCACTCGTTTTCATTTACTCCTTTAAGTGATCTATATTAGTGGAGTAATGTAGGGAATAGTGAATGAGGGTATAGCGGGCGATTTCGGACAGCCACTCAGTTGAGTTCACGGAGCTGATGATCTGAATCAGGTCAGGTGTGTTAAAGGGGTCCTATAATACCCTTTTCACAAGATGTAAAATAAGTCTCTGATGACCCCAGAGTGTGTATGTGAAGTTTCAGCTCAAAATACCCCACAGATATTTTTTATAGCATGTTAAAATTGTCAATTTTTGAGGGTGAGCATAAATGCGCAGTTTTTGTGTGTCCCTATAAATGCATATGAGCTGCTGCTACCGGCACAGAGGGCGGAGCTGTGTGTGTGTGTGTTAGCAGCTCCAATTAAATAGACACACTGAAAATTTCTAAAACTTAGAATTAGCGTATTCTGTCATGATAATCTATAAATCGCATTCAGGGGGCGGGGTTTATGTAAATTTTATGGTTAGTGATGTCACTAACAAGTTCATTGTAGTCCCTACCAGCTGTTGGTTGTAGTCCTTAAAAAACAATTTCTGTAAAATAAAATATCTCCCCTTGCTTTGAACTTAAGCGTCATAACATTGTTTATGCTCAAACAGCAACATTACACACTAACTAAAGTTCATCAACCATATAATCAACCACCCCTTTAAAGGGTAACTAAACCCCTGGTCAGAGCCTGACTCCACCCACTGGCAATATTTGAAAAATGCTGGAAAAGTGGGCAGAGCCCAGCGGAGGGGGGTGTGCACCTGAGACGCATCTCTTTGTATGGAACCTGCCTACGTCACCAACAACCGCTACGTCATGAACCACTGCAAACATCCAATAGGAAAATTCAACTGCAGTTGCCACCGTTCAACCTGAAGAGGGCAGCACTCAGACGTTTTTACACCATATATTGTAGAATTTAAACACTTTATACACAAATGTCAAAAAATTTACTGGAATCAATGAACAGCATTTATGAAGCTCCATTCTTACAGATCATTAACTAAAAAAAGTTGTTTTAGTGTTTAGTTACCCTTTAAATAAGGGAGACATACAGACTGTGCAGAGCGGTGGGTTCCCAGGACCAGGATTGAAAACCACAGCTCTAGCCCTCTGGATCAACACAGTGCTGTATTGTCTGGGTAGTCAAGAATGGGTTGGGATGCCCTATATGCAATGGCAGACAGGCTTTCAGCATCTGGTTGGATGTGGAGAAAGTGTGGCATATGTCTGGAACTGCAAGCAGTTCATCTAGTACTCAGCTGCGTTCTCATCCTATCCAATTCTGTAGTCCAGGGAGTAAGAGTAGAGATTGAGCATGTCTCAGGAACGAGCTCCTCCTTCAAGGACAGCAAGACAAATTTGTTCACCACCATCTATCAAGATTGGATGTGCAGATGAACTCATGAAAAAATTTACAATTGTAAAAAAGACAATGATTGAACTACAAAACAGTGTGCTTGCAAAGATAAAATGGCTGTATAAGTTTATTTTTTATGTTTAGCCATTTTGATTCCACATTTGTTGTAAGGTGAAATGTGTGATGGAGGACAGCACACACACATCCCTGTTGTATTGAGACCAACTTTATGATCCTCCCTTTCTAATGGTTCTAGAGGTCTGAAAAACATAGGGATACTAACCATAGTTGTGTTACTTAGGTAGCTTATACACGACTTCAGATATCTGAATCGATGACTTGACCATGCTAAATGGGGACTTCTGAAAAATCATGTGAACGTGCCTGATCGGGACCTCATTTGCATGTTGTTTGCATAAATTGCACAATTTCCCATTTGATTTGTGGGGACCTTGCAACAATAATAAGTATATTGCTAATAACAAGTGATATGCATTTATATTAAGTAAATCCTCAGATTTCATTTGTCCATTTGCCCTTAAAAAGAGTTTAATCTACAACTAAGCAGAATTAAAAGATACAGTAGCAGTACAAAATATCAGATTAGTTGTTCATACTGTGTGTAGTGTGAAGTGAGGCCTGCAAATGGTGCTAGTGATGCAAATTCTCACTCTTGCATAGCTAACCTAGGCCCGGTTTCACAGACAGGGCTTAGTTTAAGCCAGGATTTGGCCTTAGTTCAATTAGGACATTTAAGCAGGGCTGGGTATCGAGTTCGATACTTTTTAGGCACTGAACGAAATGCCTCTATACCACTGAGTATCAAAAAACATCTTGTTGTTTGTTACCAAATTTCGATACCTAAGGGGTTAATCTCGCCAACGTCAGTGAGCCATTAAGCATGCAGCATGGTTGGCTGTGGTGAGGCATCAAGGAAAAACACTAGTTTGTGCCGTTACGCCAGAGACGTGGCTCACACATGAGTCCGTAGCACGCAAGCGTCCCAACCCCCATAGATGTAAAAGATGTGGAAAAGATCAAAAGTGTGGCTACATTTCACCAGGCTCGATGCCAACAGCGTGCGATGCAATATTTGCGACAAGATAATTGCTTCCAAGACTGGCAACATGACAAATCTGATGAAGCTTGACAGTTAACTAGTTAACTTTAACTTGACAGTTAACGGAATAAACTTAAGAGCACAAAGTTGCTCCGTCTTCGACTGCCAGAAGAACTGGAGCGTGTCACAAATGAACCGAAACTCAGTGTATAGGCTACTTGCCTCACCAACATGACAAATAGGCATATAGAAACCTTGAGATGTCTACATTTCAACAAACCAATTCGAAAACAAATACGCTCTATGTAATCCAAATGAAAGGTGCATTTATCTCATAGGCACGCCACGCACACACGTTCACTACACTGCAGAGATGACGAGTCAGCAACGTCAACTTCATCTTTGCAGCCAACACTGACTCAGAAAACACTTTATAAGCAATTAAAATGTCTCCTGGCTATTTTTTCCCGACATATTCACAATGATTAGGCTATCTTTGCAGCCAGTGCTTTGTGGCTAGCTTTATGTGTGTGCTTGAGCGCGAGGCATATATTCTGCATATATTATATATAGGAAAAAAATTAGCGATACCCAGTCCTACATTTATGTAACATTTATAAACATGCCTTAGAAAAAATTATTACTGATGTGCATCTTGAGACAAAACAATGGCACTGATAAAATATGTCAGTGCAAGTTTCTTTCAGTTAAAACAGCTCAAACATGCATTGTAGTCTGGGACTAGCTTAAGCCTTGTCTGTGAAACCTAGTGTGGGCTAGTGTTGTCCATATAGTAATTTTCACAACTCCGAATATTTGGTTCGATTGACTGATGCTCCTATATTTGATAGGAATATCAGTGTGATTGAAGTGAATGAAGCAGTAAAAAAGTCATCTATTCTCTATTATATACAAAGATTACTGTCTGAATATTGTCAAAACCATATCAAACCATCAAGTCTAACCTTTAAACCTTTCCACTTAAAATCCACTTCCACTTATTCTTTCCTTATTTTGAATGATTCTTTAATAGTTAACCACAACCAACCAGTTAACCACAACCAACCATCTGCTACTAATTCACCTGGTACTACCATGATAATAAATCTACTACTAACTAGTAATTGAACCTCAAAACATCAACTCACATTTAAATAGCTGCATTTAACTTTTAACTTTACAAACGAACTCAGCAAATGAAGTTGCATCAAAACAATCGTTATACTAAAAAGTATAAAAAAATTCAGGTAAAGACATAAAAATATAAACAAAAACTAGGTCAAAACTCTGGAAAAACTTGTAGGATATTGCATTTTTGTATTACAATATGTGTGTGGATGTAAATATTTGGTAGTTGTTGTTTTTTTGTTTGTTTGTTTTTTGCCTCACATGTTCCCTATTTGAAATGATGTTTGCAATATGTTTATGATGACTGATAAAGGCCACAAGCTGAAAATTACTGGTCTAACAATAAAGTTGTTAATTATCCTAAAAGTTTGGCTGAAGCTTTGACCTGTTTAGAAGAAGAGTAGGTATCTCTGGAACAACTTGGAACATGGAAAAAGGCAAATGTATACAAAAACTGCCATGCTACCAGAGTTTGTAATCTTCATACTATTTGCACTGCAAACTCTTTTTATAAGCTGTAATCCGGTTATATATGAAGAATTTCAGGTTCTTCCAGTCCCGGTTCTTTAGAGCTTCTGGTTCAGCCTTTAAACACTTCTCACAGTCACTCTTTGCTGGTACAGTACAAGATGTGATGAAATGCATCATGTGCTTTTGCACCGCCTGCACCTCTGTCTGCTGCCAGGGTTTTTTCCTCTGGGTAGTTTTACCTGAAAGTGATCAGAAAAACTACATAAATAAAAGAACAAAGAATAGCGTGTGCTGAAGTTCTGAATCCTACATCAGTATTTTGCAAAACTGCAATGGAAACAGTTTTTTCGCATTTACAGGTCACCTGGCGTATATGGCGCGGTATGTTTGGTCAGAAGACCAGACAGAGTTCTTTATAAAACTCATAAAAGACAAAAGAATTACGGGAATACTGGATTCTTAACGACAAAGAAATGCCACAATCAAGACCTTGAAGCAGAAATGAGGGAGAAACACCCAGAAACACCTTATATGTGCTGCTCACACATATAAGGGGATTTCCTCTCCATTAATGCTCGGATAACACACCTAACGTCTCCTTCCATTAATAATAATGACTAGTGTAGGGACTGGGATCTACGTAAACCTACCGACATCCGTTGCCATAATCTTTGGAATGATTTATCACAAAAGGAACAAATGACGTTTTAGTCGCAGAACATCGTTAATAGAAACACAAATATTTTTTAATCGACATTTAGAAAATATCGCAAAAGTTTTGCGCAAACCTTTAATGAAAACGCTGCTAGTGAAACACTGATTTCTAGATTCTGTCCATTGGACTGAATAGATAATTGGGAAAATTATAATTTGCTATAAGCATACTGTACTGTCTTCAAAAAGAAATGATTAAATCTGATCACTTTTTATACATTCATTAATTTCCCAACATCTTTGGATTAATTACATAAATCCATCTAGCGAATTCAACGAATTATATAAGACAGCAATAGTAAATATTTCAAATGACAGTAAAGCTACTTGAAGTACAAACCATAAACAGTAGATGAACAGTGTCCCTCCTGTATGTGCCCGTCTTCCTCATCACAGTTCACAACTTTTTCTGTGAAGGTCATACAAAGCACAGCTTCACAACGTGATCAAGCAGAAAGTGTTAAACACAGAAAAAACTAACAAAAATAAAACAAATGGTAACACTTTACACTTTACAATAACGTTAATTTACCGGTAGTTAACATTAGTTAACTTGAAGTAGCTAACCTCAAAACATTAGTTAACTACCTTAGTTAACATGAAGTACGAATGAACAGTACTTCTACAGCATTAAAGCTGCAGTCCGTAGCTTTTTCCCTTTTTGTCGCCATCTCTGTTCGAAATCTGTAACTGCAGTGATTCGCGGAATTATCATCTTTACGTGGGTTGTAAATCGGCATGAAACAGCGCGGATGAACACAGTGTTTTGAGGCGAGTGCTGCTGTCAATCACCGCGCTGTGTGGATACTGTCATTCAGAATCACAGATTCACTTTTTGAAAGCTTGACCAACATAAGAATTTTCACCGGAAAATGTCTTCTGAACAAGTAAGTAACATCCATGTTTGTTCTGATCAACTAAAGGGGGGAAAAGCATTTGACATGACAAGAGATCGTTAGATTTAATCAGCGCGATTTACAGCAACCGTGCAAATCATAGCCTACTTTGTTCTCAAATTGTTCATGTTAACAACATCAGCATTGCGTGACTAACGTTATTTAATGTGTTTATGATTACCTGTGTAGTTCAGAATTCATATTCTCCATAATAGCTAAACGAGAAAGGCACAACAAAGGAAACTCCATAACTGTGTGAATTAAGAAAACGTACTGTTACACGATTGAACTATTGAAATGTCTTACTTGTTCAGCAGAAAAAGCTGTCTCTTCTTCCGTTTCGAACCCCTTCGGGAGTTCACGCACCTTTCAAAAGCCCCACCGATGTGTATCCTTGTGTTCGCATGAGACGGTTTCTTTCTCTTTCCACCTTAAATCCGAAGTACAAAGTCTTTTGGGTTTTATAACTGGTCAATCTCCAGTTGACACTGATGATTGTTGTTTGGATCTTTCTGGATCCGCCATAAGTTTAATCATTTAAAGTGCTGCGAGAAAAGCCTATCTCTACATCTCCTCACGCGCAGTATAGCCGGCTAGCCGAAACTCCTTCTTTATGTGTAGGGGTGTGACGTAATGACGCAAAGACATGCTCGAATTTCCCGCGAAAACCCACCAGTACCACTGGAATTAAAATCATTATTACGAGCTAACCGTTTTGAATCTAGCTATGGCAAGCAGATAGTTTTGAAGACTGGCTGAAGACGTTTTTTTTTTAAATAATTAATTTGGATTATTTTTAACTTAAAAAAGCTACGGACTGCAGCTTTAAATAATCTTAGTAGTATTAATTTCAACATTTACTAATACGTTATTAAAATCAAAAACATTCGTTAAAGCTGCAGTCCGTAGGTTTTCCTCTTTGTCGCCATCTCTGTTCGCGGAATTATTAACTTTATGTGGGTTGTGCCTCGGCACGGCACAGCGCGGATGAATCCGATGCTTTGAGGAGAATGTGCGGCTGTCAGTCGCCGGTGTGGATACTGGTATTCACAATCACAGATTATACTTTTTGGAAGTATGACCAACATAAGAATTTTCACCGGAAAATATCCTCAGAACAAGTAACATCCACTTTTGTTCTGACCAACTAAGGGAAAAAAGCATTGCAGTAAATCGCGCTGATTAAATCTATCGATCGCTTATCATATCACGTCAAACCGTACAAATTATACTTTGTTCTCAAATTGTTAATGTTAACAACATCAGTATTGCGTTACTACATTTAATGCCCTTACGATATTATTCGCAAGGGTAATATTGTTTTCGCATGGGCCGGTTGCAGTCTCTTTTTTTCTGTAACCACTCAGAACGAAGTCTTTTGCATTTTACAGCGGGTGAATCTTTGTTGTTTTAACCTTTCTGGATCCGCCATCTTATATCAAGTGCTGTGAGAAAAGGCTATAAATATCCACCTCCAACATCCTCACACGCAACATCCAGGACTCCTTTTTTATGTGTACAGATGTGACGTAATGACGCAAAGACATGCTCGAATTTCCCGTGGAAATCCACCAGTACTTATTTTGGATAATTTTTAACCCAAAAAAGTAAATGCAGCTTTAATGCACCGTTAACAGAGGTGTATAAAGTACTAGAGACACAGACTTGAGTAAAAGTACAAGTGCTCTATCAAAAAAGTGACTTGAGTAGAAGTTGAAGTGCTCTTTAAGCACCATACTTAAATGGAAGTACTAAAGTATTCAAAAAAAAATTGTACTTAAAGGGGCTATGTGTAGTTTTTAGCGACCTCTAGTGGTGATGTTTCAGATTGCAACCAATTTTTACAAGAGCGCTCGTGCGAGTGCTCGAACTCAAGAGCGAGCACTCATGGTACCGGCCACACTGAGACTTTCAACACACAGGAGAAAGCATCACAATAGGGATGAAAGCCAACTCCGGGTCTGTTTTTATACCTAAATATATACCTATACCTAAAACAAAGCGGAGGTTTCTCCATAATTCAAACGCTCTGCCGATGTTGATCCGTGTAATCGTCCGAAGTTGATCCGATTCACGTTTGGCCTGACGAGCTTCAGCAGATAAAACTTTTTTTTGTTTTTTATATTTATGTGGAGTTTGTGTTGGAGTCTGTGTTGTGCTGGAGGCAGGTCGTTTTTTGGTGTTATCAGACTCCATGTAGTTAGCTGCAGTGCCGTCGCATAGACTGTATATAAAAAGGAGAGAGGCTCGGGAGCGCGCATGCACGTCACATCCGATGGATTTCGCGGTAAATCCAACCCGGAGCCTTCACATAGAAATAGGAATACTGGCCTTCAGAGGTAATAGCAAAACCCGACAAGTGGATCATTGTAATGTGTGATTACAACCCCTTCACATACAGGCAATAAAAAAAGGATTCATTTTAGAAGAAAAGCTACATATAGCACCTTTAAGTATTGCAAGTAGTTTGTTTTAAAATGTACTACTCAAGTACTGAAAGTAAAAGTATTGTGTTATGTAGTAAAGCATCTCACCCTTCACTTCCCTGCTTGTGCCTTTTTTCTCCACAGCTTATTGGGTATTTATCTGCATGTTACAGCGATATCTGAAAGCTTTCTTTATGTCGGGGAGTTCCTGGAATGTCACACATGATATGGCTCTTCTTCATGTGTTCCATATATGGACTAAATGTGCATATGGCGCCCTCAGGCTGCCAGTATGGATTGAAAACACAGTATATCAGAGTATCCAACGCTCATAATGATTACATCGGCCCATTTTGAGTATAAATTCAATAAATATTATTCCTCTCTATAGAAATCTGACGTAAATCTATGAAAATTTATCAATATTTGTCAAAATCTGCACAAGCTAAAACCCCTGAGGGACGTTGTTTGGTCAAGCGCTTTCATGACGACTACACAGGAGTTTTTTTTTAATGGGAGCGGCTGGCGCTCATAATTCATATTAAAGGTATCGACTTATTTTTTTATTACATAACTCCTGACATAAATTAAGACATAACTATCACTATAAGTTTCTCAGAATAAAATAGTGGTAAAATACTGAAACTTGAGTCTTATATCTTTTTAATCATGTATAGTTTGTCAAGGTAATTGAACTATTAAAAACAAATAACGATTCAGTGCGTCGGCGTCCTGGCACATTCTATATGAATTGTCTTTCACTCCGACAAATGAAAACATGGACTCTAAGTAGGGCCAGGGGTCTCCTTCCTCACCACCACGATCACTCGCAGTTGAATGGTGTTTCTGGTTCTTCCATCTCGAAGCAAACTAACAAATCTCAAGTGTCCTCAATGGAGGCAGGCAGCAAAGCGAAAGGCAGAACGGGAGCACGTGCGCTCTTCTTGATCGCTTGATTCGCTCAATGATGAGCCAGCTTCATCAAACCTGGTGACAGAGCCATCTACCACTCTTGCAGTGATTATGTGGGTTTGGAATGATTCGTAACATTTTTATAATTGTAACGAGTAACAATGCAGCACATAAAAAATGTATCGGAGTAAAAGTATTAAACTCATCAAAAATATGTACTGAAGTAAAAGTGGAAGTACGAGAAAAAAATAATACTCTAGTAGAGTACAGATACAGCCTTTTAGTACTTAAGTACAGTAGTGAAGTAGTTCTACCTTATTACTATACATCTCTGACCGTTAATTAAAATGAACAAACAATGAACAGCTGTATTTTTATTAACTAAAATTAATAAATATTAAAAAATACTGTAACAAATGTATTGCTCATTGCTAGTTCATGTTAGTTAATACATTAACTAATGTTAACTAATGAACCTTATTGTAAAGTGTTACCAAATAAATTAACACACCTTCAGGATCGATCCCAATTTCATCCCAGTTCTTGCCATGGAACTCAGCTAATCTTCCTTGCTCGAGAGCCATTAAAACTTTGCTGATCTTGGCAAGATGCAGGGTCTTCTCAGGGAGTCGGCAGAACTCACGATGGATTATTATGTAATGTCCAAGAAAGTTGGCAAGCTGCTCCATCTCTGTGTCTGTCATATTCAGCACTGTTGAAAGGGTTGCGGCTTGCTTTCGCAGTCTGGTAGATGTCAGTGACTTGGGAAACTTTGCACCACATGCTTTTGCAAAGCCACGGAGGGAGTCTGACCCTTGAAAATGCGTCATGGCTTCTGGCCTTGCAAACAAAAACCCATTGTCTTTCAGAACCCCACAAGCCTCTCTCTGCTGAACAAGAAGTTCTAAGGCACTCAACATTTTTGGAGTCAGAAGAATTGGAACGGGCCAACCATGCGTTCCTCTGGTGACAATCATTGAGAAGTTTCTGCAGAGTATTTTTTCCACTTCGGAGAGCGCCCAGCCCACATCCACATGCGGATCAAAAGTGTCTCTTGATAAAAATGCAGACAAAGGCAAGTTTGCCACCTCTCCTTCCCTGCGCCGGTTAAAGAGAATCACTTGTGCTAGACACACCTTCGCCAGCTCCATCCAGGCTTTAGTAGAGGGACTTTCAGAGAGGGAATTGTTCCACTTATCTTGCACTTGACTGAGATATGTATGCATTTTTTGGACGTCTTCAGTAAAGGGCATGATAGTGGGCACATTACTCTTTGCTTCCCTGATGTTCCTCAACGCTGTAGCCGAGATCATCTCGTTCCACTTCTCCTCATGGATCTCTTGAAACTCACTGGCATTCTTCACAAGCTCTTTGTTGTTTGAGAGTAAACCCTGAGCTTTCAAGACTTTGTTTACTTTAACTAAGGAATTCCCAAGCTTGGTGGCGAGTGTTGGAATCAAGAACTTGTCAGATTCGATGTCATACCCACATGTGTACTTGACAGCTTTGACAGTCTCCATGTACTTCTTTGGATTCACACAATCTTTTATTGTTTTTAAGGTGGTGACTCTCCTAGCATTGTCAAGCAGCCTTCCCAATTCTCGCATCTTCTCTCGCACGCCCTGTTTATTCTTGGCTGATACTCCACCTTTGTTTAACAAGTGCTGTCCAAAATCAACAATTACTTTGTCATTTTTTATTATATCCGTGATTGGGTCAGGAGTCATGGTAGTGATTACTCCCCACAGTTGTTTAGTTATGTTTGATGGTACAGGCCCTGTGTATCTACACAAAGACTGAACGCGGTATTTTCCTGGTTTGGGGGCGACTGAGCGAGGTTTAAGTCTACAATAACGCATATGTCGCCAAAGGACCTTTCTTATAAAAAGCCCTTGACAGTATACACAGTGCATGAAATCATCTGCCTGCGCCTCTTTAGGTGGCCGTTTAAATGGCACTAGTTCCCCCTTTCCTGATTTCACAACAGCAGCATTGTGAGCATAGTTTCCTCTGTTGCGAATATAATCTAGCAGTTTTCTTCTCTCCTTGGATCCCTTCGGAAAGCTTAGAGCTTTAGCCACATCAGATTTTTTTTTATGTGAACCTTCTAGATGCCTTGCCATCTTAGCATAAGGCTTACGGCAATACAAGCAGTAATGTCTCTTGTCGTACACTCTGCTGCCTCCTCTTTTCTGGTATGCACTAACAACTATGCCGTCTTTAGTGTTCTGACTTGAACAGGGTTCTTCTGCTGTTCCAGACGCTTCAGATGTAAGACTGTGCCTATCAAAGGTCATTTTGTCAGACGTTGTCTCGCAGACGGGGGAACTCGCTGAGCCAGATTCATCAACATCCATTTCATCAAGAAGCTGAAGTTTTGTTTGGTCTGGTATGAGGTTATCATCACTGTCAGTTTCGGAAAAGATATCTGAAATGTAGGAATCTGAACTCTCTGATGTAGAATCATAGAGATCATAAGAATCTTGAAGATCCATGTCTTTCACCTAAAACAAATAAATAAATAAATTAGAAACATATAGAACTGTCACAATTATTTAATGTAAATGATCAGCAAATTAACAGAAATAAATTATTTTGATCATCTCTTATTCTTTCAAGTAATTTTTCTATATTTTGGACAGTTGATCTGACAAAAAAAGGACATCTGATTAGAGATGTACCGATTGCAATTTTCTTGACGATTCCGATTTTTTTTTTAAGTGTGACCTGCCGATACAGATTTTTGCCGATTACAAATTTCTTTCCAGGAACTATAATTGACATCATATACAAACAAAAATCAACTTTTTTTTTTTAATGCTAAATATATATAAAAAAACTAAAATAAAAAGTCAGTAATAAAATAAGAAAAAATAAACAAATTGCATACAACAGCAAAAATAAATAGAATTGAATAAAGAGATATATGAAATAAACATGGCTTTAAGTTTTTCAGCTGGCTCTGACAGTAAGTTAGTATTCCGGTAAGAAATACTACAGAAATTAAAGTAATCAAATGTAAAATATCACTGGATAGTAGGAATGTGACGGTGAGGATATTTTCCCAGCGGTTAATAGACGTGTGACAACACTGGTAATACCAGTATCACCAGCGGAGGCTTTTAAATCGCTAATTTAAAGGCAAAAGTAAAATGCGCGCGTTTGCACGCAATCCGCCCCGAATTGGCGCTAATTTGAAAATGAAACTAAAATGTGCACGGCCGCACGTGTCCACAGGCACGGAGCGAGCAGAACAGAGCGAGCGTTTTCAGTTAATTCCTATGGAAAACCGCTTGCTCTGTTCTGCTCGCTCCGCGCCCATGGACGGCCGTGCACATTTTAGTTTCGTTTTCAAGGCGCTTTTACATTTCTCTTTCACAACAAATATTCCAGTCACCTTGTTAGTCAGCCCCTCACTCTCGTGATAAATGAAATCTGACTCCTGCTGCTGATCTGTGCTGCGATTCTCATTCGGCTCATGATTTAAGCAGACACGTTCAGTTTAATAGTGTCTTCTCCCTAAAGGCGGGCGTACACGATGCGATTTTTGCTGTTTTACGAGCTTGCAGATTATTGGGTGGAAATCGGTGATACTCGCATTGGTCGCGGCTCGCAGCGTGTGAGAGGAATTACGAGCCGAGCACGTTACGAGCACCTCCCGATAATTTTTAAACATGTTTAAAAAATTCGGGGAGTCGGCCCAATTTTCACCAGCGTATAGGCTGTCCCCTATTGCCAAATCATACACAACCACGTCACAGGCTAGATCGATGGGACTATAGCTCAGTGGCAGCAACCATACAGCGTGCGCATACACTGTCTCTCTCTCTCTCACACACACACAGACACACAGAAACACCCCTACCTCTCTCTCTCTCTCTCTCTCTCTCTCGTTTATGTTGAAAGGAATGGCTACTGTTCTCTGCTTTTTAACAAATCATTTGCACACACATTTCTGTCATTTTTCTATCTGAAGCTATAGTTGCTTCTTGCTTGCAACATTGAAAGCTCCGATCTCTGTGTTTAGCGCAAAAGCTCACGTGATTGCCGCCGGCTCGGAATAAAATTCGTGCAGGACAGTCGTGCCGTGTACCAGCTGCTTTGATGCGATTATCAAGTTAACTGACTCGTAACATGTGCAATATCCCACAACCTCCCGAGTGCCTGAACTCGCACCGTGTACGCCCGCCTTAACTGACTTAAATGATTTTATTTAAAAAATTAAATAAAAAAAAATAGACATGGGGGGGGGGGGGACACAGACTATCGTAGCAAGCTTACTGGATAGTTAATTTTAAAAATGAAATACAGATTAATTCTTACAATTAAAGTTACAAAAGTTATTCAGTCAAGAGCAGAGAGTGATTTTCTTGGTCTTTTGTTCTTTGATTAACATGACAGACGGCAGCAGGAATATTAGGCTGCTGTCACTTTAAGACTTTATGCACGGATCCAATATACTGTTACACAACAGGCGTTATCTTTCTCAACTATTAATGTTTCAAACTGACCGTGTTTAACTGAATATTTGCCAAGACGGGCATTTTGACAATTTTGTGTGTATTTGACCGTTTAAGCGCAGTAAGCCACTCATTTTGATACTTGCGACTCTCGAGCTGTTTGAGAGGCGACTTGTCTAGATCAGTAATGTACACGCTTTTGGTATGAGTACGCAACCTGCAGGAATTAGTCAAATAAAAGTCCTATGTAACAGGAGCGAATGAGACGAGTGAGTAAGAGGCAGCTGGTGTGTGTCACTGCGAGAACCAGCAACTGATGTTATTCTGAGTGAGCATGCAGAAAATCAGCTGATTCCCGTCCCTGGACGGTCGATCGGTGCATCTCTACATCTGATAAAATAATTTTGGGCTTAAACTAAAGGTGATGCAATTTTGATGGTTCTCTGATATTTTATAGTCCAAATGATTTATCAATTCAAACAACAACGCGCACGAGAGCGGTTTCTGTGCGGAATGCAGCGTTGAGTTTAACAACCCTCGCAATGCGGATCATATAGGTTATATACGGACCGGAGCAAACGCGTTTCAAGTTTTTATGGACATATTTCATACTCTAGTGCTCTAAACATGAACTAGCAGCGTGCATGCGCACCTGTCTTCATCACGTCTTCTTCAAAGGAAACGTGTGCAAATAAGGACACTGATACAGCCGTATGTCTGCAATGACACGAGGAGTTATTCTGATACACAGAAGACAATGATGTAGACTGAAAATTCAAAGAAAATTGGACAAAAAAGTAACTACGTCTTTATTTTTTCTGTAAAACTGACACGTGTCGTTTGTTCAGAGAGTGCAGTGCTCTTAAATCTAATGAAAATATTAGACCTTTTAAATGTTCTTCCAGGTTTATCCCTCGCACTTTAAAGGTTGTATCAGCGATTTCAGGCCCAAACAAAAATTATCACATTCATCTAATCTTTCCTAACGATCCGCTAGCTGCCCGCCCCATAAGCAGGCTGTCAAAAAAACGCGTCTCTGTAGGCAGCCTAGGTTCTGAGATCTGCACACAAAAACAAATGGGAACAACCACCACTCAAAATAAACAGTGTACTAACCAATCACTGACAGGGGCGGGTGTTGTTTGTTTTTGCGCTCGTGCACGGCGCCTGCACGCGAAATCGGAGCTGAAGAATAAGCCAGCGTCTATCAACCCTATGCTATCAACGGACCAGATACATTTAACATGGAAGAGGCAATCCCCAAGAAGAGAAGGAGGATTAGGGGGAGGGAATACCCTCGTTTTTCGTTTTCCCCATAACGTTAGATCTGTAGCTATATGACTGATTCTGGTACGTTTTATCATACTGCTGCTTCCAGTGAAGCACCAGCAAAACTAGCTGTATGATATGACATGGCTCGACTGCAGATTTTATATACATCATTACACTTTGTAATCCAAAGCAGCCATGTCACATTTTAGTTTTATTGTTTTATTTATTTATTTAATTCTTGCGATTATTTTTGGTGATCAAATGTTTGCTTGCCTCAGCTATCAGAAAGACCTGATGACCTCCACGCCGTTCAGAGGGAGACCTTCCCCATCACAGCTATGTAGTTGATAACATAATGTTCATGCATTCGAAGTAAAAAAAAAATAGAAACATTTTCTGCATTAGCCTATTTTAAAATAAACAATATTGAAAGTGTAAGTAACGGATATTATATTTACTTGGTTATAAAATTATGTTAGAAAAACAACTATAATGACTTACCCAGCAGAATGAGCCATCATGTGTTTTTGTCGCACGCGCATTTCTTAAAGCATGACGGTTTTTTTCATTATGCACGAAACGGGAGGGAGGGGCGAGCTAACTTGGATTGTTTGGGATCTCGCTTCAAACACAAACAGAAGTGACGTCACCCACAATCGCTGATACAACCTTTAAAGTTTTTTATCATATAGATGCCCTCAACTCTGTGGTCATATTTTAATATTCATGTGTCTGTATAAGGAGTGTGTTGCAGGTCTGTGTTTGATTGGTTGTCTCTACTTTTCCCACTTTTCCATAGCTTTACATGCCCATTTCTTGAGACTTTTTCCAACTCATAGGTGTGAACGACCAGGCTAAAACAGGAGGGGTTTCCTGACACTAAGAATTATTCACTGAGTAATTGATAATGAGAATAAATGCTGTTTGCAGCTCTAAGCACATTCCCAGTTAAGAACAAAATGGCATTTTTGAGTTTGACTTGAGAACTTACCATGCTATTTCCTGTCCATCTCAGTCTTGGTACAAAAATCTCATTTTCATTTTGGAACTGCGACACAATCTGTAAACAAAAGTCAAAAGTATAAACAACATTTTGCATTAGTATAGTATTTTAAATAAAAAAAGACGTAAAAACAAAATCAACCACTGTCTGGACACACATTTGAATAAAACAGCCTTTACTGGGGTTTTATGTAATATTTCTTTGTGGGGACCAGTTTCGTCCAAATCTTTACAGTTGGTACTCAGACACTATGAGCTGCATGATTACTCATTAAAAGATCATTCATTCATTCATTCAAACCTTTATTTAACCAGAATAAAAACTCCTTGAGATTAAAAATCTCTTTTACAAGAGTGTCCTGGCAACTGGCAGCAACGCTTGTACAAATAGTTACAGAAACACTTACAGATAAATACAAAGACACGCTTTCACTTTTCATATTCAAACAACAATATCATCATAAAAAAACCTAAGTCCTAAATCAATTTAATTTAAGTACAGTGACATACAGACTGCCTTTCTGCAAGATCCTTTAAAAGCCTTTAAAAGAATATAATGAAATCAACTCCTTCAACATTTACATTTACATTTATTCATTTATCTGATGCTTTTATCCAAAGCGACTTACAATTGCTATATGTCAGAGGTCGCACGCCTCTGGAGCAACTAGGGGTTAAGGGTCTTGCTCAGGGACACATTGGTGTCTCACAGTGGATTCGAACCCGGGTCTCTCACACCAAAGGCATGTGTCTTATCCACTGTGCCATCACCACCTCCTTCAACTGTAGCTCATTCTGTAGCTCATTCTCATTCTCAAAATTAAAAGCCTTTTTTACCAAAAACAGTACGGGCTTTAGGGACTGTCAATAAAAACAGATCCTGTGAGCGCAGGTGATATGTCCCTGTAGACATATCATGAATCATAGAATCATGATCTCGATTCAAACTCCCTTACTCCTAAATGACAACGATTCTGCCATGTCTATTAAACATTTGACCGCATGATTCTGAATAAATTGAGAATGTTTTTTTTTGTTTAAAATAAAGATCATGATTCTCCCACAATTCTGAATAGACAACTAAACAAAATACAATACAAAATGTTAATTGCTGCAGTCTATTTAAAAATATTTAACCAATTTTACTGATTTATCCAGTAATGAAGCAATTGAAGTCTTAATGAGTGAGTCATTGAATCATTCATTCAAATGGAATTGTTAAAAATAACAATTCAAATAAATAAATGTTTTAAATAGACTGCAGCAAATAACGTTTTGTCAGAACCTCTAGTAAATTACATGTCATTTTGTTTAGTTGTCTATTCAGAATCGTTAGAGAATCAAGATCTCTATTTAAAAAAAGAAATAATCAGACACTAGCTACACTTACATAGACACTTTTTGTTTTAATCAAAATTAAATCATGCTGATTGATGAATCCGAGCATAGTGTTTACATGAAAGCTTAATAAAGCAATCGATTTTATGTGCGTGTTTATATGTGACAAGCTTCAAATCAGATTTGATCTTTTGACAAGCACACACTGCACAAATGTACAGAGGTTCTCGCTGTTGGCGCACACTAACGATCATCCTGCCATCGCTTCTTTTTCTGTTTTAAAAAGCAGACTTAACCTAGTTACCCTGATTAGGAGAGGTCCTGATCCGTGCTGCTTATATTTATCAAGCAGTAAAAATGCCCCTTCCCGTGCCCAAAACAACACGCCTGCGTGAGTGGGATGAGAATTTTTGAATGACACGACAGTCACTTATTACACAACAACAATATATAAATAATAAATAAATAAATAAATAATGCTGTCTATATGAATTACATACAAATACTCACGATCACGTTGTTAAAAAACATCAGTAAGGTTTAGGGGAAAAAATATAGTTTGCACAGAATAAAACTCCCTATAAAACATGCAAACCAAATGTGTGTGTGAGAGTGTGTGTGTGCGTGTGTGTGTGAGAGTGTGGTTGTTTTTGTGATTTATGAGCACAGAAATTTGTATAATGACATTGGTATTACACTGGTATTACAACGTGAACGTGATTTATGAGGACATTTCCTGAGTCCTCGTATTTCAAATGGATTTAAAAACATACTAAACAGTGTTTTATAAAAAATGTAAAAACGCATAAAGTTTTCTGTGATTGGGTAGGTTTAGGGGTAGGGTTAGTGTAGGGGAATAGAATATACAGTTTGTACAGTATTAAAACCATTACGCCTATGGAATGTCCTCACAAGTATAGCAAATATACTTTTGTGTGTGTGTTCATGTTTTTCTATCCCGGTGGGGACTTCAACCTGAATGCACACAGACTCATGTGGACTCGTGGCACTGCGGAGACCTAAATTGAGGTCCCCATGAGGAAACAAGCTTATAAATCATACAGAATGAGTTTTTTAGAAAATGTAAAAATGCAGAATGTTTTCTGTTATGGGTAGGTTTAGGGGGAGAGTTAGTGTAAGTACAGTTTGTACAGTATAAACACCATTATGTCTATGGAGAGTCCCAGTTAACCACATATTCAAGAATGTGTGTGTGTGTGTGTGTGTGTGCTTAATGTATTTGTAAACATTTTAATGAACAGTGAATATGAATGGAATTAATGTCTAATAAAGTTTGGTTTAAAGCACTTAATTAATGTCATTTTCCCGTTTCCCATGACCTAATCTAAAGTGAGAAATTTTAACTGTTAATACGTTATTAAACCATTATCTAACTCTTTACATATGAGCTAATTAAACAATAATCATTTGTTAATTACAGTGACAATGAATGAAGAACTCACTATTTGTAGTCTATTTATGTAATAACTACAGTTTATACACTATTAATTAACTTTGAAAATGATTTGTAAGTACTTTATTACACTATACTCATAAAGTGATAAGGCTGATTTATACTTCCGCAACGTTGTCCGTGTCGACGTGCAATTACACATGTAGACAGATCACAGCACTTCTTCTTTGGTGATTGGTTCACTTCTAGCAAACCAATCACAGCGCTTGCGGTCTGTGTAGAATTGACACGTTGTTAAATTTTTGGAGAGGTGCACATCAGGCTACACGATAGCGTAGATGTAGCTACAGCGTATGTTCGAAGCACAAGTTTAAATCAGCCTTTACCCTTACAATCCAAATTAAATTTAAATCGGATTTGACCAATTTATTCTAATTGACGTGGTTACATGTGACTTTTTATTCCGATTGTGCTACTAGTCCGATTACAAATGGATTATTAGGGTCCATACACAGCTGGTCACCGTGATTTTGCCAAGTAAGACATGGTCCTGGATCAACATATTTTGTTGATCCTGGATCAACATTCCTGTCCCAAAATGTAGTCCTTACCCAATCCCTACCCATAACTTTTCTCTAAAATCAGAGGGTAATGATAGGTGAATGACACTGATGTTTAAGTACTTCACCTTGGTTCTAAGCCTAAACTTGACATAAACTGTAAACTTGTCCCTCAAATCTGATTGGTTAATTGGAAAGTTGATCCAGGAACATGTGGTACTTGGTGAAATCACGTTCACCATACACAGCTACTGACTGAAAGTGTGCTGTGGGGACATTATGAGTGTCCAGAATACAGGAACAATTAACCAAAAAACAACAAAAACAAATCCCAGTGAAGTTTAAAATAAGCCAATATTCCACTACCACTAACCTTCTGGATTCATAACATTAAACTGTTATGTGTACCAATTTCTTACTCCATTACCATCAAAACAAACACAACGAAGAGAGACTGTAGAATGATTTTTGTGTGTGTGATGAACATGAATGTACCTGGTGAGGAGAGTTGTTTGATCCAGTAGCATCATCATTCTGTAAAAATAAAATAAAAGTTTATTATGGCAACATTCAAATAGTTATTTTTATAAAGCTGTCTATTCCAAATAAACTGTATATTTTTTTATTGAATGCCTGGTTATGCACGATGTACCTGCTGGTGAGTTTTTCTATTGTGCACATCCATCTGAGCCTTTATATTGCAGGACTTCCTTGAATTATTAACATTTAGATCACAAATATGAAATCCTCCTCCGTATGTTTGACCGTCTAATTTATCAACGCTTGGTTCGATCTTCGAAAGGATACAGCTACACACACACTAAAAGCAAAATGACGAGAAAAAGGAAACACTTGAGAAACATATTAACACAGGGATGCAAACTTAGGAAGATTTTAAAAAATGACAAGCGAGGGCAGACACAAAAATCCCCCAGAAATCATAGATATGGATTGCCCAAATTTGGTTAAAACATAACCAAAGCTTGCATGACAGCACCACAAAAACACAACAAAGATAAACAGTATCTAGCTATCTATCTAACTATCGTCTTATTGCTGTGGTTTTTGTATGGGTGAGGGCTAACGTTAATTAAACTGTAACCATCAGGACAAGATTGTTTACAGAGATTTAACGGGTTGTTGTCTTACCTTCAAGCCACACTGGCCGAATTTCTGTCCCCGGTGAATAATTCACAAGTTTCACCCCTCAGTTTAATAAACTGAGCAGTCTGCTCCCTCAGAAAACACACCGAAATGCTATAGCATAGTAACGTTACAGTTTTGCCCCACAGCACCGAACAAATGCAGTGGCTCGGCTAACTTAACGGATTGTTTAAACGATATTTTTCGTTTTTTAAAAAGACACTTGGTTTTTTAACATTTGTATCGCTAGCTATTTGAGTAAGTTAAAACAAAATACTTACATTTAAACGTGTAATTGATGGGCGCTTTAAATCGACGTGAAGCTTCGAAACCTTTGCGAATCATTTGTTTCGGAGATTCGGAGTGCGTACCACGTGATTACAGTAAACGAGGCTTCTTTGCGTCATTGCCTTTTCGGTATTTCTGTGGTTCGCCGCTAGGGGTCGATCATCTCTTTGGCTTTGAACTTTGAACCCATTTACCTGATCTCAGATAAAAACAAATTTAATTGGTAGACATTTTAATGAAATGTTTGTATAATAAAAGGGAAGAGTTCTGTTAATAGTCTTTTATTGATCTGATAAACCAAGCTCTCCATAAAACAAACAAGAACAAGCCTTACAATTTAATGAAATAGCACATATTGTTAAGACACTTCATATTTAATAGTATCAGATGATTTGTTAATTGCATTTCAATAAAATTTCAATAAAACATTTGCAATTGGTTTGTGAAAGTTTTTTTATTATACAAGTTTTCGCTGCATTTGCACTGTTCTGACCAGCAGGGGGCGCCAGCGTGTGGCGATTCGAGCGATTCGAACAAGTGAATCATTTTGAAGCAATTGGTTCAATTGATTCAAAGATTCGAAAAGCTTTGTTTCTCCAATAACTAGACGGGCACTGGGCGGAGTAAACACGAATATAAAGGTGATGATACACAGGGCAACTTTTGAGCAATGTTGCTGGGCAATCTTGCTGAGTGATTTTTGCTTGGGCACTTTCACATTGAAAATGGGCAATACATTTCTCTCTGGATAATTTAGATCGGTCGTGGGCCCTGTGTCTCATCTGGTTGCCCGTTGACGGCAACATTGCCCAGCAACATTGCCCAGCAACATTGCCCAAAAAGTTGCCCTGTGTATCATCACCTTTAGAGTTTCTTGTTCTGTTTTAAAGCGCCACTGAAAATAGTGCTGAAAATAGTGCGTCCTCTCCTGATCACATAATAACGCGTCAGTCTAGAAATAACTTGAACTTAGAAAATAAATGTTCATCAATAGCCTATACAACGGTAACATATTGTGTTGCATTTATGACTGATATAATCCCAGATAGCATGGTGACATTGATACAATGTTGAGTTTTGATCTAAACCATCATTTTGGTTGAGATTGACATTTCAATGTTTAAAGTGTGCTGGATCAGCATTGACATTTTAATGAAAGCCAACAACACACATGGGTGGAGACAGTGACATTGAACTAACAGTGATTTGTAGTTGATGAGCACAAGATCATTCAGGCGTATATCTGCAGAACACTAGTGGGTGTTTCTCGATCAGTGGGGTGTTTTCAAACCACAATGGACATTTTCAACCGCTTTACCCGATTTGCTGTAATCCACTGTGGGCTTGGTTTAGGGGTGGGCCTTCATGATTTTAGCAAGTCTGTTGAAAAATGGTTGAAAAACATTTACCTGTATTGTAGTTTGAAATTGGCCACTGATTGGTAAACGCCCATTTTGTCTTCGCATGTGCACTTTTCAGTAGTCTAATGCTTCCTCATTAGAGAGAAAACAGGTGCATCCTATACAGACCCCTTGTTTGTTGAATCACCTGACATACTTACACGACTTCTCTAGCAGAGTTTCAGACAATGGTGCATCTACCTTATTTCTCTGTTCCTTTGTTTTGCATGCCTATTTGCGTTTGATTTGTGTTGTTACTCACTGTAATTAGATTACAAAGTTATTAAAGTGTTTCAATAAAGCATCTATTTTTCTACATTCTTAAAAAATGCATCTTGCTTTAGTAAAGTTTATTAGGAATTTCCTGAATAAAGTTATGTCATTTAACAGATTTCTTAAGGTGCAAGAGACATGAACATGAGCAAGAATGTTAACATAGCCCATGTCTTGTATCGGTCAGTGTTTGCATGCAGAACACATTGCTCCTTTAGTAGGAGTGAAGGCAGATGAAGATGGACAATTAAAAAAGCACCCTCCTGATAATGCTGACATTGATCATACACTGAGTTGTTGTTGACAGCATAAGCACCTGACCTGAGACTTGATGATATCCTGTATCTTATCACTGCTTAATCAGGTAATCATTCATATTCCTGAAACTGTATTAAATTTGAGAAGTAACTGATTTCCATTCAGTTTAGCTTGTTTCCACTGAAACACACACAAAAAAAACATAGTGTTTATTAAGAAAGTGACTGACTTGGCTATTTTGTGATATTTAAAGAGGTAAGGGTCTACATAAGGTGAATCTGCAGCTTTAAAGGGATAGTTCACCCTGAAATTAAAATTGTCATCATTTATTTACCCTCAAGTTGTTCCAAACCTATATGAATGTCTTTCTTCTGCTGCACACAAAAGAAGATAGAGTGAAGGATGTTGGCAACCAGACAGTTGATGTTAGCCATTGACTTCCATGGTATTTATTTCCTACTATGGAAATCAATGGCCACCGTCAACTTGGTTACCGACATTCTGTAAAATATCTCACTTCGTCTGTGTAGGTGAGGTAGTTGTGCAGGACAACACGCTTTAATGACACTCACTGCTTTGTCTGGAATCTTGATGGAAGTCAATTGGTCTTCCCAGAATTCTCCACCGTGCAGCCATGATGCCAAAGGCATTTTCAATTACCCGCCTTGCTCTGGAGTGGCGGTAATTGTATATTTCCTTGTCCCTGGTCATGTTTCCCCCCTGTTTCAGAAAACACAGAGTATTAATCACTGTAATCACTGTACCACAACCATAGGCATAACAAACACGTTATGAATACACAATGTAGGCCTACTATGTTTTAATTAATTTAATTTACATACCTGGAAAGGGACGCATGAGATTGCAGTGTAGGGGGGAAGACAGCATCAGAAACGATAACGTGGGGGATTTGGACTCTGGTCCCAGGCAGTTCAGCTGGTTGGGGCAGATTCAACTGGTGGTCCAGCAGCGTCGACCCAAATCTACTTGCTTTGAAAACCCCACCATCGCTTTCCCGTCCATATCCTCCCACGTCCACCATCGTGAAACGATACCTGGCAACACAGGTTGCCATGAGAACAATGGAGTCAGGCACGTGCACAGGTAGGGCTCAACCTGTGCAGAGCACATGCCCTTTTTGCCCTTACACTCCGAAGTGCCCTTTTTTTGGTGGTGTTTTTTTATTTTTTATTTTTTTTTATCAATGCTATAGAGGGAATGCACGTGACGTCACCGTTGCCGGAGTGACTGCGGTTACGCCCACCTAAGTGGCAAAAAGACTGAGCGGCAGCATTGGTTTTCAGCGTGAATGCTGCGCAGTGTTGCCAGATGTACGATAATTATCGTATTTGTACGATATTTTTGACCTCTGTACGATGTACGATCAATAATGAAAAAAATCCCATAATGTACGATAATTTCAGAGTTTTCAGTCGTTCGTCCAAACACACACCCTACCGCTTCTCTCTCTGACCCAGAATCATTTTGCAGGCTCGCCTGCCTGCACGCAAGCACGTATACACACACGTCAACACTACAACCCCCCCCACGTCAACAAAACCAAACAATCCACCCTACATGTGGGGATAAATAGCTGTATTCTGCATGGTTACGTCGTGTACGATCATTTTCTTCCAAATACGATAATTTTGAACTACTGGTACGATAATTGGACATTTCCAATCTGGCAACACTGATGCTGCGGAAAAACACACAAATCGCGTCTAAAACGGGAAAGAGCTTTGAGACTGACTGTACAACTAGAATTGACAAGAAATATGAGGTATATTTTTACAGACTACCTAAAGCTACAGAACAGAGAAGCAAATAGATAGCTGCAAAATAGAAACAACTGGACTCCAGGCAGCGAAAGGTGGATTTGCAGTCATAATTTTCGTGTCAATATGCTGAATTTAGTGGTAAAATCATTCTCTATATATTGTATTGTTATATATTGCAGTGACAACTCATCAATCAAATGTTTACCACTGTATAATTTATGTATATTCTGTATAATTTGACATTTTTAAATAAACACTGACAAAAAACTATACAAGTTTTAAGTCTAGACGATATGATGATATATATAACATTGATATAAGTGATCACCTGGATTTAGACCTGCCTATATTGTATTTATATAAAGCGTTTGCTGTTTGTATTTCCCTGGTGTCGAAATCAGGCACATATAAATGGCAGGAAACATGATTCCCGGCTGCATGTCAATATCCATGGATCACTGGATCTTTAGTAAGTTGTAAGGAACACTATATTGAGTCCAATCTTTAGTTAAAACTGATAATCGTTTGTTTTACTTGCGTTTTCGCAGTTTCCCCTATTAAATCCAGTCACGCAGCTGCTCTTTTGCCACTCAGTCCGGCTGAGGGGGCGTATTCCGGCGGGAAAGTGACGTTAATGCATTCCCTCTATTGGTCCCCCTTTACGCCTGTCTGTCTGTTTTACAAATATTTAGCCAATGAAAGTTCTTAAAACGAGCTTGTGTAAATCTTATTCGATCCTCAAGCTGTCAGTAAGCTGATAACTCCGCCCCCTCTATATTCACTGAATCAACTGAAGTTCCACAGCAGCCGCACAGTAGACAGCAGCTGAACGAAGTTTTGCGAAGGGTAAATAAATATCTTGTTGTTTGAATAAGTACTACTAAACACTATGTCTATAAAGACTCATATTTTATTTATTTGATGTCTGACTCACTGACTGAGACATGTGGGACGTCGACTGAGAGAGAGGTCTAGGCTAGCATTTGCCATAGTCATAACCAATACATAGCATACACTTAAATACCCTGTGCGTGTATACAGTAGCATTTCATCTTTTATAAATTGCAATTTTGGCCAAATGTATTTTACAACAGAAAAAAATGAGCGCCCCGCCTATATAGTTAACGTTAACAAACTAGTTTGTAACCTGTTGATGAAAATGTAATGTGATGACGGCAGTTGCCCGCGCCGTTTTAATGACGGACAAAAAGAATGCACATTTGCACACATTCGCTGGTCTAAAACGATATATTGATAAGTAATTAAACAACATATAATTTGTTTTTACCATCAGAAAATCATAACAGGTGCGCCCCCGCGCTGTTTCGTACTGGAACTTACACAAAGCGACGAGTGATCCTCGTCACCTAGGTAACATATATTTATTTCTTAATAAATATTCTTCTTTGATTTATGATTGCTGATGCACTTAATTTATTAACATTTAGGCTAATCATGTTATGGTAATAATATTAAATTATGGTTCATTCAAGGCTGTTAATATGCACGGCTACTTTCCGCTCGTACTCACGTGTATAAAATGTAGTAAAACATGGTTTTACTACAGTAATGTTGTAGTAGTAACTAAAAAATAACATTACAGAAGATCACTGTGAAATCTTTATATTTTATCATGCAGAATGTAATTCATGATTTAATTCATTGCAAGGCTTAATTTATTTGATCCAAAATACAGCAAAAACAGTAGCCTAATATATTGTGAAATATTTTTACAATTTAAAATAACTGTTTTCTATTTGAATATATTTTCAAATGTAATTTATGTCTGTCATCAAAGCTTTTCAGCATCATTACCCCAGTTCAGTACTCTTCAGTGTTACATGATCCTTCAGAAATGCTTTTCACTGCAACTGTACTTTTCACACTATTTTATATATATATTTTTTTCATTGCTGGCTTATTTTAGGGAAAATGTAGTGAATAAGAGACCTTCAAGAGACCAACATCCCTGGTCCTCCACAGTATCAATTTTTTGCCAGGTAGGCGGATACATGTTGGATATTCTATAGTATGTCCAACTCAATTCCAGATTATAAGAAACTATAGCAATACCGTTTATGGCTATAGTTTCTTATAATCTGGAATTGAGTTGGACATAATTACTTAAATTATATTTAAAAATAGTTTGTCAAAAATACTTGACTCATTGCTCTACCTTCCCCTCTTCTCAATGTCATACATAATCATGTTAACCAAATAATACAAATTAGCTTATAAAACCAAACAGAATAAGAGAGAAAAAAGAGAGAAATATATATATATATATATATATATACATATATTATTTTGTGTTATTGAATTTGTCAGGAAGATGTGACTATTTATTCATTTTATGTAGGCTTACTAAATAATCTTGATATAAAGAAAGGGAGTACTTGGGGGTGAAAAAGGGGGGTGCCCTTTTTCAGTTTCAGCACATGCCCCTCAAAAGGTCTGTGCACGGCCCTGAATGGAGTGATTCCCCTTGTAACTAAAATAGTCACTTCCTGCGTTTGGTGGTGCCTTTACGTTATGTTTCCCGTCGAGGCTTCCAACGCAGTTTGGGTAGTTCCAAAGTCGCCAAAAATCTGAAGCAATTTCCCACTGGCTGGTTGAAGGGCAGGGCAAAAATTCGGGCTGCAGCGCGGTCCACAGCGCTTTGCAGACCTCCGAAACAATGCGGGACACCGTGGTCGCACCCATTTTGTAGCCCAACCCGGTGATCTGTTGGTTTGCACCCGAGGATAAAATCTTTAAAGTCACTGCCAGTCTCTGAGAGAGGTCAATAGGCATACTGTGTGTACTCTGGTGCTGTATTAACGGTTTTAAACGATGAGCAAGATCGTCAAATCGACCTTTTGACATCAGAAAATACTTAAAGTGCATGTCTTCGTCCAAGTCCCTCAGCGGTCGGACAACCATAACAAATTCGCCAATCCTTTCCCTGGATTCGTGCACTGGTCGCACAGACCACCTTCGCTGACGTCTTCTTTTTCTTCTGTGATTAAACATTTGCAATAAAATAATTTGTTGTTCGACGTCGATAAGCTCCAGCTGCAACAACAATCTCTCTCTTTCGCTCGCCATTGTCGGAAATGAAAAAGCGGAACTGGCGCACGGAACCAAAACAAACTAGCAAAGAGATTCGCGAACCACACCCCCCATTTTTTTGGAGGTGCACGTCGAGCTACGGCGTAGGGGTCGGAGAGGGGTTCGCGGCGACGCAGAGGGGTCTGCGGGGGTACGCCGTCGATTCGACGCAGAAGCATAAAACAGGCTTTAAGGTGGGGATTCTGTTGTGATTCTGCCCTTGTGTCCTTGATTTTTTCTAGTCTTGAGGCAGGATCATGACAGACCCATGTTTTGTGTGCAAGCACATGGCCTTTTGTTTGGGCTATGTGCTTGTGTTGTCTCGTTACATACCCCGCCCCCTTGTTATCCTCGTCTTGTCATTATTGTAGTCAGTTTCACCTGTTCTTGTCATTAGTGTCTCCCTATCTCATCCCCTTGTGTTTGCTGTCCTTTGTCGGTTCATTGTGATACTTACCTGTGTGTTACCTTACCTGTAGCATTCCTTGTGAGTATCCTGTTGAGTGTATTGTCTAGAGAAAGTTCTACTGTTTGTTTTTCGTCAATTCTTAGTCAAAGTTTAGTCTCTCCTAGTCTTGTCTGTTTTGCCCCCTCGTGGGTTTTGTTTTCCTGTTTTTGTTCCAATAAACCTTGTGTTCATTGTACACTGTCTGCATTTGGGTTCATCTCCTTGCATCATCATAACAGTCAACTGAGTATAAATTAATACGAATAAATGGGTCCGTCTTTCACACTGTGTCCATATTGACAATAGTCCCAAATGGCAATTTCCATTCATACAGCTCCTATCTACCAAAGGAATCTAATATAACTTTTACATTCATCTCATCTCAAAATACACCACCTGCATGCTTGCTCTCTGGCACTGAGTTCTGGATACAATCACCCATCTTGTAAATGTCATGTGATTAATTACTCCAGAGGGAATCTAACTATCATTATTACTGTCCTTTTTAATATTACTATCCTTAAAAAATAGAATAAAACTTAAAAATTCCATGCATTTTGTACTAGAAGTTCCTAGTTTTGTACTAGAAGTTCCTAGAAGTACCTCTCTCAACATGAGTTCAGCTGAAGAAGATCTGGCATTAGTCAGTGATCTGAGATGATGATTGCACTTTGGTTTGCTGTAGATGTTGTTATTGTTCTTTCTTCATAATTTTTGGAAAATGTTTTAAAATATGGCTGGTAAGCATTCTGACAAAAGCAGCATGTCAGCAATCAGCTGAGCAGGAAAATATGGATTTACTGAGAAAAAAAGGCATACATTTTAAAAGTATAAGCAACATGATGGATGGTATATTTCAGAGGCAGATTACAAAAGACAAGATGAAAGTGTGTCAATATTAGAACACCTCAGTTTTTCATCTTTAACTGTGACATTTTAAAAAAGTATAAACAAGTGTAAAAATTCACTTTCGTCTGTCATAAACCCTCATCGGGTTTAAAGGTGCTCAAAACACGCGTCACTACAACCAATGCACAAATGTGACTTCTATTGTTTTGGGATTTACTTGTAAGCAGTTTTCTTTTTCAATTACCCACACTTCATTTCATTCATCTGAAAATAAATACAGTACCAGTTGAAAGTTAGGACACACTCACTCATTCTTTACTATTAATCTAAAATGTGTCATGAAAACTATCCAATTGAAATATGGCAATTATGTGGTGACCAAAAATGTTAAATCTTTGATATTGTGTAGATCCCATGTGTGCTGCTTTTCCTTCACTATCCACGTTCCAACTCACCCATTTCATTTTATTTATTACATTTGAACAAAGATGTTTAGGTTTGCAAAGAGATTCATACATAGGCACAATTTATTGTTGTCTATAAAACTAATTTCAAGCAGTTAAGCAGAAGCCTTTCAATCAAAAGGTTTTAAGATCATGAGAAACATTTCAGTCAAGTGTGTCCAAATCTACAACACTGACATTCTCACTTAAAAAATCGGTTCTGTAAAAGTTTGTAATAAGCATAAGTAATATTGCAATGGTTTGGATCTGTGCATGGGAAACTGATTATCCTCATAAATAATTATAATTATGAACCTACAATGAGAGTAGTAAAACTGGCACATAAAATTGATAACATCTGCTTGATATTGTAGTAAGTTTAAAGCAAACACTGGTTCCATGTCAAAGTTGCCCTCTCCACACAGTCAAACATACAACAACTGATGGAACAACATTTTTCTCTATACATCTCATACAAAAATAAAAAATGTAATTGTTCCAATCTTTTTCTTTTTGACTCCATATTGCACAGAGGTAGTGGCTATTAGGTAAAAGGGAGGTGACCTAAAAATTTAAACCAAAAACTGCATCTTTTTTTTTGAAAATGTATATTTTGCTCTTGTGATGTTTAGTTGTGACCAGAAGAATTGTACAAGAACAAAATATAATACTGCAATCACATACAAAAGTAGTCCTTCATTTTGTACATTTTATACAGTGTTAACACTTAATCATTGAATTTCTTCATGTTTTTTTTCTTCTTTTTCTTTTTCTCTAAAAGGCAAATTGTATTTTCCATGTCTGGCCCAAACGGATGGCCGGTCTAAGCTAGCGGGTCCACCAGCGGCTCCTCGTCGCCCCGGGACAGCAGCTCCTTCTTCTCATCTGTGCTGGCCAGGGAATTGCGGCTGTTGTGCGCTCCCATGTAAAGAGTGGCATACACGGGATTCGTGAAGTTGGTCGGCTACAAAAGACACAAGTTGGAAACATATGGGATTATCTAGTTCGGTCATGAAACTCTAGAGGGCGCAGGCTGATAGGTCCTTACAGTCTCATTATTACGACATGACAAAAGCTGATTGGCCTGTGCTCATTCTGCAGCCAATGAGATTGCTTGCTCAAAGTTTAAATAGTCTGGTTTGGTGTTCGCTGTAGGCCAGTCCTCTGAACTCCTCCACCTCCCCAGCTCCACCTGCCTAAATCTGCTACAGCATCGGTTCCCAACAGGGGGTCTCGGCCCACAAGGGGGCGTCAGCGAGCTCTTTGGGGGGGTCGCGTCATATTTTGAAAAGTGTTAAACAGTGAGCATTAAAGCAGCAGTCCGTAACTTTTTTTGTGTTAAAAATGTACTAAATTTATATAATGAGCGAGTACATCATGAATCCATTTCCAAACTGTGTTTTTGTCTTATCCTGAGTCACTATGGTACACCTATAATAAGTGTTTATATTGGGACTATTTTACACTGGTTCGGGTCGCACCGCTGCGGTGTAGCCCAGTGCCTGCGTGACTCGTCATAGACATAAACAGAGAGAAGTAGCTCCGGCTACAATGTTCTTCCGCAAGACGCATTATTCTGTTAATAAACGCATGTTTATTAATCGCTAGAGCGCCAAATGATTATATTACATTAGCTAATTTTATTCACGATCCCCTGGCTGACCAAAAAATGGGTTTTCAACGAGGTCCCAGACACCAGTCATTTTGTAATAGTCTATATTCATTTTTAATTTTTTCCCTACACACTAGTGTGAATACTGATATTTTTGTTATTACATGTCAAATAGGGCCAATTAATAGGCTACTCCTAGGCTTACGTTTTTAAATTACAAACGGGCTACTGATGTTTTTGTTATAGTATTTTCAATATTATACACTACTATTTGTGGATAAACATATCTGGTTATAGTAATAATCATACTGTTTGTTTAAAAACAAAACATTTTGTCATCCTTGCTGCAAGCTTACAAGAGCTACAATATCATTAAATGTGAAGGGGGGCCCTAAAATATTTTCTAGGGAAAAAGGGGGTCTCAGACAAAAAAAGGTTGGGAACCATTGTGCTACAGTATTTATGTAAGTCTATCACACAGCAGCAGCATGAGCTGCCTACGTAGACACCATTTTAAGGCATCGAACACATGCTCCTGACACAGAGATTGTTCCAAATCATAGTTATGACCTCTGGTAAGTGAACTTTGTAATACTGTAAAAAAATGATTTCAACTGTTTTCTATGTGAATATATAGTAAAGTGTAATTTATTCCTGTGATCAAAGCTGAAGTTTCAGCATCATTACTCCAGTCTTCAGTGTCACATGATCCTTCAGAAATCATTTTAAATTGATGATTTGATGCTCAAGAAACATGTCTGATTATTATCAATGTTAAAACAGTTGTGCTGCTTCATATTTTTGTGAAAACCATGATACATTTAATTTTTCAGGATTCTTTGATGAATAGGAAGTTCAAAAGAACAGCATTTATTTAAAATAGGATCTTATGTAGGGGTGTAACGATACACAAAACTGACGGTTCGGTTCTTCCCACGGTTCGGTTCGGTGATGTGGGGTTTAGAAAGCTAAAATTGCTTTTTTTGTTTTTTTTTAAACAGTGGTTTAATGAAAAAATTGTGTCTTTATCTTTAAATTAATTCAATTACAATTAAACGTTTTGCAAGGATTTAAAAAAAAGATCTGCTAATGCTGTAAACTATATGGAGCCAGCACATTACTATAACATTAAAGGTTAACAACAGAGCCTAGACTTTTAGCCTAAATTCAGATGCTATATATTTTTTAGATATAATAATCAACACCCAACACATTGTATGAAAACATGTAAACTGAACATAAGGCAGTTTTTGCATTAAACATAACTTATGTTTTTACTCTAATTCGTTATTGAAATATAATCATTTACACAGTTGCTGTCATTTTCATTAAATATATATTAAACATACATTAAATAATTAAGATATCATTAACAGGTTAAGTAAAATATAGCCTAATATATAGGCTAATATAGTTGCATTTATTTAGTGCAAGAGTTCATTTCTCTAGGAACCAACAAGCTGTGGACACTGTAACTTATGACTTGCCTGCTGAGGTAAATGTGACAAAGCTGTTTTATTTAAGTCTTTCCGCTGCTGAAACACTGATTGAGCGATTACACGAGTTATGATGCCTTTCAATAAGTATACTGTATCTTTCAACATACCTTCAGGTGTCTATTCATGTTTATTGTGTAACTGAGGAAGAGATGATCGCGTTTACTCGCGCTCCGCGCTGCCGCTTGAAATAAGGAGCTAGTACAGCGATCTGTCACGCCACATCAAAGAGTGCCAAAACGGCGTGTTCGGTACGCCATGAGAGAATCGCGATACGTATCGTGGGTTCTGTATCGCGGTTCCCTTTCGAAGGGAACTCAACAATACGTCATTGACGCTTTGGGGAACGCCTCAGGTGTGAAAGGTGTCTGAAATCAAGTATAAACTCACAGCAATCATGTTGACCGGCGACAGCCCGTGCATCATCAGCTCGAATGATGAGCACGCAACCTGGATGTATAAAAAGGGCGCCTTGAGACCGTGACGACATCCTTTTCGTCTTCAGGGACTGTTTTGTCTGTTTGAAAAGATAAATCAACGAAAAAATGAAGCGTACAGAGAAGAGGAGAAATTCCTTCCGCAAGTGTGCCGACCCGTGTCCCAGATATCTGACACCGGAGGACTCACACGATCTGTGCGTTTTCTGCCTGGGAGAGGAGCACGAGCAGGAAGCTCTCGAGGGAGCTTCCTACGCAAACTGTGAGAGTGAGAGTTTTACTGTCAGAACTCCCCGCTCTCGTCTGTCCCACTTCTCGAGGGAAGTGGGCACGGCATCTAAACCCCGCGGTGTCGGTCCCGCTCGGGCTGAGGCTTGGCGGCGCTTGAGCTCGTGGGGCTCTCAGATGGAGCTGGCAGATCGTCTGGAGAGGGGCGTTAACCTCGTGGATGTTCTGCCAGCTGACGAGGGTGTTACAGGTCGATGTAGAAGAGGTTCTTTCTCTTTCTGATGGGTCTGTAACTGGTTCTCTTCGGGCCGGGCAGGAGTCGGCTGCTGATGATGTCAGTCTGGTTGAGACTGAACCATCTCAGCCCTCCTGCCCAGTGTATGCTGAGTTGGTGGACGTTATGGGGCGCGCCACCAACAGATTGCAGCTGCAGTGGTATTTTGGACGATCGGTTCCTCCCTACCCGTAAGCCACCAGCCCGGACGAGCCTTCCATTCCTTCCCGATCTCCACTCTGAGATCGAGAGGGCATGGAAGAACCCGTTCTCCGCGCATCTTCATCAGCGGGCTAGTTTCGCTGCTGTGGATAGGGCCGCGGAGCACGGGTATGTGTCGATGCCGCCAGTGGACGAGACGTTGGCCAACTATCTCGCCTCTGGTCGGTCTTCGTCACTGGGAGCTCCGACCCTGCCATCCAAGCCGCTTAAGACAACATCACGCTTGAATGGCAGAGCGTACACGGCAGCAGGTCAGGCAGGTGCGGTTCTGCACACCCTCGCGGTCCTTCAGGCCTACCAGGCCGACCTGCTGCGGGACCTCGATCAGGGGGCCAGTCTGTCCCGACGCGGTCGCAGAGCTGCGCCGCACCACGGATTTGGCTCTCCGGGCCACCAAACAGTCCGCTGTTTCCATTGGTCGTGCAATGGCGGCTATGGTGGCCACGGAGAGGCATCTGTGGCTCAACCAGGCTGACATCGGGGAGAAAGAAAAAACCTTTCTCTTCGATTCGTCGGTTTCGCCTTCCGAGATTTTCGGACCTTCCGTTGAGACGGTGGTCGATAAGTTCAGGGAGGCGAGGGCGCGCTCTGCAGCGTTTAAGAGCTGCATACCGCAGAGGTCCTCGGCCCAGCCCAGGCAGGCAGGAGGGCCTGGTCCGTCGTGGTCTGAGGATCACAGACAGACCCAGAAGGCCAGTGTCGCTTCCCGTGCACCCCCTCCTCCTAGTAGAGGAAGCAGGGCGCACAGGAGGCGTAACTCCCGCGGGAGGCAGGATCTCAGGGAAGTGATCCAGAGGAAACGTTCTCAGACTGAACGTTAGACATCACCTCCCTGGATCTTGTCTCCTAACCACCATCGCTCCCAGGCTCCTCCTACATCAGGCCTGGGGCGGGGCCCATGATGAGTTCACGAATTCTCTGATGGCCCGCTTCAGCTTGGTTGATAGGAGCGCCTTCCCTTGGCTTGTGATACAGTAGAACTCGGGATACTGAGTTTCTGAGTCCTGGTGTGCTTCATTCCGGACGCTGCAGGTTTTTATGTTGAGTGAAAATGTTTTTTTTTTGCGCAAATAACATTTTTCTCTTCTTTTTCAGAACTCGTCTCCTGTACAGAGCCGTGGACATGTTTGGTAAGCAAATAGGAAAAGAAAGAGGGTAATGTATTGTAAAGTGAGCCGAGCTCCCACATACTGTGGTCGCCAGGTTACAGGCCTCACCGGGCCTTCCTGGTTATGAGCTCCCACACACTGTGGTTGCCAGGCCTTCCTGGTTATGAGCTTCTACAGGTCAGGTTACTGGCCTCATCCGGCCTTCCTGAATGTGGGTTCCCACATACTGTGGTCACCAGGTTTTAGGCCTCTCAGGCCTTCCTGAGTATGAGATCCCACATGCTGTGGTCGCCAGGTTACAGGCCTCATCCGGCCTTCCTGGTTATGAGCTCCCACACACTGTGGTCGCCAGGCCTTCCTGGTTATGAGCTTCTACAGGTCAGGTTACAGGCCTCATCCGGCCTTCCTGAATGTGGGTTCCCACATACTGTGGTCACCAGGTTTTAGGCCTCTCAGGCCTTCCTGAGTGTGAGATCCCACATTCTGTGGTCGCCAGGTTACAGGCCTCACCGGCCTTCCTGGTAATGGGTCTTCTACATGTCAGGTTACAGGCCTCTTAGGCCTTCCTGAGTGTGAGCTCCCACATGCTGTGGTCGCCAGGTTACAGGCCTCACCGCCTACCTGAGTATTAAGCTCCCACATTCAGTGGTCACCAGGCTTCAGGCCTCCTCGGCCTTCCTGGTTATGAGTTGTCGCATGTCAGGTTGCAGGCCTCACCAGGCCTTCCTGAATGTGAACTCCCACTCACTGTGGTCGCTAGGGTGTAGTTGTGAGCTTTCACATGTCAGGTTGCAGGCCTCATCTGGCCTTCCTGATCATGGGTAAAAAACAGGCCTCAAAACCGGCCTCCTGAATATAGAGTGATGAAGTACATTTACCTTTACTTCATCTATTTTCTTTGTACGCTCCGTACCTTCTTAAACCCATACTTATGGTAAGTCACACGACGAAACGTCTTGTGTACTTTCTAAAATCCATTTTTTATGGTAAGGGTCATGTGCTGTACGCTTCGGTCCGTTCCTATGTGGCCAGACCCAGTTCTTTTCACCTTGGGTCCCACTCTAGATGCGTCCTGTCGTCGAAGTATGCTACGACAGACGCCTTTCTCTAGCTAACTTCCACATTTTTGATCCAGGCCTTCCTGGATTCAGAATGGCTAAGTACACGCACTTTCGTTTTATGTACTTTCTAAAATCCATATTTATGGCCTTTCTGGAAGTAGCCCCCACATGGTGTGGTTGTCAGGTTACAGGCCTTATCAGGCCTTCCTGAAAGTAAGCTCCCACAGGTTGTGGTCGCCAGGTTACAGGCCTCACCCGGCCTTCCTGAGTATGAGCTCCCACCCACTGTGGTCGCCAGGTTACAGGCCTCTCTGGCCTTCCTGATATGAGCTCCCACCTACTGTGGTCGCCAGGTTACAGGCCTCACCCGGCCTTCCTGAGTATGAGCTTCCACATGCTGTGGTCATCAGGTTTCAGGCCTCACCGGCCTTCCTGATATGAGCCCTCATGTACTGGAGCTCCCCTCATAGGGGGTCATCAGGTCTTAGGCTTCAGTAGACCTTCCTGGTTTTGATTCCTCTCTTACTTGCCTTGCCTTGCTCTTGCCTTTATAACTTCTCGCCTTGACTACTGCAACTCCTTATATGTGGGCTTAGACAAAACATCTATTCAGCGCCTGCAGTTGGTACAAAATGCTGCTGCCCGCCTCCTAACAGGAAAAAAGAAGAGAGACCACATCACACCTGTGTTGCGCTCCCTCCACTGGCTTCCCGTTCATTACAGGATTGATTTTAAAATCTTGCTTTTAACTTTTAAATGCCTAAATGGATTGGCTCCATTGTATTTAACAGAGCTTCTTAATGTTCACACTCCAACTAGAGGGCTGAGATCCACCAATCTCCTCCTCCTGGATGTGCCCAGAAGCAGACTTAAAACCAGAGGCGATAGAGCCTTCAGTGTAGCTGCCCCAAACTTGTGGAACAACCTGCCACTCCAGATTAGAACTGCCCCAACTCGCGCACGCTTTAAATCACTGTTAAAAACACATTTCTTTTCTCTGGCATTTCCTCTCAGCTAAGTTTTGTTATCTTTCCTGGCAAATTTTAAACTTAATTTCACTATATATCATATACTGTATATTATAATGTTTTTGGTTGTAGTTTTACTGTGTGCCTTGTTGTTTTTTATCCTGTGAAGCACCTTGGTCAACCTTGGTTGTTTTAAGTGTGCTATACAAATAAAGTTGATATTGATATTGATACTTCCTCAGTGTTCAGAACGAGCACTGGGTAGACCCGTGGATTGAGTGGACGACTTCCGACGTTTCTTGAGGTTGAGTCACACTCTCCGGGGGATCCCGTCTCTGTGATCCGGAACGGAATGGTTTCTGCCAGCTTCGCAGGCCTTCGGTTTTTGGATGCCTTATCCAAGGCAATTTTCGGAGGCTCTGTCTCGGACAGACAGGCAATGGCCAGACGGTGCGTCTTAGTATAGATCACCAGGCCAGCCTGGTGGCATTTCAGGAGCCATGCTCTCCTGAATAGTGACTGGCTGGGAGTCCCTTGGGACCCCTTCTATTAGGAAGTTGTGGTCCTAAGCCTTTGAGCTGGCCCAGATATACCCCCCATTAACTATGTTCTGGCAGTTTTCTTGGTTCATTAGCTTGGGCTATGACCGGTAGGGAGTGCTGTCACTGACAGCCCAATGTGACCTTAGGGTGAGTGGTTTCAGTGTTCTTTGAATTACTGGTTCTGACAGTTGTCACTGCCCTTGGGCATGCACTCCCCTCAGCATGGCGGAGTGGGTATTTCGTTCCCGAAAACGTCAATGACGTACTGTTGAGTTCCCTTCGAAAGGGAACGTCTCAGGTTACGACTGTAACCTATGTTCCCTGAGAACAGGGAACAAGACAATACGTCTCCCTGCCATACCTCAGGGCCTGCCTGCAACAGTCCCTTCAGACGATAGGATGTTGTCACGGTCTCAAGGCACCCTTTTTATACATCCAGGTTGCGTACTCATCATTTGAGCTGATGATGCACGGGCTGTCGCCGGTCAACATAATTGCTGTGAGTTGATACTTGATTTCAGACACCTGTCACGCCTGAGGCGTTCCCCAAAGCGTCAATGACGTATTGTCTCGTTCCCTGTTCTCAGGGAACATAGGTTACAGTCGTAACCTGAGACGTTTTTCGGTTCGGTTTGAATATCGTTAAACCCTAATCTTATGTGAAACTATTAATGTCTTTATTGTGACTAAATCAGTTGAATGCATCCTTGCTGAATAAAAGTATTCAGTTAAGTGCATGAAGTGTTCAGCAGTAAGTGCATCATACGGGTATTTCAAGTGCACTTTTTCTATTTGGAGTTTTCAGTGTAAACACTACTCAAACTATTTATATAGTATATATTTATAACTATTTATACTACAAATCAGCATGGAATAGTGCATAAGTACGCAAATTGGGACGCACCTACACTTGTGGCTTCAACAGAAGCATACAGCATATATCAGTTTCTCTATAGATTTAGTAGACCTATTTAGTAGATCGCTTTCAGTATGTTTGCATGGGGAAAAATAAATCTGAGGCCACATTAGTTCAGCAGGGTGTCCCGCAGGGGTCAGTGCTAGGGCCGACTTTGTTCTGCATTTATATGCTCCCACTTGGTGACATTATTAGAAAATACGGTCTGGGGTTTCATTGTTATGCTGATGACACGCAGATCTATGTTAAAACACTCCCGGATCCTAATGTTGCAATCACAGCTCTGAGCGCATGTATGGAAGAAATAAAGTCATGGATGCATGCCAATTATCTTAAACTTAATGAATCAAAAACAGAACTTCTACTTGTATGTATGCCGACTGCCTTGCACAAGTTTAACTGTCAAAATCTGTTCACTGATTCTGATTTACTGGCCCCAGCATCACAGGTGCGAAATTTAGGTGTTATTTTTGATTCACATTTGTCTTTTGATGCCCATATCAAATTGGTTTCAAAATCTGCTTTTTTTCATCTAAAAAACATTGGCAGAATTCGGCCTTCTATATCCCTGCCAGATGCGGAAAAGCTCATTCATGCATTTATCACGTCGAGACTGGATTACTGTAATGCACTATACTCTGGTCTCCCTGATAAATATATTAAGAAACTACAGTATATCCAAAACTCGGACGCGCGTGTATTAACACACACAACTGTTCAGCAGCATATTTCCCCCTGTTCTTTACGAACTCCACTGGCTTCCAGTAACGGCACGTATCGATTTTAAAATTTTGATTTTAACATATAAAGCTATTCATGGGATAGCACCGGAATACCTTTGTGATCTAGTTGTTCCTTACATCCCAAATCGTCCATTACGCTCGTCTGACTCTTCTACTCTACAGCAGCCCACATTCAAATTAAAGTCGATAGGTGGTCGCTCCTTTACCGTTAACGCCCCACGGTTGTGGAATAAACTTCCTTTTGCGATTAAAAATTCCCCAACTTTGGACTGCTTTAAGAGGTCTTTAAAGACCCATCTTTTTAAAAATGCTTATTGTCTTTGAAGTGTATTATGTCTGGTATTATCTTGTATATCGTTGTTTGATTTTCCTGTTTAATTATTGTTTAATTATTTTATATTTGTTTACCATACTGTGTAGCGCTTTGGGTTGGAGAAAGGCGCATTACAAATAAAATGCATCATCATCATCATCATCATAGAGAAAATTTATTGGGATTTCAACTTCCGGAACTCTACTCTTACACTCGTTACAATGAATGTGGCTGTGAGGAAATCAAAACTTATAAAAACGCATCGATATAATTTTAAATATAATTCTGTCATGACAACTCTCTGAGTGTTTGGCATGGTAATGGATATGACGATGTTGATATGTTTGGTCTTAGATCTGCTGCTGCTGTTATTGTTGCTGCAGAGCAGGTACGGGACTTGCTACTGCTAATACACACACTACACACTGCTGTGAGCGAGTCCAATCTCATGAAAGTGCGTATCTATACAGCGAATATTATTTCTCGTGCCATTTATACTCCAAAAATATTTTTACGTGCATATGATACGCACTTTATGGTGTGTAATACGCACGCACTCCCCACCCCTAATCCTAACCAAGGGGTTTTCAGTGCGTAGCATATGCACGCAAAAAATATTTTGGCGTATAAATGGCACGAGAAATAACATTCGTGGTATAGATACGCACTTTCATGAGAATGTATTGTGTGAACAAGTAAGACATGCTGATGCTGTACAATATAGAGTACACAAATTACCCGTAGCAGATCTACACAGGTGGAGCTGGGGAAGGTGGAAGGTTTCTGAAAGCGCACTGCAAACTGCTACAGAATATGCTGACCATGTATTTCAGAATCAGAATCAGAAAGAGCTTTATTGCCAAGTGTGCTTGCACACACAAGGAATTTGTTTTTGGTACTGAGGCTTCCAGTGGACATATACAAATAGAAATACAACAAGAAACATAATACTACAAATTATAAGAATAAAAAATAAAAATATAAATATATGAGAATAAAAGTATCACAGTTGGGTTTAGTCAGAATAGACATTTTCAGATTTACAGATTATGAACATATTTACAGTGTTTTGAATATTATAAATAAATAAATCTACATATATTTGAAGGTTGAGCAGCGATCTCATTGGCTACTAATACAGCAGGAACAGCTGTTTTTCAGGAAACAAGACTAAATATCTTATGTAATTTTGCTTATCAAGTACATGTACCTTGATTTAAGAATGTTTTGATATTTGAACTGGAAAACAAGACAAAATTACTTTAAAGGTGCCATATGTAAAAATTGAGGTAAAATATCCAAAAAATGAGCTACACGTATCAAAAGAATGAGAAGAAATAAGTGCAATGATGTCATTAAAAAAATGACAAGTTATAGTGCTGTCGAGATATAAACCTGAATTAGCATGCTAAATTACTAGCCCCGGCCCGGCCGGTGTCTAATACCAGTTTCGGCCATGGGAGGCGGTATGCGGGCAACATACATAACCACCAGCCAAACTGCAACACACGAATAACTCGCACGGCTTGTATCTCTTTAATCTCTAAAAATCTCCAAATGCTCCACGTGAAACTGCGGTCTTACTATAGTGTCAATTGATTTGATTAATATGCGCGAGGGAGAGAGAGCAGGACCGCGCTCGTGTTGTTTGTAGACGTGAGAGTGCGCGCGCGCGGCCGAGCTCTCTCTCTCTCTCTCTCTCTGCTCGTAATGCGCCCTGTCAAGCGCAGCGGCAGCAGTCATTCTATTCTACATCCCTCACCGATCAAAATAGGCTTTGGCGGGACAAAGCGGACTATTTGACGGTTTTAGAAGATTAAAAACCTGAAACTAAAAAACAGACTAGAGTAGGCCAACTTTCTGGAGGTATACTGCCCCCATCTGGTATGGAATATGTGGAGTATGAATTGATTTTTTGACATAAGGCACCTTTAATAGAGTAGTGCAATAAAGTATGAAAAAAAGTATGCTCTATCTTACTTTGTCGGGATCCAGTGTGAAGTCGGCATCCAGCAGTTCTCCAACATCGTCATCTTGCTCTCCTTCATAAATTTTGTAGGCTGGGTTCCCAATCTCAACATTCATAGCGCCATTTGTCATTCTCTGGTGTTGAAAGCCTTTGGCTCTGCAGATATACAATATACAGTTTAAGTCACAGAAATAAGTGTGTGAGGTCATTATCACACTGTACAGAGCAGCACAAGGAGAAATACATCCACAACACAGAGGGACGCCACTAACAGTCACTGGAACAACCTACAACACCATCAGAAACCCAGCGCTTACCAACATCAACTGGTTATCTGTCCAATTTTAAGTCAACCATCATAGTGAATTATTAATATTATTTATTATGGTACAAGTATAACGTATCTATAAAAAAGGGTTGGGCTGTATGACAGTTTATAACATGCAATGGAGTGTCAGCCGCTAGAGATTTTGCTCTATATCTTTTATACAGCAGTACATAAATTTGCAGTTGTTTTTGTTACATACAATACAAAGCGGGTTAACTATATCAATGTACATTATATGTATATATATATTGATGTATATATAATATACATCAAACGGCATTGATATAGCTCAGTGAAATTCAACAGATGTGCATGTTTATCGATATATCTAATTTGCAACAACTTTGAATAAGTTTCTTTCAATAAGAATTTAGTCAAATATAGTTTTTTTTGTTATACAATGTCAAGCCAAGTGTATTTAGATAATGCTTTACAAATTACAGATGGCTTAAAAGCTGCTTTCGAGTAATAAACAGGAAAAACAGCATCAACGTCGCAAAATTCTTCAATTAGAATCTCTAATTTCAATGATAATTACAACTTCAATTTAAACTATAAAGCGACTACAGAGGACAAAATAGTGTCTTAATTCAGCTCAATTCAGTTCCATTATTCAGTGAGCTCCCTTAATAGTGTCAGCTAAATCAATACTACTTTTTTAAATAAAGCAAAACTATTTGGCACTGATTGTTCATTTGTTATATTTGAATAATCAGATCTATTCATTTGCATCCATCAAGTTGGAATAAAATGAGTAATCTATCAAATGCAAAGTATCTGTGTGAGTATTAAGTGTGAATAATAAATTCACTACATGATACAATAAAGCATTACCACCAATGTTATGTAACTTAAATGTTGAAATTAAAAAATATATTATAAACCATGTTTTTTCCCCTTGCATTTTAAGCAAAAACAATAACATCATGATAAAAGATTAAGGTCTTACTGCCCAGCCCTAGTAAAAACATAAAATATGCAAATGGAAAGCTGTGATAAGACTTTTCTTCAAGTTAAGGAATCGAATGCCCACGTTATCTTGATAAACACTGGGTTTTGAACAAGGCACATGTTCAACAGATCTGTTTCGACTAATGCAGTCCTGCTGAGAACCAATCTTAGAGAAACATTCTGGACTGTATTACAGCGGGACGGTTATGACTGTCGAAAACAATACAGTTCTCACAGTCTAAAACAATTGATCTATTTCTTTATTCTCAGTAACAGATTACCACCTTCTCCTCTGAACAAGGGACAAACCACATATAAGGTTTAGTCAGGTGGTTTGACAGAGGTATGACAGAAAGAGATCAGGTGAGACCATGAAGACAACAAGAACACCACAATTCTCCAGCAAGAAAGATGGACAGAATGGCAGAGAGACAAAATAAAGACATAATGGACAAAGACCGTTACCGCGGTCGTTTGGAGTGGGATTTGCCAAGCCTACGGAAAAGAGCAGATGCGGTTTACCAAGAAAGAAGGAGAGAAAAGAGGTGTTTTTGGGATGGGAAGTTTCTTATATTTCAAATTCTCAACAGTATGACCCCTTAGAGAGGTGAAAATCTTTTGAAAAAAGCAGTTCACTGTAATATACTCACCCTCTCATTCGTTTTCTGTACCATAATACTGCTCCTCCAATCAGCAACACCAGCAGTATCAGTAAAATCAAAGGAATAACAATTGAAGCTGTTCCTAAAAGAAATACACATTACTATTAATATTAAGTCTTTTTTTAATTACACCACCATCAAAAATCGATATATTTGACAAGTATTGCCAGTATTGCCACCTATTGGCCTAACAGGTTTCTACTAGCTGTCAAATTCAAAAATGGACTTACGGCCACCGGATTCAGCATTTCCACTGGGAGCAGGTTTATCACAGCGATGACCCTCAAATCCAAGAGGACACCTACATGAGGCAGAGAAATGTAACATTTACATTTATATATATTATTTAAATTATATAAACAATACTAAAACAACAGCTTACTTGCACTGCGGGAGATTTGTGGCGCTGAGAGAGCACTGGCCATTAGCACAGTATCCGTCACACGTATAACAGCTTGGCTGGATCCTGCCACTGGTACACCTACAACACACACAGTACAACACATTAGATAGCTTCACTTAAGCACTGTACTATTTAGTAAAAAAAAAAAAAAAAACATATTGCTGGAAACAACGAGGTAAGTTTCAGGAAAGAAAAATGCGACTGCAATGCAAAAAAAAAAGTGTTATTTGAAATGACATTCACAACTAATTTTACTAATATAAAACTGAACATTCAAGGGAGGTTGATTTTATCCAATGGGAAATGTCTCAATATGAGAGGGGAGGAAAGGAGGTGTATTGTTATATATACAGTATGAAGGAGGGGAGGTGTTGAAAAATAAGAGGGTGATGTCAGTTCCAATGGTAACTTGCTTTTCTGAGCATCAAATCTATCCAATGATATCAACAATAGACAAAACTGAGCAGGAAAGCCTCGTTGCAGTTGACGGGAGTGAAGAGAGATGCTCTTTTAGGCTTGTGCAGTGTATTACACGGGCGGTGTGATTATAAAAGGCTTTATGAATGACCACACAAAAGGTATTTCCCATAGTGAAATGTTGAATGAGTCAACTGAAAGAAAGTATAGGGCCAGTTTTAATGCTATGGGGCCCCAACATATGGAGGTTTTAATTGTATATGTGTGCTAAAGTATGAAATTGTGTTCGTGTACCTGCATGTGACGTCTCCATCAGGCTGGAAGAGGTTGGTGGGAATACACTTGCCATCACGACAATAGTGACATTTGTCCACTTCACAGATGTTTCCAATGAAGCGTGGAGGGCAACGGCATTGTCTCGACCCATCGCCGGACTGCATGCATGTCCCTCCATGATCACAGAAACCATCACACGTCCCTGGTTAGGGGTAGAGAAGACTGTTTAATATCCCACTTCAACTCTATTAATGTCTTCATCATGACTTGAGGATCACCTTCAGACTAATGCATCGATCCCACAGTGTATTCACCTGTCAATTAACCAATGCGCACTGTAAATGTAAATGTAATGCTGAGTAGAAAGCATTAATGCTTTATTCCATATAAATAAACCTAAACCTAAACTAAACCCCAATCCTATCCCTATACTAAGTACATGTTGTTAATAAATATTGTTCAGTACTTAAATGTGTAATTTATAGAAGCTTGTTTCTGCCACAGAATAAAACATTTCAAAAGATAATTGAGACTTTTTATCTCACAATTGCTAGTTTACTTCTCGCAATTTTGAATTTATTTCTCAAAATTGTGAAATATAAACTCGCACCTGTGAGTTATAAAGTCCAATTGTAAGGAAAAAATAAATTCCCTTTCAAGGGAACTCGAGCTGCGTCAAGCTGTGGGAACGCCTCTGCGTTGTGCGTCCTGAAGCACGTATGGAATCAGCCCAATGGAGAGATGGAACGTCATAGGCGGGTGACGTCATCGACCAGGAAACTATAAAGCACCCCATAAACACAAGCGCAATAGCTTCTGTGCCTTCAGTCGCGCTATATGTGAATCTGTCCCTGTGTGAATATTGTCTGTCCTTACATACTCTGCACCACACAAACAATTTATATATATATATATATATTAAGAGAGATATGGCGAACAAACAGCCGTTTAGGGAGTGTGTCCCTCCCTGCTCGCGTTATTTAACAAATGGGGATACACACGTTCTTTGTGTTGTTTGTTTGGGAGTGTAGCATGCCCAGTCAGCTCTCGAGGGAGCTGATTGTGAGCATTGCGAGCGTCTGCCATTAAGGACGCTCCGCTCCCGCCGGGCGCTCTTCGAGGAGAGCGGTTCGGTGCGCGCTCCCCGCGGTTCGGGTCCCGCTCTTGCCGAGGCAGAGCGACGACGCGTATCGTGGGGATCGCTTATGGATCTCTCAGCGGGGTTAGAAACGGGTTCTGCCTTATCTCTCCCTTCACCTGTGAGATCCAGTGCCTCAGTCCCGTATTCGGAAGCACGCGCTGCGGTTTCTTACGCTCGGGATGAGGCACCAGTGTTGCTTCTATCCAGTTCTGAGGAGCTGGATGTTGCTAGTATAAATGAGGGAGATGTGGAGGATTCGCCACCTTACACTCCCGAAAGCGATGAGCTAGTGGAGGTATTAACAAGAGCTGTAGAAAAACTCAGCATTGTATGGCCAGTGACTAGACAGGAGTCTGTTTCTAAATTAAAATTAGATGAGAGATTTTCGGCGTCATGAGTGCAACCTCCACGCCGGTGCGTGCCGTCTTTTTTTTCCCGATCTCCACACTGAGGTGTCGAAATCGTGGGAAAAACCGGTGTCATATAGAGAAAATGTTTAATCCCCAGACTTCAACATATTCCAATATTGTGGGGGATAAATCATATGGTTGTTCGGCTATGCCTCGCGTGGTAGAGACGCTTGCGAGTTTTCTCTCCCTCGAGGCTGCGTCATCTGTTAAGGCACCGGCATTACCCACCAAGCCTCTTATGAATATTTCGTTTTTTGTGGGTAAAGCGTATTCGGCAGCAGGTCATGTCTGCATACTATGTCTATTATGAAAAGAAAAAAAAAAACGGGCATACCAGGCTGACCTGCTGAGGGACGTGAGTGATAGTGAGGATGTCAGTGCTGATGTGGTTCGCGAACTGCGTCAGGCGGCTGATTTTTCCCTGCGTGGCCGTAGAAAGACATCTGTGGTTAAATTAGACAAATATAAAAGGGAAAGGAAAAAGCTTTCCTTTTAGACACTCCTCTCCCCCCCCTGGGTTTATTTGGCGATGCTGTAAATTCTGTCATCGATAAATTCCAGGAGAAGGAAAAGCAAACAACAGCTTTTAACAAATTTCTCCCTTTTAAAAATTCATGTCCCTGGGACTGCTGGGCGGGAGCAGCCCCGGCCGTCTGCGAGCTCATCACATAGGGCGCTGAAGCAGAGTGTCGCGTCTCGTGCTCCCCCTGCTGGACAGTGGGCTCAGCCGCGGCACTCTCAGCCGAAATCTCCCAGTAATAGAACTGATCTGAGGACAGTTATATTAGCTAAGAAGGCTTCGGCTAAGAAGAAGTCCTGGCGCCACGGCGCGCAGGACACTGAGGGTGGTTCCCACCGAGGCGGAAAGGTGTTCACCTCTTTCTACGGTGCCCATTCCTCCTCGGTGACCTCAGGGGCCCGTTCTGCCAACCCCGCCTTAATGCCGGGGCGCAGACGGTCCCAGCGAGCGATTTCCCGAGGGACGCTCGCTCCCTCTGAGGAGGGTTTCAGAGCGGTTAAACCAGTTGTTCCCTGCTGGTGTGCCGTTACAGGGCGCTGCGTTTGCTGCTCAAGTTACACCAGAGGCCAGTCTCGAGAGACTGGTACCCTTAGTAGAATTTCTGGCAGAGGGGAAAAGCCTTCCAAAAATATCTCATTGGGTCCTGCAGACAATAGAAAAGGATTATGCTATCCAATTCAGGTGTCGTCCACCAAGATTCAGAGGGGTTCTGCCTACAGTGGTGGGCCCCGAGCAGGCTCTGGTTATGGAACAAAAGGTGAAAGCACTCCTTCAAAAGGAGGCTATAGAACGGGTTCCTCCTCCCAGTGTGGAGTCAGGCTATTACGGCCGATATTTCATCGTTCCAAAGTAGGATGGGGGGTTGCGTCCAATTTTAGACCTGCGCCTATTGAATCGCTCGGTAGGGAAGCCAAAATTCAAGTTGCTCTCTATCAAGCAGATCGTGTCACAAATCAGATCCGAGGACTGGTCTGTCACGATAGATCTAAGGGACGCGTACTTCCACATTTCCATCCTTCGACAACACAGGAAGTTCCTGAGGTTCGCCTTCGGGGGCGAGGTGTACCAGCACAGGGTTCTTCCGTTTGGCCTAGCTTTATCTCCCCGCACTTTCACGATGGTGGTTCGGCATCGAGATGTCGTTCTCGTTCATATCAGGAAGTTGGGGTTGAGGCTGAACGCAAAGAAAAGTGTATTATCTCCTTCTCAGAAGACCACTTTTCTGGGTGTCGTTTGGGTTTCGGTTTCGATGCAGGCGCGACTCGCTCCGACCCGCATCGCTTCGATTCTCTCAGCTGTGAAACAAGTAAAGCTAGGCCAGCTACTTACTGTAAAACAGTTTTAGAGACTGTCGGGTCTGATGGCAGCAGCGTCCAACGTTATACCTTGCGGCCTGTTGTACATGAGACCGCTACAGTGGTGGCTCAGGACCAAGGGATTCTCCCCGAGGGGAAATCCGCTCCGCACGGTCAAAGTCACGCGGCGCTGCCTTCGTGCTCTGGTCATGTGGAAAGAAACTTGGTTCCTATTCAAAGGTCCTGTTCTGGGTCGCGTGGCGCTAATGGCGGATGCTTCCCTCACAGGGTGGGGGGCGGTCACGAGTGGTCGTCCAGCCCAAGGTCTGTCTCAGGACCATCATCTATCATGGCTTATAAATTGTCTAGAGATGTTGGCGGTGTTCCAGGCTCTGAAACACTTTCTAGCAGACCTGAGAGGTCATCATTTGTTAGTTCAGTCAGACAACACGCCGGTGGTCTCTTATATAAATCATCAGGGGAGCCTGCGGTTTCGCCGGCTTTACAAGTTGGCCCGTCAGATCCTCCTGTGGTCCCAAGGGAGGTTACTATCTCTGAGAGCAATGTATCTTCCTGGGTATTTGAATGTGGTAGCAGACTCCCTGTCGAGGCAGGGGCCGAGGCCGGGGGGTTGGAGTCTCCACCCCGAGGTGGTGGAGCTCCTTTGGTGAGTTTCGGTCGCGCCGAGGTGGACCTATTCACTTCCAAGGTGACCACGCACTGTCATCTGTGGTTTTCCATCAGCCATCCAGCCCCTCTGAGGTTGGACGCTATGGGGCAGCCGTGACCGAGGTCACGTCTGTTCACCTTTCCCCCGATTGCTCTGCTACCTGGAGTTCTGGAGAGGGTTCGCCGGGACGGGGTCAGCCTACTACTAGTAGCCCCGTTCTGGCCGGCCCGAGTATGGTTTGCGGACCTGATTTCTCTCCTGGACGGTTCTCCTTTGGAGCTCCCGGTCAGGAGGGATCTACTCTCTCAGGCGGGCAGCATGATATTTCACCCCCGCCCAGTACTGTGGGCTTGGCCTCCGAGGGGGCCCAGCTCATGAACTCTGGTCTCTCAACCGAGGTTGTTGAGACCATTCTTCACTCCAGAGCTCCATCCACGAGGAAGCTTTATGCCTTGAAGTGAAAACTTTTCACTTCTTGGTGTGGAGAACACCTGCAGGACCCGGTTAACGGCCCAGTGGGTGCAGTGCTGGAATTCCTGCAGGAGCGCTTCTCCACAGGGCTATCCCCCTCCACACTAAAGGTGTTTGTGGCGGCACTGGCTGCTCACCACGTCCCTTTCAGTGGAGTTTCTCTGGGGAGACACCCGCTTATAACTCGTTTCCTTCGTGGCACATTGAGGCTGAGGCCAGCAGTTCGTACGAGGGTGCCGGCCTGGGATCTGGCCGTCGTATTAGAAGGTCTTTCCCAAGCTCCTCTTGAACCTATCGAAGAAGTTCCTGAGAAGTTTCTCACGTTTAAGACTATCTTTCTTCTTGCTATCTCCTCACTAAAGAGAATCGGTGATTTGCAGGCTCTGTCGGTTTCACCCTTGTGCCTGGAATTTTCGCCTGGCATGGTTAAGGCTTTTTTGCGTCCTAGACCAGGTTACGTTCCCTAGGTCCCTACTAATGTTGTTAGACCTACAGTTCTGCAGGCCTTCTGTCCTCCTCCATTTCTGTCATCTGACCAGGAGAAACTTAATTTACTCTGCCCTGTTAGGGTGTTAGACGCCTATATCCACAGAACTGCCCTGTGGAGGAAGTCAGAACAACTATTTGTGTGTTTTGGGCCACCCAAGAAGGGGTGTCCCGTGTCTAAACAGAGAATAAGCAAGTGTGTGGTCGAGGCTATCTCACTTGCCTATGAGTCGGCTGGTCAGCCTTCACCTTGGCTGTACGAGCCCACTCTATCAGGAGTATGGCGGCTTCTAAAGCCTTATTGTCAGGAGTTTCCCTCAGTGACGTTTGTGATGCGGCTGGATGGTCTTCACCGCATACTTTCATTAAGATCTATGACCTAGACTTAATTCCTTCCCCTGGGGCACAGGTGCTCTCGCCCTCTGTGCGCTAGTTCTCACATGGCGGTCACTTGGCTTGACGCAGCTCGAGTTCCCTTGAAAGGGAACGTCTCGGTTACGTATGTAACCTTAGTTCCCTGATAGGGAACGAGACGCTGCGTCATTCCACCATACTCCCGGCATTCCCGCTAGCGCTTCCTTCAGGCCTATCAGAAGCTATTGCGCTTGTGTTTATGGGGTGCTTTATAGTTTCCTGGTCGATGACGTCACCCGCCTATGACGTTCCATCTCTCCATTGGGCTGATTCCATACGTGCTTCAGGGCGCACAACGCAGAGGCGTTCCCACAGCTTGACGCAGCGTCTCGTTCCCTATCAGGGAACTAAGGTTACATACTTAACCGAGACGTTTTCCCTCAGAATTGCGAGTTTATATCACAAAATTCTGCCTTTATAACTAACAGTTGCGACTTTATATCATGCAATTCAGAATTGCGATATGGAAATCCGCAATTGTGAGATAAAAAGTAGCAATTACTTTTTTTTATTTTTATTCTGTGATGGAAACAAGCTTCCATAGTAATTACACTGTAACAAGGACACCTTAAAAAAAAATGCACCAAAAAACCTGGCAGTGTTAATATTCTACCATGACATTATCCCTTGTGTTTACGGACATTTCCCTTAACCCTAAACTACAATTCAATGCATGATTCTAACTGCGTTTAAAACACATTAATTTGTGAAAAATTAATACATTCTTAAAAATAAAGGTTTCCTAAACTATTTTTGGAACCTTTCAGTGAATGATTCTTAAAACAAAACAAATTCTTAGTGTGAAGAACATTTTGATAATCTGAAGAACCTTTTTTCACTATAAAAAACCTTTTGTGGAATGGAAAGTTTCCATAGACGTTAAAGGTTCTTCATGAAACCATCAATGCCAATAAAGAACCTTTAGTTTTAAGAGTGTACAGAAAATTCCTTCATATTAACAGTACATTTGGCCCATTTTTACAGACTTTTTTTAAGGGTTTGTGGCTTTAAAATGTATCATCTGTCCAATGTAAATGTTTGGCGAAGCCTAAACTAAAACAGTCTTCAAAAACATCTTCTGTTTTCCGTATACAGTGACCGATTTAGATGAAAGCACCTGCTAGAATCACGTCAAACATGGCAAAATTAATTTAAAACGGTTACTTGACTAAAATAATGATGAACAAGATGCATTTGAGATTTATGTTCCAGCCACATGTAAAGGGCTTGATAGCTTGTGATCCGTTTACCTGAGAAGGATGTTTATACCAGATGTTTATATAAGACGAACGTGTTGAACACATCTCGATTTCTAATGAAAACTGGTTTTATTTCCACATCCAGTACTCACGATATTGGCACTGGTCTCCCAGAAAGTCTGTTGCACAGCTGCAGGTGGGCTGGTTTCCTGGGTTAACTGTGCAGTTTCCTCCGTTCTTACAGTAGTTCTCACATGTGCGCAGGTTACAGTTCGGTCCTGTGAAGCCTGCCAGACAACGGCAAGTCGGAGCTCCTGGAAACATGACATACAAGTTACTTTTGCTATAAAAATATTATAATAACTAGGGTTGGGCGATGTCTACCAATTTGGTATCAGACGATGTCTACAGTGAAACATCGCGATGGACGATGATATCGGGAGGGAGGCAGTGTTGCCAACTATTTTCAAAGGAAAGTAGCTAAGGCCTTCCCTAAAAGTCGCTAAATGTCGCTAGATGACGTCATACGTCAATTAGCATATTCGTGACGTCATCGCGTTGTACTTGCGTTCTGCTTGTCTAATGTGTTTTCTCTATAAATTAATGCTCAGCTCACATACTGTATTTAATATATTATAATATAATATAGCCGAATGTTAAATAAAGCTGTTCTCATTTCCTACATGTTTTGTCAGACAATAGAACGAGTAGCTATGATATAGGCCTAGTGAATGACTAAATTTTTTTTATAGGCCAATGTGGAAAATTATCTGAATTGACAGAGTTCGGGAGCCGGATGAACAAAAGCTCTGTGATAGTGAGTATTACAAGTAATACCGTAAGCACAAGAAAAGGAAGAAAACTAAATTATTTAAATAAAATAAAAAAGAAAAGCAGATAAGTGATAAATCCGTGGAAAAACACTGCTCATTCACGTCTCTCAGCGGCCGTGCGCTCAACAGATGAATGTGCTGCTACTCCTCTCAGCCATTTACTGAACAGGGTAGACGTAGCTAGAGTGAGTGACGTTTGAAAAGTCGCTAAAAATAGCGACTCATTTGCGCGATTCTTTTGCAGTCTGTACGCGGAGGGGTGAACATCTCCTGCTGTGACTGCAGCTGGGAGGGGCTGCTGCGCGAGGACTGGGCCGCCTGTGAGTGCTTTGGGACGGGGGTGGGACCCACGGCAGCACCCGCTGCTCGTTGAGAAGAGTAAGAACGATATGTGCTTTTACGTCAGAGAGCCTCCAAAAGTCTCCAATAACACCAGAAAAAGTCGTTTTTTTCAAAATGTGTCGCTAGAGGGGTCTAAATACTCGCTAAATATAGCGACAAAGTCGCTAAGTTGGCAACACTGGAGGGAGGGGGGGGGGGGGGGTCGGTAACATTCTCATTTTCCACTAGTTATTTTCCTCTATATCTCATCAGCAATTTCGATTTCAGCAAAATCTGCAGCAGCTGACCACTAAGGAGCGAATGTCCAGTGACGTGACAACTGCCAGATTCAAACTGTGCTTTCGTATAGAACGTATCAATAACAAACCATTCAAATATATTTGCCGACGGTTTTTATTCATGTAGATTCATCAATAACTGACACAATGCAGACTAGCTTTAGTCGAACGTGTTCCTTGTTAAGGATAGGATTACTGAAATAGGATTACTGAAATCCTATTTAAACTTATTATTAAGTTGGCTTGTGAGAGCCAACTTACTGAAATCCTACTTAAACTTATTAAGTTGGCTTGTGAGAGCCAACTTACTGAAATCCTATTTAAACCTATTATTAAGTTGGCTTGTGAGAGCCAACTTACTGAAATCCTACTTAAACTTATTAAGTTGGCTTGTGAGAGCCAACTTACTGAAATCCTATTTAAACCTATTATTAAGTTGGCTTGTGAGAGCCAACTTACTGATATTGTATTTAAACTTATTATTAGTGGTGCTTGCCATAGGCAAAGCAACACTAGTGTTCTTCTGTATACTTATTAGTGGTGCTTGCTGAAAGCAAGGCATCACTATTGTTATTGTGTATACTTATTAGTGGTGCTTGCTGAAAGTGCTGTCAGGCCCTCTCTCTCTCCCTCAGAGGATTTATTTTATCAAGCAGCCAATAAGTAATGGCCTAAAATCTTCATAGCCACACCATAGCAACCAGTTACAGCACCCTAGCAACCGTGGGCGATAGGCACGAGGCCGCAGGCCTTTTATAATAACTCTATAAAAACTCTATAAAAACTCCTTTTAAAAACTCCATAGTAATCATCTGCTAAAAAATACACGCCGACATCACAGACCCCTGATTGAGGCGTCAAATTGTGCGGATTATTGAGGAGAGGTGTGCTGTGACTTTTCTTACCGATCGGGGGTACGGTGTTTGCCCCAGGGGCAAATCATTGGGTAAAAAAAATCCCATAGACTTAACATTGCCACAAACTTTGACGACTCGTAGCACTGACCAATGATTTCTCAGAAACTTGTAATTTACCACATTAGTCACAGCGGCTGGCAGGCTCTGTAAGAACATACCTCACAATGGGGTAACAGTTGAACCCCTGGGGGGCAGGAGCTGCTCAAATTTGCCCCACTGACTTACTATGGTGTAGGACGGCTCATGAAATGGGCCGTCCTACACATTGCATAGGGATTTTGTATTGAACATAGCTCTGGATCACAGTGTCATAGAGACAAGGGGACGGGCTCATTTTTCTCAGATGACCAATCAGTCTCTCAGGATCATTGTGAAGCCATTAAGCCACGCCCTAGCAACCATTTAGAGCACCTTAGCAACAAGTCCCATAGACTTCCATTGAAAGAGGTCAAAAGAATATCTCCGGATAGAAGTGTCATAGAAACACAAGGGTGGTCTCGTTTGACTCGGGGCAGCACACAGCCAATCATGAATCCCCTCAACACTTCCTAGCCCCTCCCTAGCAACCATTGTCGAGCACCTTAGCAACTAAAATCTATAGAGGGATATCTTCCATTCTGAATGTCACAGAGGCATGGGAGTTGGTTTATATCATTCATACTGACAAGCAACCTTTGGACTTTGATGACTGGCAGCTGCCAAGCCATTCCCTAGCAACCAAACAGAGTACCCTAGCAACCATTTTGCAAGACCTATATCTCTGCATCAGAACATCGTATAGAGATGTGGTTTGGCTCTTTTGACTCATGCTAGCAAACAGGGCTTCCAACATGCTACACATATTAGCTGTGAATAGCTACATGCTAATAGCGATTAGGTAGTGCTAAATCATGCCAAGAAAGTGTTAAGAACTCCAATAGTAACCATCTGTGACAACTACCAACCACCTAGTAACACCATAGCAACCACCCAGAATACCTCAGCAACCACCTAGCAACGTCCTAGCAACCACCCAGAATACCCTAGCAACCGCCTAGCAACACCATAGCAACCACCCAGAATACCCTAGCAACCGCCTAGCAACCACCCAGAACACCCTAGCAACCGCCTAGCAACCACCCAGAATACGATAACAACCGCCTAGCAACGCCATAGCAACCACCCAGAATACCCTAGCAACCACCTAGCAACACCATAGCAACCACCCAGAACACCCTAGCAACCGCCTAGCAACGCCCTAGCAAGTGCCTAGCAATGCCCTAGCAACTGCCTAGCAACGCCCTAGCAACCACCCAGAATACCCTAGCAACCGCCTAGCAACACCATAGCAACCACCCAGAATACCCTAGCAATCGCCTAGCAACCACCCAGAACACCCTAGCAACCGCCTAGCAACGCCCTAGCAACCACCCAGAATACCCTAGCAACCACCTAGCAACATCCTAGCAACCACCCAGAATACCCTAGCAACCGCCTAGCAACCACCCAGAACACCCTAGCAACGCCCTAGCAACCACCCAGAATACCCTAGCAACCGCCTAGCAACGCCCTAGCAACCACCCAGAATACCCTAGCAACCGCCTAGCAACCACCCAGAACACCCTAGCAACCACCCAGATCACCCTAGCAATGCCCTAGCAACCACCCAAAATACCCTAGCAACCAACCAGAACACCCAAGCAACCACCCAGAATACACTAGCAACCACCCAAAACACCCTAGCAACCACTCAGAACACCTTAGCAACGCCCTAGCAACCACCTGAACAACATGAATAAGCCATATCTCAGCACCAGAACATAGTACAGACATGTTTGTTGGCTCGTATGCAATCATGTACCACACCCTAGCAACCGAGTGGCGAGTATTGCCACTGCAAGCACCACTTCACATTTTCTTCCGGAAATGTAAGTTCTAGTTATTATTATTATTCTTACTCAAAAATTTCTATATCTAACTCCTCCTAGAGCTTTAACTCTATAAACTCCAAACTCGGGTCAGACCTTCAGACTGTTCTGACTCGAGTTGCTATATCTTTTCAGACTAATTTGACTTTCAGATTTCTTAAAAATTAATATTAAAAACCATAAAAATCCCATTGACTTTCATTGCAACATGTTCAAATTGAGCCAAGACTACGGTGGCCCAGTAGTGTACAACACAAAAACTCAAATCTAAACTCCCTGAAGCCCTAGACTCAATTAAACTACCATTCTATATGTACTAATGAACTTATCTATCTATCTATCTATCTATCTATCTATCTATCTATCTATCTATCTATCTATCTATCTATCTATCTATCTATCTATCTATCTATCTATCTGTTACTAAATCTTTCTTTCTAACTAATCTATCTTTCTTTCTTACTAATCTATCTTTCTTTCTTTCTTTCTGACTAATCTATCTTTCTTTCTTTCTTTCTAACTAATCTATCTATCTTTCTTTCTAACTAATCTATCTTTTTTCTTTCTAACTAATCTATCTTTCATTTTTTCTGACTAATCTATCTTTCTTTCTTTCTTTCTAACTAATCTATCTATCTTTCTTTCTAACTAATCTATCTTTCTTTCTTTCTTTCTAACTAATCTATCTATCTTTTTTCTTTCTAACTAATCTATCTTTCTTTCTTTCTAACTAATCTATCTATCTTTTTTCTTTCTAACTAATCTATCTTTCTTTCTTTCTAACTAATCAATCTATCTTTCTTTCTAACTAATCTAAATATCTTTCTTTCTAACTAATCAATCCTTTTTCATTCTGACTAATCTATCCATATTTCTTTCTTTCTAACTAATCAATCTTTTTTCTTTCTGACTAATCTACCTATCTTTCTTTCTTTCTAACTAATCTATATTTCTTTCTTTCTAACTAATCTATCTATCTTTTTTCTTTCTAACTAATCTATCTTTCTTTCTAACTAACTAATCTATCTATATTTCTTTCTTTCTTTCTAACTAATCTATATTTTTTCTTTTTGACTAATCTATCCATATTTCTTTCTTTCTAACTAATCTATCTTTCTTTCTTTCTAACTAATCTATCTATCTTTCTTTCTAACTAATCTATCTTTCTTTCTTTATAACTAATGTATCTTTCTTTCTTTCTAACTAATCTATCTTTCTTTATAACTAATCTATCTTTCTTTCTAACTAATCTATCTTTCTTTATAACTAATCTATCTATCTTTTTCTTTATAACTAATCTATCTTTCTTTCTAACTAATCTACCTATATTTCTTTTTTCTAACTAATCTATCTTTTTCTTTCTGACTAATCTATCCATATTTCTTTCTTTCTAACTAATCTATCTTTTTTCTTTCTAACTAATCTATCTTTTTCTTTCTGACTAATCTATCCATATTTCTTTCTTTCTAACTAATCTATCTTTTTCTTTCTGACTAATCTATCCATATTTCTTTCTTTCTAACTAATCTATCTTTTTTCTTTATATCTAATCTATCTTTCTTCTTTCTAACTAATCTATCTTTCTTTCTTTCTAACTAATCAATCTATCTTTCTAACTAACTTATCTTTCTTTCTTTCTTCCTAACTAATCTATCTTTTTTCTTTCTAACTAATCTATCTATCTTTCTTTCTAACTAATCTATCTTTCTTTCTTTATAACTAATGTATCTTTCTTTCTTTCTAACTAATCTATCTTTCTTTATAACTAATCTATCTTTCTTTATAACTAATCTATCTATATTTTTCTTTATAACTAATCTATCTTTCTTTCTAACTAATCTACCTATATTTCTTTTTTCTAACTAATCTATCTTTTTCTTTCTGACTAATCTATCCACATTTCTTTCTTTCTAACTAATCTATCTTTTTTCTTTCTAACTAATCTATCTTTTTCTTTCTGACTAATCTATCCATATTTCTTTCTTTCTAACTAATCTATCTTTTTCTTTCTGACTAATCTATCCATATTTCTTTCTTTCTAACTAATCTATATTTTTCTTTCTGACTAATCTATCCATATTTCTTTCTTTCTAACTAATCTATCTTTTTTCTTTATATCTAATCTATCTTTCTTCTTTCTAACTAATCAATCTATCTTTCTTTCTAACTAATCAATCTATCTTTCTTTCTAACTAATCTAACTCTTTATTTCTAACTAATCAATCTTTTTTCTTTCTGACTAATCTATCCATATTTCTTTATTTCTAACTAGTCTATCTTTCTTTCTTTCTTTCTAACTAATCTATCTATCTTTTTTCTTTCTAACTAATCTATCTTTCTTTCTAACTAACTTATCTTTCTTTCTTTCTTCCTAACTAATCTATCTTTTTTCTTTCTAACTAATCTATCTATCTTTCTTTCTAACTAATCTATCTTTCTTTCTTTATAACTAATGTATCTTTCTTTCTTTCTAACTAATCTATCTTTCTTTATAACTAATCTATCTTTCTTTCTAACTAATCTATCTTTCTTTATAACTAATCTATCTATATTTTTCTTTATAACTAATCTATCTTTCTTTCTAACTAATCTACCTATATTTCTTTTTTCTAACTAATCTATCTTTTTCTTTCTGACTAATCTATCCACATTTCTTTCTTTCTAACTAATCTATCTTTTTTCTTTCTAACTAATCTATCTTTTTCTTTCTGACTAATCTATCCATATTTCTTTCTTTCTAACTAATCTATCTTTTTCTTTCTGACTAATCTATCCATATTTCTTTCTTTCTAACTAATCTATCTTTTTCTTTCTGACTAATCTATCCATATTTCTTTCTTTCTAACTAATCTATCTTTTTTCTTTATATCTAATCTATCTTTCTTCTTAATCAATCTATCTTTCTTTCTAACTAATCAATCTATCTTTCTTTCTAACTAATCTAACTCTTTATTTCTAACTAATCAATCTTTTTTCTTTCTGACTAATCTATCCATATTTCTTTATTTCTAACTAGTCTATCTTTCTTTCTTTCTTTCTTTCTAACTAATCTATCTATCTTTTTTCTTTCTAACTAATCTATCTTTCTTTCTAACTAACTTATCTTTCTTTCTTTCTTCCTAACTAATCTATCTTTTTTCTTTCTAACTAATCTATCTATCTTTCTTTCTAACTAATCTATCTTTCTTTCTTTCTAACTAATCTTTCTTTCTTTCTTTCTTTCTTTCTAACTAATCTATCTTTCTTTCTAACTAATCTATCTTTCTTTCCAACTAACTAATCGATCTATCTTTTTTTCTTTCTAACTAATCTATATTTTTTCTTTCTGACTAACTTATCTATCTATCTTTCTTTCTTTCTAACTAATCTATCTTTCTTTCTAACTAATCTATCTATCTTTTTTCTTTCTAACTAATCTATCTTTCTTTCTGACTAACTAATCTATCTTTTTTTTTCTTTCTAACTAATCTATCTTTTTTCTTTCTGACTAACTTATCTATCTTTCTTTCTTTCTAACTAATCTATCTTTCTTTCTAACTAATATTTCTTTCTTTCTAACTAATCTATCTTTCTTTCTAACTAATCTATCTTTCTGTCTAACTAATCTATCTTTCTTTCTTACTAATCTATCTTTCTTTCTTTCAAACTAATCTTTCTTTCTAACTAACTAATCTATCTTTATTTCTAACTAACTAATCTATCTTTATTTCTTACTAATCTATCTTTCTTTCTAACTAATCTTCCTTTCTTTCTTTCTTTCTTTCTTTCTTTCTTTCTTTCTTTCTTTCTTTCTTTCTTTATTTCTTTGTAACTAATCTATCTTTCTGTCTAACTAATCTATCTTTCTTTCTTTCTAACTAATCTATCTTTCTTTCTTTCAAACTAATCTTTCTTTCTAACTAACTAATCTATCTTTATTTCTTTGTAACTAATCTATCTTTCTTTCTTACTAATCTATCTTTCTTTCTAACTAATCTTCCTTTCTTTCTTTCTTTCTTTCTTTCTTTCTTTCTTTCTTTCTTTCTAACTAATCTATCTATCTTTCTTTCTAACTAATCTACCTTTCTTTCTAACTAATCTTTCTTTCTTTCTAACTTATCTATCTTTCTTTCTAACTAATCTATCTTTCTTTCTTTCTAACTAATCTATCTTTCTTTCAAACTAATATTTCTTTCTTTCTAACTAATCTTTCTTTCAAACTAATCTATATTTCTTTCTATCTAATCTATCTTTCTTTCTTTCTAACTAATCTATCTTTCTTTCTTTCAAACTAATCTTTCTTTCTTTCTAACTAACTAATCTATCTTTCTTTCTTTCTAACTATTTTATCTTTCTTTCTAACTAATCTTTCTTTCTTTCTAACTAATCTATCTTTCTTTCTTTCTAACTAATCTATCTTTCTTTCTAACTAATATTTCTTTCTTTCTAACTAATCTATCTCTTTCTTTCTAACTAATCTATCTATCTTTCTTTCTAACTTATCTATCTTTCTTTTTTCTTTCTAAATAATCTTTCATTCTTTCTAACTAATCTTTCTTTCTAACGAATCTTTCTTTGTTTCTTTCTAACTAATCTATCTTTCTTTCTAACTAATCTATCTTTCCTTCTAACTAATCTATCTTTCTTTCTTTCTAACAAATCCATCTTTCTTTCTTTCTTACTAATCCATCTTTCTTTCTTTCTTACTAATCCATCTTTCTTTCTTTCTTTCTTTCTTTCTAACTAATCCTTCTTTCTTTCTTTCTTTCTAACTAATCTATCTTTCTTTCTAATCTTTCTTTCTAACTAATCCATCTTTCTTTCTTTATTTCAAACTAATCTATCTTTCTTTATTCCTAACTAATCCATCTTTCTTTCTTCTTTTCAAACTAATCTATCTTTCTTTATTCCTAACTAATCCATCTTTCTTTATTCCTAACTAATCCATCTTTCTTTATTTCTAACTAATCTATCTTTCTTTATTCCTAACTAATCCATCTTTCTTTATTCATAACTAATCCATCTTTCTTTATTTCTAACTAATCAGTCTTTCTTCTAACTTATCCATCTTTCTGACTAATCTTTCTTTCTTTCTTTCTTTCTTTCTTTCTTTCTTTCTACCTAATCTTTCTTTCTTTCTAACCTATCTATCTTTCTTTCTTTCTAACTAATCTATCTTTCTTTCTAACTAATCTATCTTTCTTTCTTTCTAACTTATCTATCTTTCTTTCTATCTAATCTATCTTTCTTTCTTTCTAACTAATGTTTCTTTCTAACTAATCCATCTTTCTTTCTTTCTTATAAACTAATCCATCTTTCTTTCTTTCTAACAAATCCTTCTTTCTTTCTTACTAATCCATCTTTCTTTCTTTCTTTCTAACTAATCATTATTTCTTTCTTTCTTTCTTTCTTTCTAACTAATCTATTTTTCTTTCTTTTTAACTAATCTTTCTTTCTAACTAATCCATCTTTATTTCTTTCTTTCTAACTAATCTTTCTTTCTTTCATTCTTTCTAACTAATCTTTCTTTCTGCTTTCTTTCTAACTAATCATTCATTTTTTCTACCTAATCTTTATTTTTTCTTTCTAACTAATCTTTCTTTCTTTCATTCTTTCTAACTAATCTTTCTTTCTTCTTTCTTTCTTTCTAACAAATCCATCTTTCTTTCTTTCTTACTAATCCATCTTTCTTTCTTTCTTTCTTTCTTTCTTTCTATCTAATCCTTCTTTCTTTCTTTCTAACTAATCTATCTTTCTTTCTTTCTAACTAATCTATCTTTCTTTCTTTCTAACTAATCTATCTTTCTTTCTTTCTAACTAATCTTTCTTTGTAACTAATCCATCTTTCTTTCTTTCTTTCAAACTAATCCATCTTTCTTTATTTCTAACTAATCCATCTTTCTTTATTTCTAACTAATCCATCGTTCTTTCTTTCTAACAAATCCATCTTTCTTTCTTTCTTACTAATCCATCTTTCTTTCTTTCTTTCTTTCTTTCTTTCTTTCTAACTAATCATTCTTTCTTTCTTTCTAACTAATCTATCTTTCTTTCTAACTAATATATCTTTTTCTTTCTTTCTAACTAATCTTTCTTTCTTTCTTTCAAACTAATCCATCTTTCTTTATTTCTAACTAATCAATCTTTCTTTCTTTCGAACTAATCCATCTTTCTTTCTTTCCTTCTTTCTAACAAATCCATTTTTCTCTCCTTCTAACTTATTCATCTTTCTTTCTTTCTAACTAATCCTTTCTTTCTTTCTTTATTTGTTTCTTTCTACCTAATCTTTCTTTCTTTCTAACCTATCTATCTTTCTTTTTTTTCTAACTAATCTTTCTTTCTCTTTCTAACTAATCTTTTTCTTCTTTCTCTTTCTTTCTAACTAATCTTTTTTTTTCTAACTAATCTTTCTTTCTTTAACTAATCTTTCTTTTTTCTAACTAATCTTTCATCTTTCTTTCTACCTAATCTTTCTTTCTTTCTAACCTATCTATCTTTCTTACTTTCTAACTAATCTTTCTTTCTTTCTTTCTAACTAATCTTTTTCTTCTTTCTTTCTTTCTTTCTTTCTAACTAATCTTTCTTTTTTCTAACTAATCTTTCTTTCTTTAACTAATCTTTCTTTTTTCTAACTAATCTTTCTTCTTTCTTTCTAACTAATCTTTCTTTCTTTCATTCTTTCTAACTAATCTTTCTTTCTTCTTTCTTTCTAACTAATCATTCATTTTTTCTACCTAATCTTTCTTTTTTCTTTCTAACTAATCATTCATTTTTTCTACCTAATCTTTCTTTTTTCTTTCTAACTAATCTTTCTTTCTTTCATTCTTTCTTTCATTCTTTCTGACTAATCTTTCTTTCTTTCTTTCTTCTAACTAATCTTTCTTTCTAACTAATCTTTTTTCTAACTAATCTTTCTAATTATCTAACTAATCTTTCTTTTCTTTCTAACTTATCGTTTTCTTTCTTTTTAACTATTCTTTCTTTCTAACTAATCCATCTATCAAACTTCATACTACTTTAAACTTAAAACTATTTTAAACTTCTTCAAACTCTCTGGTCCGACTTTTTCAAGCCAACTTAAAGTTTGTCTCATCAAACTTTTTTTTCTAGTTTTTTATTGCTCTCGTTCTAGCATTACACTCCTGCAACCCCTGCACTCTGGTTCCCCGACCACGCCCACCTTCCCATGTAACACCACCCTTAAAGGGCTATAGCATTTATCAACTATGATATAACATTTACCAACACTACATCCCTTCCCTTAAGCTAACACTCACCAACTGAACATGTGAATAAGCAGTATAACATTTAACACTGTAACAAATGTGACGGGCATATTTAACCAGTTACATAGTCCTGATAACGTGGGTTAGGATGGCTAACTCTCCCTGAACGAGTCATTACAGGTTGGGCAGTTTCAGCGACAACACCAGTGGCAGCTGCTTCGCTCTGAGATGGTAGCATTGTAGATGACGAGAGGTCTGTAAGAGGCGGCACTGGTGGAAGTGGCCTGTAATCATCTTCTGAACAATCAGTGGGCGCAGGCTCTTGAACACCTAGAAGCAGACGTCGATTTCTTACGTATTGTCTGCCCTGAGAGGTCACCACAAAGCTGTTAGGTTGAGCAGCATGGCCCTGTACAACTGCCAGTTTGTCGAAACCGCGAGCCGTCTGCATCCTTACTGTCTGACCCTGTTGTAGGGGTGGAAGGGTATGGGCATTGCGGTCATAGTATGCTATGCTTTCCTTTCTCCTCCTGGTAAGAGCTGCCTGGACGTTGCTGCATACAGAGGGCATCAGTCTGTCTTTCAGCTCAGGAAGAAAAGTTCTCGTCCGTCTAGAGAGGAGCAGTTGGGCAGGTGTTGGCAGGTTAGCACGTGAAAGGTTACGCAGGTGGAGTAAAGCAGCCTGAATGTCACTGTGCTCTCTATGGCATTTCTCAAGCAGATGCTTGGCGGACCGCACTGCACGTTCTGCAAGCCCGTTGGATTGTGGGTAATATGGGCTACTCCGAATGTGCTCAAAGTCCCATGCACGAGCAAAACCATAAAATTCGCTACAAACAAACTGCCGTGCATTGTCTGTCATGAGCGTCTGAGGAACGCCATGGACGGCGAAGTGTCTCTTAAGTTTCGCAATTACAGTGACACTTCTCATGTCGGGTAGATGGTCAAGCTCAAACCAACCAGAGAATGAGTCCACTAGAACCAAATGCATTTTTCCATGCCATTCAAATATGTCTGCCGCAGTGAACATCCAGGGAAGATCAGGAACATTGTGTGGTTGCATCGGTTCATGTGATTGATGGGGTCTAAGGGCGTTACAAGGAGCACAACGAGAGATTGCTCTCTCGATATCATCATGCATCGTTGGCCAGTACATTGTTTCTTTGCCCTGCGTTTTGTGGCCACCAGACCTGGATGGCCCTGATGTAGCTGAGTCACATAGTAACTTTGTAGCGATGGTGGTATCAGGAGTCTCTGTCCTCGAAAAATCAGTCCATCTTCAACAACAAATTCCTCTCTCATGGAAAAGAATGGGCGGAGATCATGTGGGAGCTCTTTGAAGGAGTTTGGCCAGCCATGCATTATCATGTTAACAAGTCTTTGGCATGTGGGATCAGATTTTACAACAGTTCGGAGTTCCTCTGTCCGCTGTGATGAGAGAACTTGGAGTGTCATTACCTCTAGCAGGTCATCCGAAAGGGGAGGGTCAGTGGAGGGGAGATGAGCACGTGATAAGGCATCAGCGACAAAGAGTTCCTTGCCCCGTTTGTAGATCACGTTGAGACTGTAACGTTGGAGCTTGAGCATCATACTTTGAAGACGTGCTGAGGCGGTGTGTAGCTGCTTTTTTAAGATTGTGATGAGAGGCTGGTGATCTGTTTCCACGGTGACGGGTCGGCCATAAATGAAGTCATGAAACTTCTTAGTTGCAAATACTAATGCTAACATTTCCTTCTCGATTTGAGCATACCGAGATTCAGTTGGTGTTAGGGCGCGTGAAGCAAATGCAACAGGAGCGCCCTGTTGAAGACACACAGCGCCCAGTCCATGTTGGGATGCGTCAGCTGAAAGGATGACAGGTTTGGTGACATCAAAGTATTGCAGAACTGGGGGACTGGATACAGCGTCCTTCAGCTTTTGGAAAGCGGCATCCTGCAGCTCATGCCACGACCATTCCACATCCTGCTTCAACCGTTCACGTAGAGGGCCTGTAACGTCACTATAGTGTGGAATGAATTTCGATAAGTAGTTGGTCATACCAAGAAACCGTTGTAAGGCCTGTTTGTCCTCAGGTTTTGGCATTTGGCGGATAGCTGTGGTCTTGTCGGGGTCAGGTTTGACGCCATGAGCAGTCAGGAGATGGCCTATATAAGAAACTGAGGTGACACGAAATTTGCACTTATCAGGGTTTAATTTCATGTTACAGCTGCGAATTTTGTGGAGGACCTGTTTCAGTCGCTCATCATGTTCCTGTAGTGTGCAGCCCCAGACTAGTATGTCATCTACCACAATTTGACATGGTTGTGCATCAAAAAGCTGCTCCATGGATCGCTGGAACACTTCACTGCCAGTGGAAATTCCGTAAGACATGCGCAGGAATCTGTACCTGCCAAAAGGCGTCATGAATGTGGTCAGCTTCGAAGATGCCTCGTCTAAGGGGATTTGCCAAAATCCACATTTTGCGTCGAGGATACTGAAAACCTTGGCACCCGGCATATCAGCGATGACCTGCTCAATGGTTTTCAGTGGATGGTGGGGCCTTAGGAGTGCCTTGTTGAGATGCACTGGATCTATGCAGATTCTTACAGAGCCATCTTTCTTTTTGGCAGCGACCATGGCAGACACCCATTCAGTGGCGTCGGTTTCAGGGGTGATTACACCCAATGTAGTCATTCTCTCAAGCTCTGCCATGACTTTCCCCTTCATTGCTATGCATTGCATTTGGCACCTGTGTCCACCTTCAGTTTCAATTAGCCAAATCCGTGTGTCAGTTGCACTGTTGTGAATATTTCACCTTTCTGCGAAACATCATCCACTGTCTCACAATAGAAAGTGTCCTCAGGGGCAACCAGATTCGTGCCTAATTCATTCACCCGATTAGGCTTATGGTTTCTGAATTGTGCAGTAGTTCGTTTAGGATGGTAGTCACGAGTTTGTGACTGTGGTGCCGTTTTGTATGATGGAGTTGATCTACAGCATTTTGCAAAATGGTTCCATTTTCCACAGTTGTTGCACTGTTTATTAAAAGCAGAGCACTTGAGTTTATCAGGGACGTGATATCTGTTGCAATTGATGCAGTTCTGCAAACTTTTTCAGTAACACGTCGGGATCTTCTCTGTCCTCTCCCTCTGCAAACTTGAAAGCCTCGGATTTCTCCACCGTGTCGGGGCCCGCTAAATTCAGCAGAGTGTACGCCTGCACCTTTTTCGATTTGTCTGATAGACCAGCATTGCAGTATATGCGCCATTCTTTTTCGAATTTGCTCCAGTTGTCAGCAATGTGCTCGTCGAATATTAGCGGATCAATACGGCGGAGACCTTGTGCCATGTTCGACCACTTCTGACACCATGTAGATTCATCAATAACTGACACAATGCAGACTAGCTTTAGTCGAACGTGTTCCTTGTTTTTTATTGCTCTCGTTCTAGCATTACACTCCTGCAACCCCTGCACTCTGGTTCCCCGACCACGCCCACCTTCCCATGTAACACCACCCTTAAAGGGCTATAGCATTTATCAACTATGATATAACATTTACCAACACTACAATTCATATCAGACACACAGTGTAAAAAACTATAAAGTCAACTCTATTTTTCTCCCAGTTCACCGGCCACTTTCATGTATTTCGGGAGAAACTGATGAATTCACGCGCTGTAATAAATCCAACAGACAGGAATATCTGAACTGCGCACAAACAAACATGACGGCGCCCATCTCACGTTACAGATCAAGATAATTTATAAAAGTTTTTTTAAACAACAAAACAAACTCACTTACACATATTTGAGAATCGGAATAGAAGATAGTTGATGACATGGTAAGCAAGTTTGTTAATATTTATAAATAAAAGCGCTTCATCTTTCATACAGCGCTATTTTGGCTGTGGTGAATCACGTACCAAGCATGAAGCGTCACCATGGAAACGTGGGGGGTGGGGGGGGGGGATCGCGATGCTGGCTAAACATCGTGATGTCTGTCAGCCATCACGATGGACGATGATATCGTCCATCGGCCCAACCCTAATAATAACATGATTTATCTTTTTATTATATATTGTGTGGTGGGCCAGCCATTCAAGTGTAAAGGTCCTTGCACACTAAAGTCACAAAGTCCGAAATTTTCGTATGCGTTTTTCCGTATTCGTCATTCGGTGGCTCCGAATTGTCAAAGCACCTCTCAAAATGCTAAAGATGCAAAAAACACAGAAAATCAAACCCGATCCGAGTTTCGGAGGCAGTGTGTAAACGTGATTGACACAATGTGAGGTCGTATTTATTTTTTAACGTGCGAAAAGTACGGACAAGAATTGTGCATGGACCTTTAACATCGTCCCTTAGACTGCTCTGCTCTGATTGGTCGACCGCTTACTGCGTGTGTCAGATATTAAACGCTCATTATCATATCTGAGTTTCAGCTCTGGATCTTCCTCAGCTCTTGATACTCAGTGATACGAACAGTAACGATGGCATTGGTTTTATCGTGTCAATCTCAAAGTGGATTTGCTTTGTCAGCAGAAAACAGCGTCTTCTCCACATGAACAGCACGAACCAAACTCTTCCAGTCTCAGATAAACTACAGTGTTTGAGGGTCAAAGTAGATGTTGTTCACGGCAGCCGATGAAGAACATAGACTGCACTTTGATCTGTGAAACTTTTCTGATCATTTTAAATTCACAAACAGCTCTATTACACACTACATAAAAAGGGAATATCCCAAAAAGAATAACAGGGGCACTTTAAAGCCCTTATAATGTGTGTTTGTGTTCTTGTACCTGTGGGTGATGCGGTGCAGGTTCCTCCATTCTTGCAGTATTCTCTGCACTGGTTTAGCTCACATCTCTCTCCTCCATAGTTGGGCTGACAGCGGCACTTGGGCTGTTTTCTGGCATTCAGGACACAAGTACCACCGTTGAGACACAGCAGACTGCAGGGGCCACTCGGAGCTGGGGGACGAGGAACAAACAGATACAGAGTATTGATTCTTTTAATGTTCAAGTCAATAACCCATTTTATTTCCTTAATGTGACATTTTTGAGTAAAACTGGAATGAAATAAGACCAGAATAAAATGTACAATGGGACTAAATTTTAATCATTTTTTTTATGGTGAAAAGTGGACATTACATACCAGAATTAAGCCAGGCCGAATTCTAGTTTGCTAAAACAATGCCTTAAAGCTATTACACGCTTGGTTAACAGGATCCAATAACCCATGTGGCCTAAGTTGTTTCAGAAGAAGAGTTACAAATGATTACATGTTGATGAAAGATTACAAAACATTTCAACCCAAAGAAACATCTTCTTTCTTTGGAATAACATGCAACAATAAACAAAATGACAATAAATCTGGATAATTTTGGTTAAATGCTGACATTCTTCAGTATTAGCCTGCAGTATAGTATAGGGACGCATTTTTGCACCCTCTGTATTTGAAATAGTGGATTTGTCATTGACAGACCTAGGGCCCTATTTTAACGATCTAAGCGCATGGTCTAAAGTGCACGGTGCAAGAGCACTCAGTGCGAGTCCGAATCCACTTTTGACAGTTTAACAATGAGAAAAATGGTCGGCACGCTCAGCGCATGGTCTAAAAGGGTTGTCTATATTCTCTTCATGAGTAATGGGTGTGTTTTGGGCTTTACGTGAAATAAACCAATCAGAGTCTCTTCTCCCATTCCCTTTAAAAGCCACTTGCGCTCGCGCCATGGCGGATTCGCTATTTACATGAAGGAATTTGTTCGTGGAAAAACTGAACGCTTCTCCAGATCCCAAACGGATCTGCTCGTGTGCGAGGTTAAAGCTGTTTGTGTGTGTGTGTGTGAGGACCATCAAGCAGACCATCTACGGGACCAGCCAGATTCCACCATATCTTGTACACAATATTAATCTTGTTTTTAATATTTGGCATGTTTGTGTGCTGCTGCGCCAATAGTCTCACATTACTACCGCGCTCTTTAAATAACAAAAAAAATATTGCGCCATTGACTTTAAACCAGGTTTTTGTTGATCAATGGCTCAGTCTATTTCAGTTTCTCAAAATAGCAACGCGCCATCAATGCGCCTGAACACACACTCGTTCTCAGACCAGCAGCCCACGGGCCACAGATGGACGCAAATGCATTTGCTATTTAAACAACGTGGTGCAGGACGTGAAAATGAAAACTGTGTCAGGCTGAAACTAGCAAAAAACACATTCCACTGGAATTGAACCCATGACATTGACATTGCTGAGCTCTACTGTTTGAGCTACAGGAAAGCTATTGTCGGGGAATCGGATGGGGTGAGGAGACAGATGTGCAGATTCATTACTTTCTCTTCTCCCTGCATTAAACACATCCATTGAATATCAACCACTGTCACTAATCCTGCCAAAAATCACATTGTCATGTATCATCCCCTTGTTAACTGTGACCCTTCCTCAAGGAGTTAGACATGCTGCTTCAGGGTGAAATTTCACTGGTGTTTTTTGTAACTTAACCTAGAAATCCACCTAGACAAACCTGGACTAATTCCTAGTCCTTCTGAAGATCTTACAATAGAGCAAACTCTTACAACACACACAGCAGGCAAACAACTAGTCCTCATCCTTACCCATAACGACTCGGTTACTAACGTAACCTCGGTTCCCTGAGAGGAGGGAACTAGTATTGCGTAAGTAGCTTACGCTATGGGAAAACTCCTTTTCTCGAGAATATTTAAGTCTTTATGTAAAACGCATTGCAGCTGCACAGCTGACAGCAATGTGCGAAGGCAGCTCGGTCATTGGCTGTGCTGCGGCAACTTGCTCGAACCAATGACGGGGCGACTCTGAATGCGCGACCAATGAGCACGCTTCGCGTCCGCGCGCGTCAGAGCCCGCCAAGATGGGCGTGGCCAAGAGCTATATATTGGGCGCCCCGTCATGAGAGTTCTTTAGGTTAAAACGACTGAAGCGAACTAACCAAGCACAAGCACGGCAGCTTACGCAATACTCGTTCCCTCCTCTCAGGGAACCGAGGTTACGTTAGTAACCGAGTCGTTCCCTTTCGAGAGGTCTCTCCTATTGCCTAAGTAGCTTACGCTATGGGAACACCATGCAAAACGCCGTGCGTGCTGAACTTCGCCTTATGACAGCCAGAGGCAGGTGCCTGAGCTGAAAAGCAAAGTTATCATCCAACTAGCCGGCAGAGGCGAGCTTTATATGTGGGAAAAAAAATAAGAGCGGCTAGAAGGCGCTCAATGTGACACAAGCACATACATAATCAAGATACGAACTCATAGTTCTACTAGTATCATGCTGATAGTACATTGGAATGCAATGTCGGGACCTGCAGGTTGTAAAACCTGATAAAAGTGGACGGTGACGCCCAGCCTGCCGCCGCACAAATATCCTCGATCGTATACCGCTCGACCATGCCCAGGAAGAAGCCACACTCCTGGTGGAGTGTGCTTTGACTCCCCAGGGGCATTGAAGTCCCTTGGCTTCATAAGCCAGCGCTATAGCCTCAACTATCCAGTGAGAGATTCTCTGCTTTGAAACGGCGGAACCTTTCGTACGGCCGCCAAAGCATACAAACAGTTGTTCTGTCTGTCTGAACAGGGCAGAACGCTCCAAATACACTCTGAGAGCCCTAACGGGGCAGAGTAGATTAGCGTCGTGTTCGTCTGCTGGAGACGATAGCGCAGTTAGGGAGATAACCTGTGCTCTGAAGGGAGTGGTGAGCACTTTTAGGAATATATCCATGTCTTGGCCTAAGGACGACCCTGCAGTCGTTAGGTCCGAATTCTAGGCAGGCAGCGCTTGTCGAAAGCGCGTGCAGGTCGCCCACTCTCTTGACCGAGGCGAGTGCCAGCAAGAGCGCAGTTTTGAGCGAGAGCTGTTTAAGGCGCACGGTTCGGAGTGGTTCGAACGGGGGCCCTTTAAGAGCTTCTAGGACAGTAGCTAGGTCCCAGATCGGCACTGAGGGGGGGTGTGAAGGGTTCATCCTCCTAGCGCCCCTTAGGAAACGAATAATTAGGTCGTTCCTTCCCAATGGACGTTCCATTACAGGGTCGTGTGACGCTGGCCGCCACATATACTTTGAGCGTGGAGGGGGAGCGGCCCGCCTCCAGAAGCCCTTGTAGAAAAGTGAGTACGTTCGTAATCTCGCATGTTTCAGGATTCAGGCCCTTGGCATTACATCAGTCACTGAACACTTTCCATTTCTGGGCATATAAGCGCCTCGTGGAGGGCGCCCGCGCCTCAGCGATGGTTTTTAGCGCTCCGCTCGTGAGGTTCCTGGGAACCCGTTGAGGGGCCATGCATGAAGGGCCCACAGATCGGGGCGGGGATGAAATATCATCCCGCTGGCCTGACTGAGGAGGTCTGGCCTCAGTGGAATCGGCCGTGGTGCAGATTGCATTTGCATCAATTCTGGAAACCATGTTTGGTTCTTCCAGAGTGGGGCTATCAGAAGCACTGCGTTTTTCTCCTCTCTGACCCGACTGATGACCTGTGGCAGCATCGCGATCGGGGGAAAAGCATATAAGGGGCGGCTCGGCCAGCTCTGGGCGAGCGCGTCCGTGCTTTTCGTGAAGAAAAGAGCGCATTCTCCTTGGAGGCGAAGAGGTCGACCTCCGCCTCGCCAAAGATTTTCCATAACCACTGAATCGTCAGCGGGTTGAGAGCCCATCTTGTCTCTGGATAGCATGTCTGCCCCTTGGTTCAGAGCGCCTGGCACATGCGCTGCTCTCAGCGAGCGCAAGTTGTGCTGGGACCATAAGATGAGTCTCCTGGCCATTGAATGCATGGAGCTCGACCTGAGTCCACCCTGGCGATTTATGTACGACACTACCGTCATGTTGTCCGTTCGGACCAGGACGTGTTCGTTTTTTAGATGTGGAAGCAGGGCTCTGAGAGCCAAAGCGACCGCTTTCATCTCCAGACAGTTTATGTGTAGGCGCTTCTCCGGGTTTGACCAAAAGCCGGAGACAGGCTTGCCCTCGTAAAGGGCCCCCCATCCTATTTTGGAGGCATCTGTCGTGATCATCTTTCTCCTTGTGTTCACACCCAGACTCACGCCTGACTGGTACCAGTCGGCGGCTTTCCAGTGCGTTAGGGCTTTTACACAGCCTTGGTTCGCTCTGATTAAAAAGGTGACCCGAACGCCACGCGTGAGTAGCGCGGCTCTTGAGCCAGCGTTGGAGAGGGCGCATATGCAACAATCCTGTGAGCAAGGGGGAAAGTGCTGCATCCATACATTTCGTGAATGTACGGGGAGCCAGGGACAGGCCGAACGGAAGTACTGTGTACTGGTAAGACTGTCCCTCGAAAGCGAATTTCAGAAAAGGCCTGTGATGAGGCGCTATTGGAATGTGAAAGTAAGCATCTTTCAGATCCACTGAGAGAAACCAATCTCCTGGGCGTACTTGTGCGAGGATATGTTTGGTTGTTAACATTCTGAACAAGCGAATCATTAGTGCTTTGTTCAGGTGTCTGAGATCTAGGATGGGGCGGAGACCGCCATCCTTTTTCGGGACGAGAAAATAGCGGCTGTAAAAACCTGCCTCGCTCATAGAGGGGGGAACAGTTTCCACAGCGCCCTTTTCTATTAATTTGCGCACCTCGGTGCATTGAACATGTGAACACTCCTTTCTCACTTTCGTCTCGACCACAGTCGTAAAACGTGGTGGTCTGCGAGCGAATTGGAGTGAGTATCCGTGCTTTATTATATTCAACACCCATTTCGGCATATCTGGAATGTTTTCCCATGCCGCTGCGTGTACAGATATGGGCTGAATACAGACTAGGGGCGGGCCGCTGTGACGTAGGGACCCGGCCAGCGAATCGCCTGAGCTCGTAGCTCTCAGAGGCGCGGGCGCGCGCTGAGCAGCTGAGAGGCGGTGGGGGCTGCTCTAGCCCGCTGCGGCTGTGGCGGTCTCTGTCTGCTCTGCGATGAGCTGGAGCGCTTAGGCAGGAAATGGCGCATAGCTTGTGAAGCGTTCTGGGCCTCAGTGAAGCGTTCAGCGAAACCTTTAACCGCCGGGCCAAACAGCCCGCTGGTGGAGATAGGCGGGTCGAGAAACGGGGCCTTATCCGCGTCCTTCATCTCCGTCAGAGTCAGCCACAGATGGCGCTCGAGAACAGTCAAATTAGCCATGGCGCGGCCAATAGACTGGGCGGTGGCCTTCGTGGCTCACAGGGCTATGTCAGTCGCGCTGCGTAGGTCCTTGAAGGCTTCGGGTTCGGGCCCAGACTCGTCCAGGGAGGGAGAAGCTTGGCTTGGAACACTTGAAGTACCGCCATTGAGTGAAGCGCTGACGCAGCTTGGCCGGCGGCGGCGTAGGCGCGATCGGCGAGAGCAGAAGTAGTGCGGCAGGGCTTCGAGGGGTGGGAAGCCCCCGTTGTCCTCGGACGCACCGAAAGTCACAAGGCCCACCGCTCTGCTAGAGGGGTGTGGGTCCGGCTGAGTGAACTGAACCGGCGGTGGGGAAGACAAGAGCGGCTGTGAAGCACGCGGAGACTGGCTCGGCGTGACGTCACTGAGCTCAGGTTCAGGAAGCCTCTGTGAGCGGAGCTTTTTCTTAACGCACGGCTCAAACAGAGGGGTGGCGGCGATGTGCTCGCTCGCGGCGAAAGTGGCGAAGCGAGCCCGCAGTGCGCAGAGACCCAGGTCGTCACATTCCGGGCATTCGCCCTTGGTCAAAGCAGCTTCTGCGTGGTCCCGGCCCAGGCAGCGAGCGCAGATGATGTGACGATCCCCGTCCGGAAGAAGGTCTCTACACGACGCGCAGGAAGGCATTTGAAACAACGCCTCAGAAAATTGCTCTTTTACAAGTGTCGCGGGGCGAACAGGTGTAAAATACTTGCGTGCGTAGCGCGCCGGATGGCTCAGTAGGATGGCGTTCGAAGGCGGCTGAAGGTGCCGACGTCCTCGTAGCAATCCCGCTGGTATGCTTTTCCACGGCGGCGAAGGCTTTCAATAATCCGGAGGATCCAGCGAAGAAGGTGTTCGCTGAAGGAGATTAAATCTAAAGAACTCTCATGACGGGGCGCCCAATATATAGCTCTTGGCCACGCCCATCTTGGCGGGCTCTGACGCGCGCGGGCGCGAAGCGCGCTCATTGGTCGCGCATTCAGAGTCGCCCCGTCATTGGTTCGAGCAAGTTGCCGCAGTACAGCCAATGACCGAGCTGCCTTCGCTCATTGCTGTCAGCTGTGCAGCTGCAATGCGTTTTACATAAAGACTATTACATAAGGACTACGCAGATACACCAGGGTCGGACATTAACAGGGGCTTGAGGCAAAAATGGCACCAAAATGAAAATTTTTCCCCCAAAAACCAAGATATGGTGCAAAAATCTCTGTATAAGTTCTTGTTTTTAATATTTATAAGCAATATCACACGAGCAAAAATGCTGTTTCCCCAAAGATCAGCAAGTTTCCAAAAGTGAATTCAATAAACAATAATTTAACAGGCTATTAGGTGACTTACATTTTAGACATAATATTGTTCCTCTATTTTGCCAACGAAAATAATTCCTAACAGTAGAGCCACTGCTGTATCTGAGCAAAACAGCTTTGTTACTGAATGAATCCACATTTTTTAATGAATGACTCAATGACTCACTCACGCACTTCTGCTTTGTCCCTGTGAATGAATTAGCTGTTTTGAACGAATCGGTTGACTAAATGATTCAATGTCTAACTCGTTAAGACAATGATTTGCTGCCACCTACTGGCGGTTTTAGTATTATATAATTTTAGGACAAAGTATGAAGATTGAATGCTGTTTTTGTTTTCGGTCATGATTGTAACAACAATAGTTATGGTTAAATAGATAGAAAGTATTTATAAATAGACTATAAAGAGTGAAATATGAGATTTTGTAAATATAACACAGATAAAGTAACTGCGGTCGCATTGCATACAATGTTTTAGTCTGTCTTCTTTTCCTCTGGGGGGCGGGAGCCTCCGTCTGTACATTTAAAATAGGCCTGCGAATTGCAAAGGCCATCTCTGACCGCACTTAATCAACAATGAACTGACTTGAGCTGAATAATGACATTTTTGTCTCATTTTTGATGAATTGTCAACCCTTGATTCTGCTATTTTCCTGTTTAATACTGTGAAGCTGCTTTGAAACAATCTGTACTGTATAAAGCGCTATAGAAATAAAGATGACTTGACATATTGTGCCAGTCATAGAGGACATTGACTATGCCATTAGACATGTGTCCGTTCAAAGAATACCACATGAATTTGCTGCATCCATTTCCATTTTGCAGCGTTTTGCAAGACCTCAGCTGTACTGTATACTCACAGACAGGGGCCAGTGTCGGGGTCAGCACCTCCACACAGGTGCCGTTGTCCAGGATTCTCCCGTTGGGACACGTGCAGACTGGGCCGCTGGGGCTGAGCAGACACAACCACTCACACTTCTTTCTGTCACACGGGTTGGTCACTGAAATACAAAACAGCAATGTTTACATCATACATTTATTTCAAATAATTCAACTGACCTTAAATACATAGAGTCAAACCAAAATGTATTCAGACACCTTCAACATTTCTCACATTATCACAGTTTATTCGATATAGTTTAGAAAATGGTAATAAAATATAACAAGAACTCAGAGTTATCAAATCAGTTGATATTTCACTGGTTTTGTACGTCCTTCAGTTAGACTGTTTTACAAATGAATTGTTGAATATCTGTCAGCTATTAAAAAGTACACAATTAAAAAGTACAGCTATTAAAAAGTACACAATTAAATAATACCAATTTAGCTCAACCAAGCAATGCTTCATTTTGTTCAGTCTGTGGTGTAAAAAGGTCGCATTAGCAATTAAAGAAAAAACACTTGTCAGTGTAAAAAAAAAAAAACATGTCAAAAAAACATGGTCAGGTCAAAGTTTCTGAATAAAATTTGGTCCCGAATTTTTATAAATTTGACTGGTAGTCACTGTATGAAGAATTTTTGGGTATAATGTGTCACAGTTTTTATTTAGCTATCCTCACTTATATAAATGAACTATAGTGTCCTGCAGCCACTAGTAAAAAAATATCAAACATTATATCTGGTGTCTGAATAGTTTTTGGTTTGACTGTATGTCACATAAAATAAATAACATTTGTAAGAATCAGTTGTTTGACAGATTTACTGCCCAGACTTACTCTCTGGCTGTTTGTACGGGTGGTACAGGACCAGATCTGTAGCATGGTTCATTCCTGTGGTCAGATGCTCCACTGAACTCTTGCCAAACTTGTTGACACGGAAGACAAAGTTGTTGTGGTAGGTCACACCATATATGAAATCCTCAAAGATGTCGATGCTGAAAGGGTGGTGCAAATCTGTGTGTGCAGAGAGAGAGAAAAAACCCTTAATGTCGTTATTTTATAGCTCACGTTTTAGAAAACCACATTCAAACTTTAGTGATGCATTAACTTAAAAATCTTTAAAAAATGTTATAAATAAAGTTGCATATGCATACATCAGGGTTATTAAAACTAAAACCATAAAAAGATGTTTTCATTACTTGAAGTACAATAAACGTTTACTGCTGTGATTGGCTGACATCTTTGCATATTAAATAAGTATTACATGTGGAACTCTCTAGAAATCTTTTACTATTTTCTTACTATTAAAGCTGTCAAGATGAACTTATCGTGAAAAGTGTTGATTATAGCATTATATTTAGATCTACAAATGTTGCAGTGATGAGTGTATAGCCGATGACAGACATGAATGCAGTGATCTCGATTTCTGCACCGAAATTGCAACTGACATGCCTGAAAGACTGTTCTCAGTTCAGTGTACTGTTGGATTAACTGGAGCGCTGAATGAGTCAGCAAAAACCGGCATCATAAGGTCATAAACTCATGGATATTGGCTCATTTCGAGATGGAGTGACTGTTTGACACGTCTGGAAGTGAGTTTGATTGAGTAACAGTGCTGACTTGGGCCACAAACTGTTTCAGACGGTTCAGTCCGATTTGGTGAACTGATTCAGCCAGTTCACTAAAAAGAACCGGTTCAAAAGAACGATTCATTCGCGAACTGGACATCACTAATGTGAATGTATATACATATACATATATGTTACAGGGATGTGACATAAACTGTTGAAGTGAATGACTCAACTGTTTTTAAGGGTGGAGACAGCTATGACCGGATCCGTTCCATTCAGTCTGACGCTCCCAATAACCGAGAGTTTAGCATCAGCCCAGTACAGACGCTCATTGAAGTAATCCACAGCTAGACCTGGCAAACAAACACAACAGAAGTCATGTTACGGGTGTCACAGGTGCTTGAATCAGTGTGTGTGGTGTTTGATTCACATGATGACTGACCTGTGGGCCACTGGATGTTTTCATGTACCAGTGTCTCTCTCATGGTCCCGTCCATTGCTGCCGTCTCAATCTTAGGGTGGTTTCCCCAGTCGGCCCAGTACATGGTGCTTCGAGAATCAATTGTTTACATAGTTTTAATGCAAAGCCAAATGCGTATTTCAAGAGTTAACCCTAACTATGAACAGTATAATTAGCAGATACCACTAAAGGATGCATTGATTTGTTTAAGACACTGGCGTATCTCTTCTCACCCTCTCTGCGGGTCCACCACGATGGCGTAGGGCTCGTCAATCATGCCCGAAATGAGGGTTTTACGGTTGCGTCCGTTCATCTGTGCCACCTCGATGACATCCCGCCCCGAGTCCGTCCAGTAGATGTTGTTGGCCACCCAGTCCACAGCGATCCCACGAGGCATCTTCAGACCAGGGATCTACAGCAAACCAAAGACACAGAGCACATCTTACTTCATTTATTCTCTGTGTATTGCAATCTTAGTTCACTCTGCGCAGTTACGCGATTATGTTTTGCATGCTTCTTTTTCCTAATGTGAAATATTGCTTCATTTATTTTATTTTTTTATAATACAAATCATTTATTATTTTAATCTACAGATACAATGTTTTTTTACAGTCCTTGCCAATAAAGGGTAAAATTACTGTAAAAAAAGTCCTTTAGAATATTGCTATTAGTTGCTATGACCCCCCATAAATAAATAAATAAATAGGGCAAAAAGTTCAATGACAAAAAGTTTAACAGCATTAAAAAAAATTATATTAATAAATTAAAATATATTGTTAAATCAAAAACATGATTTATTTGCAATTTGCAATTAATCAATTATAATTTAAACGTGTTATTTAATTATAATTGCAGGTTTGAGATATAAAAGAGACGAATATTAAGCATTATTAAGTGTTATTTTAATATCACTGAGATACTACTATAGGTTTTATTAATATTTTCAATTAGTTTTTAGGGCTGGACCCGAATATTCGAATATTCGTTCGGTGGGTTGGTATTCGGTTTGAAAATGTGACATTCGAATATTCGTTTTTTTGTCCCCTCGAAACGGTTCTCATTCGCGCTTGAATGATTTACACTATAAAATCTGATGAAATATAATACTTAACATATAACTTCGTTATAGCTACTTAATAAATATATTTGCTTCTTCTTGGACTACTAAAAGTGTTCCTGCAACGGGAGTATTCTCTAGAGCGCAGAACAGCGGAGTTTGTATGGACAGAAGTGCCTGAGCTTGTATTTTGGGTTAAGCTGGTTGCATTGAAATTGTGGAAAATAGAATAATAGAAACAAAATGTATTATCCTTTTTACCCATTATTATCAATCTAAATTAATCTACTGTGAAATATAGGAGAAATTTACTTTTTCTATATTTAAATTTCATTTTTTATTTATTTAAATTTCATTTTTATTTATTTAAATTTCATCTTTATTTTTTATTCATTTAAATTTCGTTTTTATTTATTTAAATCTACCCTACTTTGTCAGTGAGAAAAATATTATAAGACTACCTTATTAAAAATATTGCTTAAGTTAAAAGACCTGTGTGTGTGTGTGTTTTATATCACTAGTGCAGTGTCCATTCTCGGAGCATATAAACTCTGCTCGCGTGAGGAGCGCCGTTTCTTTATTTAAATCTACCCTACTTTGTCAGTAATTTGTTAGTATGAAAAATATTAGACTACCTTATTAAAAATATTGCTTAAGTTAACAGACCTGTGTGTGTGTGTGTGTGTGTGAGAGTGTGTGTGTGTTTTATATCACTAATGCAGTGTCCGTTCTCGGAGCATATAAGCTCTGCTCGCGTGAGGCGCGCCGCTTCCCGCTCGCGCTGTTCTGTAGTTTATTAAAAGTTTATTAATTCTGAACGTGTTGCGGCTCACCTGTCAATCTATATTGCACCAAATACGAAACTGCACTGCCTTGTGAAGTCGTTTGGATGAACGGTTCTCGAAATAATTAAAATGCAAACGGACAGACAGACACACGCACATTTGCACACACACGCAAGGTGTCTCGCTCTCTCCCCCTGTCGTGCGCGCGCTACACGGTTTGGAGCTCGCGAGCTCTAGATTCCGGGAGATTTTAACTAATTTGCGGCCATCAGGGAGCCGCTATCAATATGCGGGAGACTCCCGGAACTTCCGGGAGACTTGGGATGTCTGAGACATATAGAGATTCCGAAGCTTTGAATATTCGATGTTCATTACTACCGAAGCTTCGAAGCTCAAAAAATGGTATTCGGACCAGTCCTATTAGTTTTTATTGCTTTATTTTCAGTTTTCATTTCTAATTTAGTTAAGGTTAATTTGGTTCATATTATTGTTTTTTAAATAATTTTTATTACAAAAAAAAAAAAAAAAAAAAAAAATATATATATATATATATATATATATATATATATATTTATATATATATATATATATTTTTTTTATTGAATTTTATAAAAAAAACAATATATATATATATATATATATATAGTTTTTTTTTTTATAAAATTCTATTTCAGTTCAGTTATTTTAGTACACAAGATGAATGAACTATGGTGAATCTATACATCAGTACTCAAAGCTGAGGTATTGTCATGTCACACGTGGTGCAGTGCTGACCTCTAGATCAGTGACTCTGGAGTCCGTTTGTCTGCGGTTGCGGTTTGAGTTCGGCGAGGCGGGTCCGGCAGACGGCTGCTCGAAAGATGAGATCCTGCCGGTGTGCCAGTTGGTCCAGAAGATCCGTTTGGATTTGATGTGCAGGTCCATGGCGTCGATCCGGACGTTGGCATCTCCTTGGAAGGCCTGTTCATATATCCATTTTTGCATTCCAGGATACAAACTCCGAATTTCATTATCATCTGCCACGTACAGAGCTTGTTTGTCACTGCCTAGAATGACAGATAGGGGGCGTCACAGCACAACGACAGATCCCGAAACCCAATAAAAGCAACACAACTCATTTGATTTGAAGTGAGCAGATTCAATTTCTCTTTGACCGTTTGTAAATCAATTCTCAAAGCAAACTATTTACACAGAAATTTGTTTTGCTCTTATTTCATGTTTGAGACACTGAACAGACTGTACTTTCTCACAGCATTGCTTGTGTTCATGTAAAAATCAATTATGTTTCCAGAGAGTGCACCAACATGTCAGCAAGACTGGATCGAAATTTGGGAGCACTTGGTGAATACTGTAGTATTCATCTATACTGACACAAAATGTATACTATACTATCACTATATTATTAACTATATTATCACACAGCTCTATGTAGAAGATATTATAATCAGTAACATCACAATTTTCTGAAAATGCTTTGAAACCGTGTGTATTGTGACCCGTCTGGACTGTAGTATTAGTGAGAAACGTACTGTCAGCCTTGCAGGTGTCGTTCACTCTGAAGAAGTTCTTGGAGCAGCTGCATTTGTGTGAGCCTTTGGTGTTGTTACAGATGTGAGAGCAGATCCCGAACTGCTTGCACTCGTTCACATCTGTTGAGAGAGAAGGGTCATGTTACAAGAACACCAACATGGACTGCACAAAAACATTACATCTACAAAGTGAGTTTCCCATTTGTCTCCACTGAATGATGATACGATGCATACATTCCAGTTTGATGCTGGTGGTATGGTTTGATGTCGCAGGAGCAGGTTCTTTTTTAAGGCTTTAATTTTGTGTTAAGATAATTAATTAAAACTGTGTTCTATTTTTCTTGTCGTTATTGCTGTTTGATTAATATTCCCTAGTAGGGATCATTCTCAGAACTTTTGCAAACGTTCTGAAAAGGTTCTCTCAAAGATATGAACAAACATGCTTCCAGTAACACTAATACAATGTTTGTTCACAGTTATCTGGTGTTTAACAAAGTATCTTCTCGTATACTCGCCCCCAGTGGCCAGTAGCGCGAGGGACCCGTTCTTAGTGTCGGCTTGCAACACCACTCCCGCCCCCATGGGCAGGATATGTGCGTCTATTTGCTCCAGTAGTGTTCCCCAGAAATGGCTAACCCTGTGAGTTCCTCCGTCACCCCTGCGGCAGTCAGACGTTGCAGAGAGTCTGACGTCAGGCCTACACTCGTAGGCATTGTAGAACCTGTGTTAGGCTGGGTGTCCATATGTAGCGGTCCCTGCGGCGACCCCATATGTGTATTCCTCAAAGATCAGCTCCTCTGCGGACAAGCCCGTCTCTTTTCCTCGACAGAGCCCGCTCTGTCATCTCTGCTGGTGTTCTTCCCCCCTATAACTTGTTCCCAGAGCTCCTACTTTCTGCCCAACACTGCGGTCAGGCAAGGTGAGCGCTGGAAGGGCCAGCAGCCGTGGCGTTTTGTTAGATATCCCCATTTGTCAGAATCACTTCTGACTCACGTCATAGTGAGCTGACGAAGGGGAACGTCTCGGTTACGTACGGTAACCCTTGTTCCCCGAGGAGGAAACAGAGACGTGAGTCCCCTCGCCACAGTTGCTGAGCGTCCGCTGTACGGCCGAGTCACAGGTTCGGCTCCTCAGCGGAAAAACAAGGATGCGAGGCACCAGCTGCTCATTATATGCTCCTGCCACGATGCACAATAGCTGGTGCAATTATCGCAAGCCAATGTGCATTGGCTCGTTTAGTTACACTCGAAGTTGATAGGCTCTCGCATGCGATCCCCATTTGTCAGAATCACTTCTGACTCGCGTCTCCATTCCTTCCTTGGGGAACGAGGGTTACCGTACGTAACCGAGACGTTTTATCACCTATGGAGGAGTGTGTTTTTACCTATGGGTACATTAAAGTTTAACAAAGAAAAAAAAATCAGTGGTTTAGTTCGCTCCCGTCCTCAGTGTGTGTGTGTGTGTGTGTGTGTGTGTGTGTGTGTGTGTGTGTGTGTGTTGTACCGGTACCTGTGCAGGTTTGCAGGTGTGTTTTCTGGAAGCCGGGTCTGCAGGAGCAGAACGAGTCGGTTCCGTTCACCACACAATGACCTTCATCTCCACACAAACTGCGGTTGTGACGGCATTCATTCAGACCCGAATCTGTTCAGAGACACACAGCAACACAGATACACACTCAGGGCACCTTCATCTTCTAGTTTTGACCAAAAAAAAAACCCTGACACACACAAAAGAATAAACTCACCTTTCTTGTTGCAGTTGATCTCATCGGAGCCGTAGTCCTCACAGTCATTGAAGAAATTGCAGCGTTGGTTAATACTGATACACTTTCCGCTACTGCATGTAAACTCACCCTTTCCACAGACTGCAGGCACAGGAGTTTCTGACAGGAAACAGAGAAATTAACTTTAATAGAGGTTTACTAGCATAATCAATGACTTCTTCACAGCAAAGGTCATCATTTGTGTCCTCATGACTTCATAGCCTACTGACATAATTAACATGATACTGATCTTAGTCACATTATTTGGTAGATCTAAATCTTTCTAGACAGTAAAACTGAAGAAAAATATTAATTTCATCACATTATCAATCAGTTTTGTCCCCAATACATTTAAATGGGTTATATTGGGTTATAAAAAATGTGCCTAAATTTTGCTTTTATTGAAATTAAAATGTTATGCTTTCATTGTCATTGTGCATTTGAAAAACCCTCACTTTCTGTTCAATCCTGTTACACTGTGACATTTCCCCCAACTGAATTTTATTAATCATTTCTGACATCATATCTGAGAAATGACATCATCAAGCAAGTTTCTCTTACATTCTTTTAATTCCATTGTTTGCACTTATGTTGGCCTTGCCAATCTCAATATTTTAACTCTGTTATTGAGTTTTTTTTTTTACATACATTATTTTTCTTGGCATAAAGTTTGTGAAAAACATTCACTGTTAATCTTGTGGTGTGGTGCAAGACATTTTTGCACTGATCTTACATTTTGTAACATTCAACCCCAAAACATAATGTAACAGGATTTAATTGTACACTGTACAAGACATGCTTTAAAAGAGAAATACCATGGGTTATTGATAATTATTTAATAATATGCAATATGTGAAGGCCCACCAAAACTGTGTTACTACCAGAATTTACTTATCTATTCTATCTATTTTTATCTAATTTAGTTATCTATTCAAGTTATATGTACCCTGTATATAAACTCCATACTGAACATACTGTGACAGGGTTGAAAAAATGTAGGGTTAGTGTTGGTAATGATAAATAACTATTGGTAAAACTGTAACTACATATTTAGGGGAAGAGGTCCCTCGATGTCTATGGTGATTACAGCCCTGGTATTTTGGGTGTGACATGAGAAAATATCCATAAAAAAGATTTCATGCAACCTTTTTAAAGGAAAAAAACAAACATGACATTTTAAAATAACTCAGCCAAGAAAAGTGGCAATTACTCACGGCAGTTGTGTTCATCACTGTTGTCTCCGCAGTTGTCAACACCGTCACATTGTTTCAACACTGGCAGACACACTCGGTCATTATGGCATCTGAACTGTCTGGTAGGAGGACACTGGAATCTCACTGAAACACACAGATTAAAAACACAACTGATCTTTCTTGATGTGAAGAGTCAGATCATTGTAAATAAACATACACTCCTGATGCAAATTAAGGATCCTAAGGCCTGTTTCACACGTCTGCATTACATGTGTGAATTTTTTTTCATGGCCATATTAACAAGTTGCAGTATTCACACTGTATACAGATGATATAGTACGACACATGTACGTTCAAACTTGGACTCTAAGAGTGCCGGTTTTGTGTCATCCCAGCTAACATAAATATGTTCTAGGAAAGTTTTGCTGATGTTGCCATTAACTCCCATTGTGAATATGTTATTTCTAAATGTTGCTGGTCAAGACTGGGGACCGGCACGCCGCCCTCAGCAGCCTCCAAAAAGGCCAACCTCAGGACTATCATCTCCAAAAAGAGGAAGTCCTGATGGTCTTGCGGCCAGCCCAGTGGGGGTGGCCCCCCTTGGGGATGGGGCACGTAAAAAATAAATAAATCAGCCCGGCCCTTCCCGGCACCCCCACGAAACCTCTGTACCATCCTAGCCATCTCTGGTGTTTAGGGGGCAGCGGTTTCCAGCTAAATGTTGGGTGTTCCATTGCTTCCTGTTGTTGCCCAGGAAAAAAAACACCCCAAATCCCCCAAGAGGGAAGTATCAAAATTGGTATCCATTTCAGAGTACTTGGCAGTATGGAAGCTACTGCCGGGTATATCTACGTGGGTCCTAACGACAGTAGATAAAGGTTACAGGATCCAGTTTGTTAGCCATCCTCTGTGTTTCAAGGGTGGTCCCCACTACCTTGAAACCGGAGCAGGCGCACTTACTGTCACAAGAGCTGCAATCTCTTCTCTTGTAATGTACCTCATTGTATATTTTCACATAGAAATACTGCCACAACACAGGAAGTTCCTGAGGTTCGCTTTCGGGGGTGAAGCTTATCAATATCGGGTTCTTCCATTCGGCCTAGCTTTATCACCCCACACATACAGAAAGTGCATGGATGCAGCACTGGCTCCATTGTGACTTTAGGGCATCCGCATTTTGAATTACACAGTTTCTCTGGTGTTTAGACTCACCGTCAACAAGAGCGTTCTCTCTCCTAGCCAGAGAACGACATATTTAGGGGTCGTATGGGATTCGATCATGATGTGGGCACAGTTGTCTCCTGCTCGAGTCGAGACCATTCAGAATACCCTGAGCAAAGTCAGGCTAGGCCAAGATCGTATTGTTCATCAGTATCAACAAATATAAGGTCTCATGATATCTGCGTTCACGGTGATCCCTATGGGCCTTTTGCACATGAGACTGTTTCAGTTGTGGCTCAAATCCAGGGGATTTCATCCAAGGGCCAATCCCCGAAGGCAGCTAAGGGTTACGCGCCACGGGCTATGTACCCTCTCTACGTGGCTCAGACCCCAGTTTCTCGCCTTGGGTCCCAATCTAGGTGCACAAAATGCTAACGACAGACGCCCCCCTGTCGGGCTGGGGAGCGGTCTTAGGTGGTTGTCCAGCTCACGGGGTATTGGAGGGTCATCAGCTCAATTGGCACATCAACTGCCTCGAGTTGATGGCTGTATTTCTGGCCCTGAAATACTTCCCCCAGCAGCTGAGGGGTTGCCATGTCCTAGTGCGGGTGGACAACACGGCGGCAGTCTCTTACATAAATCAACAGGGCAGTCTGTGCTTGTTCCGCATAAATGGGCTAGCACAGCAGATTTTTCTTCGGGCTCAGGATGAACTCCTGTGACTCAAAGCAGTCTATATCCCTGGACATCTGAATGTGGGAGCAGATTTACTGTTCAGACAGAGAATACAAACGGGAGAATGGAAACTCCACCCGAGGTAGTGAAACAAATCTGGGAAAGATTTTACGAAGCAGAGATGAACCTTCGCAATGTCCCATCTACTTCTATGGGTCTGGAAGCGATGGCACATACATGGTTCAAAATGTGCCTGTATGCGTTTCCTAGCTAGAGTTTGTAAACAAGGATCTTGCCTCTTACTGATAGTGCCGCGTTGGCCGAACAGAGTTTGGTTCTCGGAGATAACATCTCTCCTCGACGGCTCGCCCTGGGTGATACCAGAAAGGAGGGACCTTCTGTCTCAAGCGCAGGAGACAATATTTCATCCCCGGCCTGAGATGTGGAACCTTCATGTTTGGCCCCTGAAGGGTAGCAATTGAGGGACACTGGCTTTTCACCTGAAGTTATAGAGACCATTCTCAGTGTTAGGGCTCCCTCCATGAGAATAAGTTATGCCAATAAATGGGGTGTCTTTGAAAGGTGGTGCACTGCATGTAATGCAGATCAAGTTAACTGCTTGATTGTTTTAGTTCTGGACTTCTCGCAGGAAAAATTATCTGCCGGCACATGCCCCACCACTCTCAGGGTTTATGTGGCCACTTTATCGGCTTGCCACGCATTGATTGATGGGGTTCCACTCGTGAACCATCCTCTGCTCACCCGCTTCGTTTGTTGGGCAGGGCAACTGAGGCCTCCTGTTAGAACCAAGATCCCTTTATGGGACTTAGCTATAGTCCTTGGGGGTCTGGTTGAGACCCCCTTTGAACCTCTAGAGTCTACGTCTGACAAACTTCTGACTCTAGAATTCGTTTTTTATTTTTTTTTCAGGCTCTGTCTATCTCACCATCCAGCTAAGACTTTGCCCCAGGAATGGTGAAAGCAATTTTGCATCCTCATCCTGACTACCTGCCTAAGGTTCCTTTCTTTCTGTCCTCCGCAGTTCACAACACCGGATCAGGAGAAACTTCAAAGACTGTGTCCAGTCCGTGCTCTTCTGGCCTACATCCACCACACTAGCCAGTGGCGTAAGTCAGAGCAACTATTTGTTCGTCATGGGGGGCGTAACAGGGGGGCAGCCGCCACAAAACAAACAATTTCACATTGGGTGAAGGATGCTATTGCCCTTGCCTATGAGGCGTGCAGTCAAGCTTCGCCAGTAGGCATCAGGGCTTATTCCTCCAGGGGGGTCGCTTCTTCCCGAGCCTTGACACACTTCCTTGAGTCAACATCACAACCTCATGTCTGAGACCTTTTCGCGTGCTTATGAGTTCACACTACACAACCGTGAGGGGTCCAGACACCCCCAGTGCGGCGTTGTGGGTATTCTCGTTCCCAGAGCGCTGAATCAAGCACAGCACTGAGAGTAGTTTTTGAAAGGGAACTTCTCGGGTTACTTGACAGTAACCCTGTTCCTGAAAAAGTGGGAATGAGATGCTGCGCTTCATTGCCAGACTGAGGATGTCCCAGGACTGCTCTACAGACAAAATGATACCTATCGATGCACCTGTGCCACATCTAAATATAGCCTCTGGTGAGCATGCATTCCGATGATGTCAGTGTCCGAGGCACTAAAAGTCAATTTCATTGACGTGTTGCACACATATTTCAGAGCTGGTCACAACAAAAAGTGTTGCCAGAGCGCTGAATCAAGCATCTCGCAGCATCTCGTTCCCGTTTTTCAGGAAACAGGGTTACAGTCAGGTGACCCGAGACGTTTGCTTGTTTTGAGTTATTTTGCTTTAAACTCTAAACTGTTTTCACACTTATTTCAGATAAACGATAACTATAGCAATACATATATATTAGTTGTTTATTCTAAGTATTTTTATACATTTAGAATGATTTTTAAAACTTTATCTTTATCGTTTTCACTATAGTTTTGGTGTGAACATTATCTGAGGTTTTTTTGGCTTTCGTCTATCAAGTTTCAAATAAAAAGAGGAAATAATTGAACGTCACAAACTATTTTTGATTTGTGAAGTGTTTAATTCACTGAATTATTCAAAAATAGGCATTAGTAGAAGTGGATTTAATATTTAAACATCTCTGCTTTAATTTCCCCCAAAAAATATGTTTACTTTGATATAAAACGACAAAGCCTGATGTAAGATTTGAGCCATATTGTACAGCCCTCATGCTTGTATCACAGTTCAGGGAAGTATTTCCAAGGGAGTCTAAGGGGAAATAAAGTGCTAATTGAGTTGAAAAAATTAAACTACTCACTGCACACGTCTGGGTTCTCATCTGAGTTGTCTCCGCAGTCGTCCTCGGCATCACACATCCAGCCCAGCGGCTTACACAGAGTGTTATTACACTGGAACTCATCCAGGGGGCAGAATCGACCCACTAACACACAAACACACACACATACACACAGTGTAACTCATCTGTATTCATTCCAGCACAACCGCACAGCAATTACCGTGTGTGTGTGTGTGTGTGTGTGTAAAACGCTTTTGGCAGAGAATCTTCAGAAAGGCCTCCTTGAATACTAAAACCCTCTCCAGATAGTCTGATCACTCTAATTAATACTGCAGGCACTGATTTACAGTGTGGGTAATGCTGTTGTTTAAAGGAACAGTTCACCTATAAATAAAAATTCTGTCATTTACTTACACTAATAACTTTTCAAATCTGTATACTTTGAGTGTTTTTCTTTTTTCTTTTAGCTGCTCTTTCCAAAAACAACCATACAAGTATTCCATACAACTTGCAGTTGAACTTTAAACAGTTTAGGAAACTGAATCTGGATATGAATGTGGGCTAAATGCAGGGGATTTTAGCAAATAATTACAATATAGCTTTGTGTGAGGAACAGACCAAAAGGTATGACTTTAGGAGACATGTAATGTAGTTCACAAATGTATGGAGTTATTTTATGGACCATGACAAACATGGGTATGATAAATTATCATTATATGGAAAACATTCTTCAAAAAGTCTCTAAAACAGAATACAGTCCAGGTTCGAAGCAACATAATATTGCTGGAGTTTCAGTTTAAAGTGAACTCTTTCTTTAACATGTTTAACCTCCAGTGTCGCAGTTCTCCTCGTCACTGCCGTCCATGCAGTCTGCATCAGAATCACACCTCCAGCGGAACGGGATACAGTGACCGTTCTTACACTGAAACTGGTCATTATCACATTTCACATCACAGCCGTTCTGCAAAACACACACAATACATACTGCAATGACTGTTTGCTATTTATGACAATAGGGCTCAACAAAAAGGACTGCCCAATGGCCCGGGGCCAGTGTAAATGTCGTTCGTTCGGGACAGTTGAGGAAACTGTCACTTGTCTGATCGGGCCAGTGCTGCATCACGAAAGTTTATCATTTGCACATGTTTTAAACCTTGACAATTTAACTATTCAAGGGCAAGAAGAGGCAAAAGAGAACTCAACTCAATAGTGTGAGAAGTCTTGTGTCCACACATCCGAAGTGCGCACCCAGAATGCCTATGATGCGAATGATAAATTGAGTTCTCTTTCATGTCTTCTTGTGCTTGAATGGACATATTCACACAAAATCTGTATCCTAGTAAACATAGTCTGTTATATCTTAAGGCGAGACACTACAGGTGAATAGGGTAATTTTTTTAACTATCAGATATCACCATGAAACTTTGCCAGTTGATTACCTACATTAAGATGAGAAAAAAATGTATTACAAGTTTTCTGTAATTTAATGTTTAAATATGCAAATGAGGCATTGTCTAATTAAATATGCGCTATTTTGCATATATTTAAAAAAACTAAATCTGAGTATTGGACAAAGCCAGGTTCAAAATAATTTTTTCATTGTGTTCACATATTAGATGGGGAAAAAATTACAGAGGGATTTATGGATATCTACTTTTGTTATCCTGTAAATCAGAATATACTGCCAATAGCCTTAAAAAAATGATTTTCGCCATGTTTTTGGGAATAAAAGGTTATATAAATCAGGCTAGGAATAATATATTTACAAATCCCTCTGTAAATGTCTTCATAATATAACTAGGTACAAGACTGGAAAGTTTGGTGTATATAGGTGCTACTGAACTGGAGATTTCGGACTTGGAGTATGAGAGAAAAAGATTTAGCATCAGCCAATGAGATTGCGCATTTAGAGTAAAATCCCCCCTTTTACTTTCGCGATTGGTTGCTGATAAAAAGGAAATGACCATATTTGGATCCGGCAGTCTTGTTCACGAGAGAGAGAGCTTTCTAACGGTGTGTGTGATGACAGGGTGCAGATCGCGATCGCGGAGCAGAGGGATGATTTATAACGACAACTTTTGATGAATTTATGAGAAATCTACAGACGCAAACAGACAAAGTGTAGTAAAATAAAGACCTAAATGTGTATTTCGGACTTTTTTTCACCACAAGTCTGAAAGAAGACATGTTATTGAAGACAAATATCCCAAAATCTCAAAATTGACCAGTGAAAAAAAAAACGATGTTTTTGCCTGCCGTGTCTCGCCTTAAGTGAACATAAACAGTTGAGAAATAAAATGCGTGTAACAGTATATTGGATCAGTGCAGCTCTTAAAGTGACAGCAGCCTAATAAACCTGGACAAAAAACAAATCAGTCACTGCTCTTGACTGAATAACTTTAGTAACTTTAATAAGGATTAATGTATATTAAATTTATACAGTGAAGACTATGCAGTGCTATTTAACATTAAAATGTATTTTCTTGCATGAAAAACATTAAAAGCAGTGTTTATTTTATTTGTTCTACTGAATTTGTGCCATTTCGAAAATTGATTATTAGCTCTTATTTTATTACTGAAAGCATACTTGTCTTTAACAATATTTTAAATTTATATGATTTAGTCTAGTAGTCTTGGTGATAAAAGGTAATGGGTCAAAAACAACAAAGACAGAAACTAGGCCTATTTTATTTATTTATTACTTTTTTGTGGTGGGCCCTTAGAAAAAATCCTTAGTGTTAAGCCATGGAAAATCTGCTGAAGTGTGTTCCCTTTCAAGGGAACTCGAGCTGCGTCAAGCTGTGGGAACGCCCCTGCGTTGTGCGTCATGAAGCACGTATGGAATCAGTCCAATGGAGAGACGGAACGTCATAGGCGGGTGACGTCATCGACCAGGAAACTATAAAGCACCCCCAAAACACAAGCGCGACAGCTTCTATGCCTTCAGTAAGCGCTATATGTGGATCTGTCTCAAGTGTTTTTGTCTGTCACTAAGCAGGAGTTTCACTATTTCAAAAAACTATATATATATATATATATATATTATATTGAGAGACAATGGCGAGCGAACAACAGTTTAGGAAGTGTGTTCCTCCCTGCTCGCGCTATTTAACGGGCGGGGATACACACAACCTATGTGTTGTTTGTTTGGGAGTGCAGCATGCCCAGTCAGCTCTCGAGTGGGCTGATTGAGAGCATTACGAGCGTTTGCCTCTTAGAACGCTCCGCTCCCGCCGATCACTCTTTGAGGAGAGTGGTTCGGTTCGTGATCCCCGCGGATCCGGGCTTTGCCCTATCTCAGCCCTTACCTGTTAGATCCAGTGCCTCAGTCTCGGGTTCGGAAGCACGCTCTGCGGTTTCTTCCGCCCGAACTGTGGCCCCAGTATTGCAACTATCCAGTTCCGAGGAGCTGCATGTTGTTAGTATTGATGCGGGAGATATCGACGATTCGCCATCTCGTTCTCCCGAAAGTGAGGAGCTTATGGAGGTGCTCACTCGTGCTGTTTCTAAATTAAGCATTGAGTGGCCAGCTGTTAGGCAGGAGTCTAGAGAAAAATCTAAATTAGTTGAAAGATTTTTGCCTTCCCGTTCTCAACCTCCACGCCGGTGCTTGCCCTTCTTCCCTGATCTCCACACAGAGGTTTCGAGATCGTGGAAGAAGCCGGTGTCCTATCGTATTTTTAGCCCTCAAACTTCCACTTACTCAAATATTGTGGGGGCTAAATCTCATGGTTATGGGGCGATGCCCTAAGCAGAAGAGGCGCTTGCTAGTCATCTTTCTGCTGAGGCTGCATCCTCTTTTAAAGCACCACTTTTACCCTCTAAGCCTCTTAGAAGTACATCAGCTTTAGTGGGTAAGGCGTATTCGGCGGCCGGTCAAGCCTCGGCGTGCCTGCATACGATGTCCATCTTGCAGGCATACCAGGCTGACTTATTAAAGGATGTGAGTGACAGTCAAGAGGTCAGCACTGATGTAGTTCGCAAACTGCGTCAGGCTGCAGATTTATCTATGGCAGCCCTATGGCAGCCCTGGTGGCCGCAGAGAGACATCTATGGTTGAATCTCTCTGGCATGAAAGAAAAAGACAAAGCTTTTCTTTTGGATGCTCCGCTTTCTCCTCATGGTCTTTTTGGTGACTCAGTAAATACTGTCATAGATAGATTTCAGGAAGAGAAAAAACAGTCGGCGGCGTTCCAGAAATTTATGCCGCTCAAAATTCATGTCCCCTGTACTGCTGGGCGGGAGCAGTCCAGGCCGTCAGCTAGCTCCTCACATAGGGCGCAACAGAAGCAGAGTGTCGCGTCTCTCGCGCTACCCCTTCCAAACAGTGGGACCAGACGCGGCACTCTCAGCCGAAGTCTTCTGGCAAAACTGATCTGAGGACAGTTATTATGGCCAAGAAGGCTTCGGGAAAGAAGAAGTCCTGACGCCAGTGGCTGAGGGTGGTCCCTGCCGTGGGAGAGAGGTGTTCACCGCATTACACGGTGCCCGCTCTTCCTCAGTGCCCTCAGGGGCCCGTTCTGCCAACCCCGCCTTCATGCCGGGGCGCAGACAGTCCCAGCGAGCGCTTTCCCGAGGGACGCTCGCCCCCTCTGAGGGGGGTCTCAGAGCAGTTAAGCCAGTTGTTCCCTGCCGGTGCGCCGTTACAGGGCGCTGTGTTTGCTGCTCAAGTTACACTAGAGGCCAGTCTCGAGAGACTGGTACCCTTAGTAGTATTTCTGGCAGAGTGGAAAAGCCTTCCAAAAATATCTCAGTGGGTTCTGCACACAGTAAAAAAGGGTTATGCTATCCAATTCAGGTGTTGTCCACCAAAATTCAGAGGGGTTCTGCCCACAGTGGTGGGCCCCGAGCAGGCTCTGGTAATGGAACAAGAGGTGAAAGCGCTCCTTCAAAAGGAGGCTATAGGACGGGTTCCTCCTCCCAGTCTGGAGTCAGGTTTTTACAGCTGATATTTCATCGTTCCAAAGAAGGGGGGGAGTTTGCGTCCAATTTTGGATCTGCGCCTGTTGAATCGCTCGGTAGGGAAGTTAAAATTCAAGATACTCACTATCAAGCAGATCGTGTCACAAATCAGATCCGAGGACTGGTTTGTCACGATAGATCTAAAGGATGCGTACTTCCACATTTCCATCCTTCCACAACACAGGAAGTTCCTGAGGATCGCCTTCGGGGGCGAGGCGTACCAGTACAAGGTTCTTCCATTTCGCCTAGCTTTATCTCCCCGCACTTTCACGAAATGCATGGATGCAGCTTTAGTGCCCCTGAGGCTTCAGGGCATTCGTATCCTCAAGTACATCGACGATTGGTTGATTTTAGCTCAGACAGAGCAGATGGCGGTTCGGCATCGAGATGTCGTTCTCGCTCATATCAGAAAGTTGGGGTTGAGGCTGAATGCAAAGAAAAGTGTATTATCTCCTTCTCATAAGACCACTTTTCTGGGCGTCGCTTGGGATTCGGTCTCGATGCGGGCGCGACTTTCTCCGACCCGCATCGCTTCGATTCTCTCAGCTATGAAACAAGTAAAGCTAGGCCAGCTACTCACTGTAAAACAGTTTCAGAGACTGTTGGGTCTGATGGCAGCAGCGTCCAACGTTATACCTTGCGGCCTGTTGTACATGAGACCACTACAGTGGTGGCTCTGGACCAAAGAAATCCGCTCCGCACAATCAAAGTCACGCGGCGCTGACTTCTTGCTCTGGTCATGTGGAAAGAAACTTGGTTCCTATCCAAAGGGCCTGTGTTGGGGGCTCTTTGTCGTCGTGTAACGCTAACGATGGATGCTTCCCTCACAGGGTGGGGGGTGGTCATGAGTGGTCGTCCAGCCCAAGGTCTGTGGCAGGACCATCATCTATCATGGCATATAAATTGTCTAGAGATGTTGGCGGTGTTCCAGGCTTTGAACCATTTCCTAGCGGACCTCAGAGGTCATCATGTGTTAGTTCAGTCAGACAACATGTCGGTGGTCTCGTATATAAATCATCAGGGGGGCCTGCGGTCGCGTCCACTTTACAAGTTGGCCCGTCAGATCCTCCTGTGGTCCCAGGGGAAGTTACTGTCTCTGAGAGCTATGTATCTTCATGGTTATTTGAATGTGGTAGCAGACTCCCTGTCGAGGCAGGGGCCGAGGCCGGGGGAATGGAGACTCCACCCCGAGGTGGTGGAGCTCCTTTGTTTGAGTTTCGGTCGCGCCGATGTGGACCTATTCGCCTCCAAGGAGACAACGGGGGTTGGACGCTCTGGTACAGCCGTGGCCGAGGTCACGTCTGTACGCTTTTCCCCCGATTGCTCTGCTACCAGGAGTTCTGGAGAGGGTTCGCCGGGACGGGGTCAGCCTACTTCTAGTAGCCCCGTTCTGGCCGGCCCGAGTATGGTTTGCGGACCTAATATCTCTTCTGGACGGCTCTCCCTTGGAGATTCCGATCAAGAGGGATCTACTCTCTCAGGAGGGCGGTACAATATTTCAACCCCGCCCAGAGTTGTGGAAACTGTGGGCTTGGCCTCTGAGGGGGCCCAGCTCATAGAATCTGGTCTCTCAACTGAGGTTGTTGAGACCATCCTTCACTCCAGAGCTCCGTCCACGAGGAAGTTAAATGCCCTGAAGTGGAAACGTTTCACTTCTTGGTGTGCAGAACACCGGCAGGACCCAATTAACTGCCCAGTGGGTGCAGTGCTGGAGTTTCTGCAGGAGCGTTTCTCTGCAGGTTTATCCCCCTCCACACTAAAGGTGTATGTGGCGGCACTAGCTGCTTACCATGTCCCTTTTAGTGGAGTTTATCTTGGGAGACACCCATTTATAACTCGCTTCCTTCGTGGCACTTTGAGGCTGAGGCCTGCAGTTCGTACGAGGGTGCCGACTTGGGATTTGGCCATTGTGCTAGAGGGCCTTTCTTTGGCCCCCTTTGAACTTATTTAGGAAGTTTCTGAGAAATTTCTCACTTTTAAATCTCTTTTTCTTCTTGCAATCTCCTCACTTAAGAGAATCAGAGATTTGCAGGCTCTGTCGGTTGCACCCTCGTGCCTGGAGTTTTCGCCTGGCATGGTCAAGGCTTTTCTTTACCCTAGACCAGGTTATGTCCCTAAGGTCCCTACTAATGTTGTTAGACCTACAGTGCTGCAGGCTTTCTGCCCTCCTCCATTTGTGTCGTCAGATCAGGAGAAACTTAACCTTCTCTGCCCGGTTAGGGCGTTAGACGCTTACGTCCACAGAGCTGCCCTGTGGAGGAAATCAGAACAGTTATTTGTGTGCTTTGGGCCACCCAGGAAAGGGTGTCCCGCGTCTAAACAGAGAATGAGCAAGTGGGTGGTTGAGGCCATCTCACTTGCTTATGAGTCGGCTGGTCAACCTTCACCTTTGGCTGTACGAGCCCACTCTACTAGGAGTATGGCTGCTTCTAAAGCTTTGTTGTCAGGAGTATCGCTAAGTTATGTTTGTGATGCGGCTGGGTGGTCCTCACCGCATACATTTGTTAAGTTCTATGAATTGGACTTAAGTTCCACTCCTGGGGCGCAGGTGCTCTCGTCCTCTGTGCGCTAGTTCTCACATGACGGTCATTTGCTCTTATGGCGACGTGGGTATTAGCGTTCCCACAGCTTGACGCAGCTCGAGTTCCCTTGAAAGGGAACGTCTCGCTTACGTATGTAACCTTAGTTCCCTGATAGGGAACGAGACGCTGCGCTGTTCTGCCATACTCCCAGCATGCCCGTTAGCGCTTCCTTCAGGCCTATCAGAAGCTATCGCGCTTGTGTTTTGGGGGTGCTTTATAGTTTCCTGGTCGATGATGTCACCCGCCTATGACGTTCCGTTTCTCCATTGGACTGATTCCATACGTGCTTCATGACGCACAACGCAGGGGCGTTCCCACAGCTTGACGCAGCGTCTCGTTCCCTATCAGGGAACTAAGGTTACATACGTAACCGAGACGTTTTCCTGCACTGAACAGTTTTGTGACGTACCTCATCAGATCCGTCAGCGCAGTCATGGTCTCCATCACACTTCCATCTGCCAGCAATACAGCGGCCACTGGTGCAGGCGAACTCACTCTCAGAGCACTTCCTGGGCACTGACACGCACACAACACAATGCTCCATAATTATTCTATAGTATCTTGTCATATTTTAGCATACAGTCAGTTGAATCACACAAAACCAGTCAAAAACATGTCCATGTCACATTTCACTACATAATCAAAAGAAAGAAAGAACAAATTATATTTAATATAAAGTAAACAAAGCATGTTGTAATAATTTTCCATTGCGACTTTATTTTTTTAATGACAATAAAGCACATTTTCATAAACTAAACATACAGTAAACAAGTACAAGCAAGAGTTGGTTGTTAGTCGCAGCATCTCCAGATAAACAATGACACTCAAAACTGTCCTGTAACTAGAGCTAACATTACAACAACAGCAGATCTTGGTTCTGTGTATCACAGCAAAACCAGTTACTCACGTATGGAGCAGAAACACAACCTCAGTGTCCATTTTCAGGCCTTCCCGCTGAGCTCTCTCCAGCGCTCGAAAGCTTCTCTACTATCAACAAGGGTCCTAAAAGCTCTTGCCTGATCATAACCCTTCTTTTTGTAATGTCTCTCAGCCATTTCTCTTTCTGAATTCTTTCTTCAAATCTCCCTCTTACTCACTCTCTCTATCTCTCCTCCCTCATCATGAATGGACACGCCTCCTGATGCTGATTGGCTCACTCTTTCTCCTTCCCATAATGAGTGGACACGCCCCTACTGCTGATTGGCTCACTCCCTCTCCTCCCCATAATGAGTGGACACGCCCCTACTGCTGATTGGCTCACTCCCTCTCCTCCCCCATAATGAGTGGACACGCCCCTACTGCTGATTGGCTCACTCCCTCTCCTCCCCATAATGAGTGGACACGCCCCTACTGCTGATTGGCTCACTCCCTCTCCTCCCCCATAATGAGTGGACACGTCCCCTACTGCTGATTGGCTCACTCCCTCTCCTCCCCCATAATGAGTGGACACGTCCCCTACTGCTGATTGGCTCACTCCCTCTCCTCCCCCATAAGGAGTGGACACGTCCCCTACTGCTGATTGGCTCACTCCCTCTCCTCCCCATAATGAGTGGACACGTCCCCTACTGCTGATTGGCTCACTCCCTCTCCTTCCCATAATGAGTGGACACATCCCCTACTGCTGATTGGCCACAAGTGTGTTATGCTGCTCGGTCTGATCCACTTTCAACAGCGTTTCTCAGAACTCGCTTACTGCACATTTAAGTAAAAAAGTATCATAGTAAATCACAGTAATAATAATCTAGTGAGAATCGCCACTGACAATAGTAGTAACTACAAACAAACTGAAAAGTAAAAGGTCTGAAAAAAATTACACTGAGAAGTTTAGGGGGGAAATGTGCTTCATTGCCATCAGAAATCATGTCACAGTGCAACAAAAAAAACCCAACAAGCTTAATTTTCTTTCAAAAAAATTTAATTTTGTGGTGAAATGTGGCCTGGACTTTTTTTATCTTGTGATTCACATCACTTTAGCTGGAGAAGCAGGGGATTGTAGGTGATATGACCGGAGACACAGGGACAGATGGAGGTTTGGGTGTTTTGGGAGCAGCGGGGAACAAATCAAATTCAAATCATAACTGCTCAAAAACTGCAGGAATGGGCTTCACAGTGGCTCACTGCTGAGACTGGAAAAGGCTCAGTAATACATTGTCATTGGCTTTGATTATCATGATTATAGCATCATTAACCATTTAGTTTTAAACACATGTAGATCACAATAAAAAAAATAGATAGCTTTGGATTTTTATGCATATTAACATTTAGTAAAACATTCATGCCTCCCTGTCATCAGCAAGCAGCCACTGAAGGAAACGTTTCAGGCCTGAAGGACATTTGAAAATGGAAACCTACCTCTAACCCACATCAATGTGGCAGTGTGAAATGAAGAATAAAAACAAGATGTAGACACGTAAATGGCTGGACGAAACGGAAACATGCACGCATGAAAAAAGCCCCCTTGTTCACTAACAATGTGCTCATGAACAAATAAATGAGAATGGCAACGATCAGGTTTTTGGGCCAGTGTGAATTTGCTCATTTCATATCTCCTGTCTGAGAGGTGAGCTCTGTTCCTGCTGTCATCGCTGTGCTGATGTAACATGAAGCGTGTCTCTGAATGTGTGCCTGATGTTCACTTCACAAACATCAGTGGCCGGTGGAAACCTACCACACTTGTCCTCGTCCGAGTTGTCCCCGCAATCATTGTCATAGTCACACTGCCAGCGGCCAGGGACACAGCGGTTGTTTTTACAGCGGAACTGATACGGCTCACACGTCCTCTCATCTGCAGATATAATCACAATATTAATGCTGTTTAAAACAAAATAATAAAAAAAAAAATATATACATATATATACATATACAGGTCCTTCTCAAAAAATTTGCATATTGTGATAAAGTTAAAGTTATTTTCCATAATGTAATGATAAAAATTTAACTTTCATATATTTTAGATTCATTGCACACCAACTGAAATATTTCAGGTCTTTTATTGTTTTAATACTGATGATTTTGGCATACAGCTAATGAAAACCCAAAATTCCTATCTCAAAAAATTAGCATATCATGAAAAGGTTCTCTAAACGAGCTATTAACCTAATCATCTGAATCAACTAATTAACTCTAAACACCTGCAAAAGATTCCTGAGGCTTTTAAAAACTCCCAGCCTGTTTCATTACTTAAAACCGCAATCATGGGTAAGACTGCCGACCTGACTGCTGTCCAGAAGGCCATCATTGACACCCTCAAAAGCAAGAGGGTAAGACAGAAAGAAATTTCTGAACAAATAGGCTGTTCCCAGAGTGCTGTATCAAGGCACCTCAGTGGGAAGTCTGTGGGAAGGAAAAAGTGTGGCAAAAAACGCTGCACAACGAGAAGAGGTGACCGGACCCTGAGGAAGATTGTGGAGAAGGATCGATTCCAGACCTTGGGGGACCTGCGGAAGCAGTGGACTGAGTCTGGAGTAGAAACATCCAGAGCCACCGTGCACAGGCGTGTGCAGGAAATGGGCTAGAGGTGCTGCATTCCCCAGGTCAAGCCACTTTTGAACCAGAAACAGCGGCAGAAGCGCCTGACCTGGGCTACAGAGAAGCAGCACTGGACTGTTGCTCAGTGGTCCAAAGTACTTTTTTCGGATGAAAGCATAATTCCATAATTATTCTATAGTATCTTGTCATATTTTAGCATACAGTCAGTTGAATCACACAAAACCAGTCAAAAACATGTCCATGTCACATTTCACTACATAATCAAAAGAAAGAAAGAACAAATTATATTTAATATAAAGTAAACAAAGCATGTTGTAATAATTTTCCATTGCGACTTTATTTTTTTAATGACAATAAAGCACATTTTCATAAACTAAACATACAGTAAACAAGTACAAGCAAGAGTTGGTGTTGTTAGTCGCAGCATCTCCAGATAAACAATGACACTCAAAACTGTCCTGTAACTAGAGCTAACATTACAACAACAGCAGATCTTGGTTCTGTGTATCACAGCAAAACCAGTTACTCACGTATGGAGCAGAAACACAACCTCAGTGTCCATTTTCAGGCCTTCCCGCTGAGCTCTCTCCAGCGCTCGAAAGCTTCTCTACTATCAACAAGGGTCCTAAAAGCTCTTGCCTGATCATAACCCTTCTTTTTGTAATGTCTCTCAGCCATTTCTCTTTCTGAATTCTTTCTTCAAATCTCCCTCTTACTCACTCTCTCTATCTCTCCTCCCTCATCATGAATGGACACGCCTCCTGATGCTGATTGGCTCACTCTTTCTCCTTCCCATAATGAGTGGACACGCCCCTACTGCTGATTGGCTCACTCCCTCTCCTCCCCATAATGAGTGGACACGCCCCTACTGCTGATTGGCTCACTCCCTCTCCTCCCCCATAATGAGTGGACACGCCCCTACTGCTGATTGGCTCACTCCCTCTCCTCCCCATAATGAGTGGACACACCCCTACTGCTGATTGGCTCACTCCCTCTCCTCCCCCATAATGAGTGGACACGTCCCCTACTGCTGATTGGCTCACTCCCTCTCCTCCCCCATAATGAGTGGACACGTCCCCTACTGCTGATTGGCTCACTCCCTCTCCTCCCCCATAAGGAGTGGACACGTCCCCTACTGCTGATTGGCTCACTCCCTCTCCTCCCCATAATGAGTGGACACGTCCCCTACTGCTGATTGGCTCACTCCCTCTCCTTCCCATAATGAGTGGACACATCCCCTACTGCTGATTGGCCACAAGTGTGTTATGCTGCTCGGTCTGATCCACTTTCAACAGCGTTTCTCAGAACTCGCTTACTGCACATTTAAGTAAAAAAGTATCATAGTAAATCACAGTAATAATAATCTAGTGAGAATCGCCACTGACAATAGTAGTAACTACAAACAAACTGAAAAGTAAAAGGTCTGAAAAAAATTACACTGAGAAGTTTAGGGGGGAAATGTGCTTCATTGCCATCAGAAATCATGTCACTTTTGAACCAGAAACAGCGGCAGAAGCGCCTGACCTGGGCTACAGAGAAGCAGCACTGGACTGTTGCTCAGTGGTCCAAAGTACTTTTTTCGGATGAAAGCAAATTTTGCATGTCATTCGGAAATCAAGGTGCCAGAGTCTGGAGGAAGACTGGGGAGAAGGAAATGCCAAAATGCCTGAAGTCCAGTGTCAAGTACCCACAGTCAGTGATGGTCTGGGGTGCCATGTCAGCTGCTGGTGTTGGTCCACTGTGTTTTATCAAGGGCAGGGTCAATGCAGCTAGCTATCAGGAGATTTTGGAGCACTTCATGCTTCCATCTGATTTCATTTTTCAGCACGACCTGGCACCTGCTCACAGTGCCAAAACCACTGGTGAATGGTTTACTGACCATGGTATTACTGTGCTCAATTGGCCTGCCAACTCTCCTGACCTGAACCCCATAGAGAATCTGTGGGATATTGTGAAGAGAAAGTTGAGAGACGCAAGACCCAACACTCTGGATGAGCTTAAGGCCGCTATCGAAGCATCCTGGGCCTCCATAACACCTCAGCAGTGCCACAGGCTGATTGCCTCCATGCCACGCCGCATTGAAGCAGTCATTTCTGCAAAAGGATTCCCGACCAAGTATTGAGTGTATAACTGAACATAATTATTTCAAGGTTGACTTTTTTGTATTAAAAACACTTCTTTTATTGGCCGGATGAAATATGCTAATTTTTTGAGATAGGAATTTTGGGTTTTTATGAGCTGTATGCCAAAATCATTAGTATTAAAACAATAAAAGACCTGAAATATTTCAGTTGGTGTGCAATGAATCTAAAATATATGAAAGTTTAATTTTTATCATTACATTATGGAAAATAATTAACTTTATCACAATATGCTAATTTTTTTAGAAGGACCTGTATATATATATGGTCTACAATAACTCTAAAACTTTAAATTTAACTTGTAACTTTTACAATTACAAAAAAAATCGATTTGACAAAAATATTTTTTAATGAATAAAACTATTGTAAGTTTTAATAACATTAAAATCTAAAATTTTCTTTTTAAATTTGACCAACAATAATTTAAAATCTAAATTATAAACTAAATTTAACTAATAAAACTACTATTTTCAATCAAATTTTAAACTTTTAAATTTAAATTTTACCAAAATAATCTTTAATGAGCAAAACTATTATAAGTTTTAATCACATTCAAAACTTTAACGTTTAATTTTAAATATGACCAAAATAATTTAAAATCTAAATTATAAACTGAATTTAGAGTGGCCTTTTATTGTGGCCAGCCTAAGGCACACCTGTGCAATAATCATGCTGTCTAATCAGCATCTTGATATGCCACACCTGTGAGGTGGATGGATTATCTCGGCAAAGGAGAAGTGCTCACTAACACAGATTTAGACAGATTTGTGAACAATATTTGAGAGAAATAGGCCTTTTGTGTACATAGAAAAGTCTTAGATCTTTGAGATCAGCTCATGAAAAAGGGGGTAAAAACAAAAGTGTTGCGTTTATAATTTTGTTCAGTGTACATATTCACGAAGATACAACTCATAATTCAAACCTTGATAGCATACAAACATTTTTGCCCATCTTCGCTTTCAAGGAAAAATATAGGTTACTGCAAATGTCTGGTGTTATTTATGTGATTGTTTGCGCATTCTACAGCCCTTCATCAAACCTTTTAACACAGAACCCACCTCAGTTTGCTTTTAATCAATGCACAAATCATAAAAACAGATTAACACTATCGGTTCCTAAATTCTGATTGGGTGGGCTCAGCCCACCCCTGCCCATGCCTACAACTGGCCCCGCTAATAAACATAATTTCTAATGAATAAATCTAGTAAGTTTAAATGGCATGTGCTAGTGTAGTATTCGCACCGCACTCCTCTTTGGGCTCATCCGAGGAGTCGCCACAGTCGTCCTCTCCGTCACATTTCCAGCGCGCTGGGATACAGCGGCCCGAGTCTTTACAGCGGAATTCATCCACACCACACGTCATCTGAGCTACAGAGAAATAAAAGAAAGAACTGCTGTGATGCTACTATTGATATTAAAGGGATAGTTCACACAAAAATGAAAATGAAACGCAAGTAGACTGCGTTTGGCCGGAAGCTAGCATTTGACTTTGTAACGTGTTAAATATAAAAAATTTTCTTACACAAACGCATCGCTTTGCTTCAGAAGGTCTTTATTAACCCCTGGAGCCATGTGGAGCACTTTTATGATGGTTAGATGCACTTTTATGATGGATAGATGCACTTTTATGATGAACAGATGCACTTTTATGATGGACAGATGCACTTTTATGATGGATAAATGCACTTTTATCATGGATAGATGGATAGATGCACTTTTATCATGGATAGATGGATAGATGCACTTTTATCATGGATTGATGCACTTTAATGGACTTCAAAACAGAAACAGCAATTCACTGCCATTATAAAGCTTGGAAGAGCCAGGATATTTTTTTTTACATAATTCGTCTGAAAGAAGAATGTCATATACAGCTAGGATGACTTGAGGGTGAGTAAATCATGGGCTAATTTTCATTTTTGGGTGAACTATCCCTTTAACTGGTAGAAGTGACCGGCTGATGATAATATCAGCATATATTCAGCCATTTTGGGATTATAAACATGCCAGCTTCTATCTATCAATAGCCTTGGCAAAGGATAATGGTAAAAAGAGATATTGTATATAATGAGTGTCCACTTACTGCAGTTGGCGGGTTCGTCTGATCCATCGCTGCAGTCATTATCACGGTCACACACCCACACACGCGGGATACAGCGCTTGGTTATGGCACACTTGAACTGGTTCGGTGCGCACGTCACCTCCGCTACACACAAATAAACATGTTATACTTCAATCACATTCTCAAAAATATTAGCCTCACCTGTGTGTTAAAGCCATGACTGAACATACTAAACTACAATAAAAAGTGTTCATGCACTGCATTCATGTGGCATACAAATACATACTAGCATTCAAAGGTTTGGGGTCTGTAAGTTTTTTTTTATATTTTTGAAAGAAGTCTCTAATGCTCACCAAGGCTGCATTTTTTAAAATAAAAAATACAGTAAAAACAGTGAAATATTACAATTTAAAATAGCTGTTTTCTATGTGTATATATTAAAATGTGATTTATTCCTGTGATCAAGGCTGAATTTTCAGCATCATTAAGGGATGCACTAAGGAGTGAAGTATATTTTGTTTTTCATGCATTACGTAAAAAATAAATCTTACTGACCCCTAAGTTTCAACAATAGTGTTAATGGCAGTGTGAATGAGTCAAAATCAAACGATCCCCGGACACATTATCATTGTATTTTCTGGGAACTCTGTGTAAAAGGGGCTTATGTGTGGCTATACAATGAATCACATTACAATCAAAATCACGACATGGCCTTGTGCGATTATTAAAACACAAAAGGCTTTATATGCCTCGTTCTTTTAGCAGCGCTATTTTTATAATTTTCCTAAAGAAACTCACGGCAGTCTTTCTCATCCTCTCCTTCCCCGCAGTTGTCCTGTCCGTTACAGCGGAATATTCCTGGAATACAACGACTGGGATTCGTGCATTTAAACTGACTGGGTAAACACACGTGGATATCTGCAAAACACACATACACAGACTTATAACATTGACATGGTTATTGCCCTACTGGACCCAGTTGAGTTATACTCACATATTTTCAGTCTAAAGGTGTGTAAAATTAACTCAATACCAATTAAAGCAATGACTCTCGAGTGGCAATGCCTTACAGTAATTTTACCACAGATAATAGATACTTTACAATGACTTCGATTATAGCCTCATCCAATTAGAACTCAGTGTCAGATACAGATACCCTAATAAATATTACTCCAGTGTAAGTTCAATTTTACTTGAGTAAGTACTTGTTTTTATACAAAATTATACACTATCAGAAAATAAAACTTAAATAAATGCAAACAATTGTGTTCAAACAAGTGAAAAAACTAAATATAGAATATAGCATTTAAAAATGAAGACAATGTGTTTGTAAATGTGTGGTGACAAACAGAATAGGCTACAATATAAAAACGTCACATGGGGCAAAATGTTTTTTAACTTGAAGCAGAATGCTATGCAAACATGCTAGATTTATATCATTATATCAACAGCTACAGCATGGGCATTAATCTGTCTTGATTTAACTTTAACTAGTGTTTAACTAAAGAAGCCATGGGTTCAGAGGGTAATACACAAATGTGTCCATTTCAAGCATTTCATACAATGGGTTTTAACAGCTCGCCAGACAGATTTAGCTCACAAATTACTATCAGTCATGACCTAAATAAGATTTTCATTTATAATCAATACAAATATTCAACATTAGTAACTTTTCAAGCCATCAGTCGTGCACACACTAAAGGCTGATTTATACTTCTGCGTCAGACCTATGCCGGAGCCTCTACGCTGTAGACTACGCGTTGGTGTAATTGCGCGTCAACACGGACAACGACGCAGAAGTATAAATGAAAACCAACGCGTAGTCTACAGCGTAGATGCTCGGGCGCAGGTCCGACACAGAACTATAAATCAGCATTGATGCGTTGTTACATTTTTGGAGAGGTGCACGTCAGGGTACGCCAAAGGGTACGCGCGCTACACACAGCCTACGACGTAGCCATGGCGTGAGTTTGATGCAGAAGTATTAATTGGGCTTAAAGCACCAAAGAACTCCCAGTTCTTTGCTCATTTTCAGTCAGACATTAACAATCTAGTGAATTGTTAACAGCAGACTTTCTCTGAACGAATCATTGAATAACTCATTGTTGACTCAAAAACAGCGGCAACTAGTTCACTCCGACTGAAAAATTAATTGTTCAGTGTGATTTGCAAACTGAATCATCAGGTTCATTTGAATTGTTAACTGTAGACTCACTCTGAACAAATCACTGAATCAGTGAGTTGTTGACTCGAGAACAGCGGCAACTGGAAACGTGCGATTGACAAATGAATTGTTTAGCGTGTTTTGCGCACTGATTCATCGAGTTAATTTGATATTTGCTTTTGACTGTAGTGAAGTTAAAGTGACAATTTGCCAAAAAATAAAAAAATAAAAAAAAAAAAACTGAAAAAGTGCAGATACTTGAAAAATGTCCATAAACGTACCGCAGTTGGCCTCATCAGAGTTATCCTGGCAGTCGTTGTCTCCGTCACAGATGTACGCTGGGTTTGTACAGATACCAGTGCCACACTGGAACTGACCGGGTCTGCATTTAAACTCAGCTGTTGGAAGAAATATGTACAAATGTGCTCTTATTACACATGGGTTTGGCTGTGAAAATGTCTCTCCTACAATCCACATCACTCACGGCAGTCGGCAGGCTCGTCGGATCGGTCTCCGCAGTCGTCCTCAGTGTCACACTTCCACCAGAACGGGATACACTTGTCATTCTTGCACACAAACTGAGGAGAGATGTTACAGGTACATATTTCAAATGAGAAACGCTATGTGTTATTCTGTCTCAGACTGGGTTTAACTAATCTCATGATCATGCCCTCACCTGGCTGGCGGTGCAGTTAGACATGCACTGTTTCCCATCAGCGGCCAGGTAGAAGTTATTTGGACAGGCACATTTATAGCCACCACCCGGAGACAGCAGACACAAGTTACTGCAGCCGCCATTGTCTGTCTGACATGGGTGATTCGTGACTAATGGGAGAGAAGAGAACACAACATTACAGGCAAGGCCGTCGCTAGCGGGACGAAAGGTGGTGATGATTCTAGGGCCCCCGATTTCAACCAACCATTATAGGCGTATTTTAAGTATTATAAGAGTTTTTTGTGTTAAAATACATTCTCTTAAAGGTGCACTTTTAGCGGCATCTAGCGGTGAGGTTGCAAATTTCAACCAACAGAAGTTACGGTGGCCGACAGGAAGTGATGTCGTCGTCTGAGACAGCAGAGAGTAGTCGGTTAAGCAATGAGGCTTCTTTACAAAGATAAATTAAGAAATAAGGTTTACTTAATTATCTAGTAAAACGATATGTTATTGCGAATATTATTGTTACTTGTTCATCATTGTGTCAGTGTTTTATTTGCTGACTTTAGTTAGCTTCTTTGCATGAAGAACAACATAGTGACGAAACGTGTTTGTCCGTTTAGGGCCACCGTAGAAACATGTCGATGTAAGGGGATCCGCGGTGTGTGTAGATAGAAATGGCTCATTCTAAGGTAATAAAAACATAACGGTTCATTATGTAAGGTCTTTATACAACACTGAAAACATAGTTATGTATATGATATTGCATTTCTGTCAACAGATCCTCCTAAATATTACACAATGCACCTTTAACCCAGTTTATTGTTCACTGAGTACTATTAGTATGCCATTCATGGGCTTATCTCCCACAAAAGTGTGAACATTTAGCCTCAAAGACACCATCTAAACATTGAGAGTGGTCCGCTTAGATCTGTCAATCACTTTCCAGCTCAACCAGTAGTGAGAGTTTGGGGTGTTGGGGTAAGAGAATACACCAATCAAATGGCATCTGCAAACAATTAATTTGATTTCTCTTTACTGACTTAATTTTTTGCTGCTGTGACATTTGGATGACATGAGTGTGAGTATATAGCCGCGTTTCCACCACAGGAACTAGAGACTTTAGGGTGGTACTCGGTGTGTTTCCACCGCAGGAACCAGGGTCTAAATGAAGTTCCAAGTAACTATTTCCCCCTCCGTATGTCCCTGGTTGCGAGGTAGTACTTTTTCAAAGTTCAGGAACTTTCAGGGGTGGGACTTGGACGCTGAACATGCTGATTGGTTGAGTTCATGCTGCATTTTCATTGGTTGACTCAACGCAGCATTTTAACCACCATCTGTTGCGGTGCGTGCAGTAACAATTGTTTGCCATTTGAATCAACAATGGAGTTTAAAAAATACGACCGATGGACCGACGACGAGGTTCAGGCTTTATTAAGCTTAAATTCAGAGGATGAAATCCAGTGGGAACTGTAAAGTAGCGCGCAGTCTTACATCACTGGACTAATTTGCCTAATCTTTACGGTACTTTAGGTCGCGGTGGAAACGCAGACAGCAACAGGTCTGGGGAAAAAAAAATTTCCTGGGACAAATTGTTCCGGGTCATTTCGGCTCATGAGTGTCCTGACCTTCTGGCTGTCTGTAGGGGTGGTAGATGTGGATGTCCATGGGTCTGTGTAGTGTGCTGATCAGCATGGTCTTGTTGGTTCCCTGTGTTTTGTGAGCTCTGTTGATTGACTTGGTCTCCCAGTCTGTCCAGTAGATGTACTCCTCAAAAATAGTCATGGCGAATATGTGCGGGATGTCCTGAGTCAAAACTGCAACACAAACATAGGGATTATTAACTACACAAACATAATAAACACACAGCAACCTTACACAATAAAACAAAACTCTTACCTTTTAATGATAGTAAAGTTATGTATATATATCAATCAAAACTGTATTAGACTCAGGGCCCAATTTTTAAAACACACCCAACATATAAAACAACAACAACAACAATAACAATAACATCAAATAAAAATACATCAATGCGTTACATAACTAAACAAAAGTACCAGTGTTTCCACAATTTAGACTGATATCGTGTAGTGCTAAATCTTATATTTGATAGATGGTAATCTCATGGTAATCTCATTTTTAGAAGCATTAAGTCTGCAGATAAATTTGTACATAAGATTCCATAACACAGCTTTAAATGTGTTAACTCCCACACTTACAAACATCTCACTTGCACTATGCCATCTAGGTCTCCTTAATAAAATTCTCATTGCATCATTGTAGGCCACTTGAAGCCTCTGTAAGCTAGATATTCTATCATTTGTCCACAAATTGGCAGTATAAAAGTGGTGTACAATATGCTTTAAACAGTGATGTCAGCACTTTGTCTGAACAAGAACTAAACTTATGCAAAAGTATATTAGCCAGCATATACAACATGCAATGTTGCCGTTCAATGTCTTCATCATCTGTCATATGCTCAGTTATAATATATATATATATATATATATATATATATATATATATATATATATATATATATATATATATATATATATATATATATATATATATATATATATATACACTTCCAAAAATGTATACTTGCAAGTTTCTTATATTATCTTAACTACAGTTTATACTGTAGTCACAATCCTGCTGGTGAACTCAATACCAAAAATGGGTGTGATAACCTGCAGACTCTTTACCAAATGGCTTGTGTTTATCTCTCACCAGTGTGTCTATTGGTTCCGTCTAAGCTGGCAAACTCGATGTAGTCCTCTCTGGCATCGGCCCAGTAGATGCGATCATTGATGAAGTCCAGAGTGAGACCGTTGGGCCACGTTATCTTGTCCTGTACGATCACACTTCTGTTGGTGCCGTCCATCCCAATGCGGCCGATATGAGGATTATCACCCCAGTCAGACCAGTACAGGTACCTGACAAAGACAAACATCATTGTTAAGACACGTTAAGTTCACCGTCCTTTAAGGAATATTAGCAGAAACAGGAAGAGGAGAACAAAATAATGAATAACAAACAAACAATTAAAGTGTCCCTATTATGCTTTTTTAAAGGTTGTTTAAATGTCTAATGTTGTTTGGTGATACGAACAGTAATTAATCTCATCAAAGTGGATTTGCTTTGGCAGCAGAAAACAGCATCAGATTTGCTTCCTTCTTTTAGGAGACAATAACTCCATTTATCTGCACTTTTAAAAAAAAATCAAAGATTAACTTTGAAAGATAATATCCCAAAAAGCATAATAGGGGCATTTTCATTGTTTACCCATTACGGACGTCCACAGCTACAGCTCTGGGTTCCCTCAGTCCAGTGTTGACCAGGACAGTCCTGTATGCTCCGTTCATCTTCGACACCTCAATAGTGTCCCGTCCCTTATCACACCAGTACAGGTTACCACTGACCCAATCAACAGCCAGACCATCAGGGTTGCTGAGAGATGTGCGATGGAGAACCTGCCAAAGAATCCAAATGAAAGTCTAGTTTCAACCAACGTTTGGCTGACATCACAGTAAGGTTGAATAAAGATGCAGTTAGAAGCTAATCACCTGAACGTTGCTGCCGTTGATGTGCATGCGGCGTATCATGCTGCCTTGAGTCGTGACATCTGTCCAGTAGATCATCTGCTGCCTGTAGTCGAAGTCTAACGCAACAGCATTGTTCAGACCCTGCAAAGAAGAGAATTCATGAGGAAAAACTGCAATGAAATCTTACAGAATAGAGTTTAAAAAACTAGCGTTATTGTCAAATCATACCTGCTTTATAAGTGTGTAGTTTGAGCCATCCAAGTTGAGCTTTCTCAAGTAATAACGGTTGGCAAAGATGAGGAACGGCTCCTCGTCTATACAGTGAAGTGAAAATAAAAACATATTAAAGTAAAAAAGAAACTCCCATGACTGCAGGTATGAATAAACATGCCATGCACTTGCAAATTTTGAGATTTTATGCTATTTTGCTTCCATAATTCTACTTCTTTCAGACTTGTGGAAAGAAGACATTCAAAATACACATTTAAGTGTTTATTTTTTTAGGCATCTGTAGTTCCCTTTCAAGTGCTGAGTCGGAGATAGCGACGCTATGAGAAGGATAATACCCACTTCGTCGTACTGACAAGTCAAGTCAAGTCAAATATATTTATATAGCGCTTTTCACAATACAGATTGTATCAAAGCTGCTTCACAGTATCAATCAAAACAACTTAACAATGTTTGTTTATTACTGGAAAAAAGACATCCAAGTTTGGTAGAGCTGATCAATGGTATGATTGGTTAATTAATTTGAAATTAACCAACGAGTGCCTTTCTTGTGTGAATCATGGCGAGCACAACTAACACATAAGCACTTGGGTCCCCGGTGAGGGATCCAAGTCTAGAGCCTCACAAATGTAAGGGATTATCTGTGTCTATGTTCATGGTCCGTTCACACCGCGTTACCAGTTGTTCTGTTCCTGCTTGCCTTGAGTGTTTTATTTAGTGTTAAAGAGGACCTATTATGCAAAATTTACTTTTATACGTTTTTGAACATACCGTATTTGTGTTTGCAGTGTGTGTACACAACCACCCTATTGTGGTAAAAATCCATCCACTCTGCTTGTTATTTTCCCCATAAATCTGAAATAATGTCTCAAAATGAGCCGTTCAGGAATGTGCTCCAATGAACAGGCCCCGCCCATGACCGCTGACTGACTTAGCATAGACTCCGCCCCTCAGTGAGTTGTACACAGTCCACCATGTTTATCTCCTCACCAGAGTATTTAACAGCAGCCTTCAAATAAGAAATGTATTCTTATTAAAGCTATTAAAGTTATTCAGTCAAGAGCAGTGAATGATTTTCTGTTTTTCTTTTTTTGTTTGATTCATATTAACAGCATATATAGCAGTAGGTACTGTATATTACACTGCTTTCACTTTAATACACAGATCTAATATACACGTTATTACTTTTCATGCTGTTTACGTTCACAGACATAACCGACTGTGTTTATGTGAACTTTGTGTGTTTTTGACACAACTTTGTGTGCATTAGACAGGTTAAGTGCAATAAGACGTGGAAGAGAACTTAGTTTAATACTCATGCGATGTCATGTGAGCATGAGATTATAATCAAAACCAACCAAATGTTTTGATAGTTTTTGGCAGAGTATCCGAGGCACTTGCTGTAAAGGCTCCGCCCTATTCTGGAAAGGGGGGCGGTACGCAGCAGCTCACGAACAGCTCACAAAAACAGCATATTTTTGCTTCAACTCAAAAATGGGCATTTACAACAAGGTATAATAAACGATCTGTGGGGTATTTTGAGCTGTAACTTCAAAGACACACTCTGGGGACACATGAGACTTAGATTACATCTTCTAAGTGCAGAATAGGTCCCCTTTAAAGTTGAATAAACTGTTACAGCATGTGATCCTTCTCATCTCATGTTTACTGCAACCGATCATGACAGTGACTCGTACCAGAGGTGGACTTGCAGATGGTGTGGTCGGAGGAGCTGAGCTGGAAGCCGTCCACACACACACATCGGAAGCTGCCGTGTGTGTTGATGCAATGCTGTGTGCAGGGATACGAGGTGGAGCACTCGTCCACATCTACACAGGTCTTCCCATCATCCTTTAGTCTAAAGCCAATGTTGCATCTGCACTGGAGAGAGAAACACAAAGAAAAGTAAGTATCGGATTGTGCCAGAGTAAAGTAAATAAAAAGTAAATAGTATTTTTAAAAGCAAGACCCTACAAATAAAATCTTGTTTTGCATGCATTTATATTCTGTAGGTTTTTACATAGGGGTTTGTTCAGGTTCCCTTTCAAGGGAACTCGAGCTGTGTTTGAGACGCGGTGGGAACACTCTGCGTGATTACGTCGTGAAGCACGTGTAAAATCAGTCCAATGGAAGCCCGCTACGACATAGGTGACGTCATAGACCAGGAAACTATAAAGCAACCCTGAAATCAGACCGCGATAGCTTCTGTACCTTCAGCAAGCGCTCTCTGTATATCTGTCCTTGTCTATTTATTGTTGTCTGTCAAAGCCCCTTATATATATATATATATATATATATATATCACTATGGCGAGCAAGCAAAGTTATAAACGTTGTGTTGTGCCCTGCCCTCGTTATAATCACGGGTGGGGACACACATCGTATGTGTATTGCTTGTTTGGGAGTGGAGCATGCCCAGTCAGTCCTCGAGGGGCTGACTGTGAGCATTGCATGAGTTTGTCTATGAAAACTCTCCGCTCTCGCCGGGCGTTCTTTGAGGAGGACGGTTCGGTTCGCGCTCCCCGAGGTGCGGGTCCCGCTGCTGCCGAGGCACAGCGTCGGCTTTCATCTTGGGGTTCGCAGATGGATCTAGAAGCGGGGTTTGAGACGGGCCCCGCCCTTTCTCAGCCCTTACCTGCTGGATCTGGTGTCTTTGCCCAGGAAGGAGCCCGCTCTGCGGCTTCTCCTTCCCAGGCTGAGGCACCAATATTACGGCTATCCAGTTCTGAGGATCTGGATGTCGTTGATATGGGGGATATTGAGTGTTCGCCAGCTCATACCCCGGCTGATGAGGAGCTTTTGGAGGTTTTATCTCATGCTGTTACTAAATTAAATATTGAGTGGCCAGCCGATGATGTTGATGTTGAATCTAGAAAGAGTCTTTTAGATGAACGATATCTACCATCTAGATCACAACCTCCTCGTCGGGAACTCCCGTTCTTTCCTGATCTCCACACCGAGGTGTCGAGATCTTGGATTAAACCGGCGTCTTTCAGAGTGCATAACCCGCAGACTAGTAATTATAGTAAGATTCAAGGGATTGATCACTATGGTTATTTGACTATGCCTCGTACTGAAGACAAGCTAGCGAGCTATCTCTCCCCCGAGTCATCTTCTTCTCTGAAAGCCCCGACGTTACCCACCAGACCTTTAAAAAATACATCTTTGTTGGTGGGTAAAGCGTATTCGGCAACAGGTCAGGCCGCGGCATGTTTGCACACTATGTCGATTCTCCAAGCATACCAGGCTGACCTGCTGAGGGACATAGACGATTGTGAGGAAGTTAGTGCTGACGCAATTCGAGAATTGCGTCGCACGACAGATTTATCTCTCCGGGCCACCAAGGAGACGGCCAAGTCTGTGGGCCGCTCTATGGCAGCCTTGGTGCCCACGGAACGCCATTTATGGTTAAATTTTTCTGAAATAAAGGATAAAGATAGATCTGTTCTTCTGGACGCACCGCTGTCACCTACAAGTCTGTTCGGCGACGCTATAAACTGTGTCGTCGATAGGTTTCAAGAAAATAAGAAACAAGTGGCTGCGTTTCAGAGGTTTCTTTCTCGCCGGTCTACTGTCCCCGAGGCTGCTCGTGGTATAAAGTCTGAGCAGCTTCGTCCGTCTACAAGCTCCGCTCATAGAGTTCAGCAAAAACAGAGCGTCACCGCTCGGGCACCTCCTCAATCTATGGTTCCTGAGTGGCGGTCGCAGCCCAAGCCTGTTAGGGGTAGACAAGATCTGAGGACTGTTATCTCTAGGAGAGCTTGGTCTAAGAAGAAGTCCTGACGCCGAGGCTATCAGGCTTCTGAGGGTGGTCCCCTCCAGGGAGGAACGATTCCGAGGAACCGTTCCTCCTTGGCACCCTCCGGGCGGCGATTCTCCGAGGAGAGCCGGAGCGTTGCCACTTCGGTTGTTCTCTGCCGGTTCGCCGCTTCAGGGCGCCGAGGTGTCAGCGTCCTTGTGCAATCCCCTGAGAAGGGTTGTAGAACGGTCAGTTCGGTTGTTCCCTGCCGGTTCACCGCTTCAGGGCGCCGAAATGATTGTTCAATCAAATCCAGTCTCGAGAGACTGGTTCCCTTATCGGAATTTCTGGCAGCGTGGAGACTTCTGCCAAATATTTCTCTATGGGTCCTGCACATAATAGAAATGGGTTACAGAATTCAGTTCAGTTCTCGTCCGCCCAGATTTCAAGGGGTCCTCCCCACGGTGGTGGACTCACAGCAGGCTCTGGTTATGGAGCAAGAAGTACTGACACTTCTTCGAAAAGGAGCTATAGAAAGGGTTTCTCCTCCCAGCAGAGAGTCAGGGTTTTACAGCCGTTACTTCATTGTTCCAAAGAAGGATGGAGGGTTGCGTCCTATTCTAGATCTGCGCCAGTTAAACAGCAGAGTTCAGAAACTCAAGTTCAGAATGCTTACACTCAAACAGATTGTATCACAGATTCAGTCCGAGGACTGGTTTGTCACAATAGACTTGAAGGACGCATACTTCCATGTATCTATCCATCCTCATCACAGGAGGTTCCTGAGGTTCGCTTTCGGGGGCGAAGCATACCAATATCGTGTTCTTCCATTTGGCCTAGGTTTATCTCCCCGCACTTTTACAAAATGCATGGATGCAGCTCTGGCTCCGTTTGTCACAGTGTCTGGTTGTGTTCCCTTGTCTATCACTAGAGGTCCTCGTTCTCACGGTGTCCTTCACATTTGACTTCAATTCCCAGCATTCTGTCTGTCACTGTCACTCATCAGTTCATTGCACTCAGCTGTTCCCCGTAATCATTGTTCCCAGCTGTTCTGTGTTAGTCTTGTTAGATATGTGTATATATTCCCTGTCTGTGTTAGTATGTGTACGGAGTCGTTGTTTTATGTCCACACTTCTAATCTGTATCTGCCCGTTGTTGTTTTGTCTTGTGCCTTGAATTGCCTATTTGGATTTTGACCCCATGCCTGAATTACTACAAGTTTGGATTACCCTTTATTTAATAAATTACTGCACTTGGATTTTTCTGCCTCCTGTGTGTGTTCCGTGACACCGTTGAGACTCCAGGGCATCCGCGTATTAAATTACATCGACGATTTGGTGATTTTAGCTCAGTCAGAGCAGGTGGCAGTTCAGCATCGAGATGCTGTTCTGTCCCACATAAAGAGTTTGGGGTTGCGGCTCAACACCAAAAAGAGTGTGCTCCTTCCTGCTCAGAGGACCACTTTTCTAGGTGTAATTTGGGATTCGACTCGACGAGCAGGAGACAGGCGTATTTCTGCGATTCTCACAGACGCAAAGAATGTGAAACTAGGCCAGTCACTCACTGTGAAACAGTTTCAGAGACTGTTGGGTCTCATGGCAGCTGCATCCAACGTTATTACTTTTGGCCTTCTGTACATGAGACCCCTGCAGTGGTGGCTCAGGACCAAGGGGTTTTCTCCGAGGGGAAATCCGTTCCGCAAGATCAAGGTCACGCGGCTATGCCTTCGTGCCTTGGTCATGTGGAAGAAACCTTGGTTCCTCGCCCAGGGCCCAGTGTTGGGGGCTTCTTGTCGACGCGTCACGCTTTCGACGGATGCTTCCCTCACGGGATGGGGGGCAGTCATGAGTGGCCAATCGGCGCAAGGTCTTTGGCAGGACCATCAATGTTCCTGGCACATAAATCGTTTGGAATTGATGGCGGTATTTCGAGCACTCAAATATTTCCTGCCAGACCTGAGAGGCCATCATGTGTTAGTCCGCACAGACAACACTTCGGTGGTCTCCTATATCAACCATCGGGGGGTCTGAGGTCGTGTCATCTTTGCAAACTGGCCCATCAGATCATCCTATGGGCCCAGGGGAAGTTATTGTCGCTCAAGGCGGTATATATTCCGGGGCGTCTGAATGTAGGAGCAGATATTCTGTCGAGACAGGGGCTGAGGCCCGGGGATTGGAGACTTCACCCCGAAGTGGTGGAGCTCCTGTGGGAAGAGTTTGGTCGTGCTCAGGTAGACCTTTTCGCATCATCAGATTCAACCCATTGTCCCATGTGGTTCTCTCTAACGCACCCAGCTCCTCTCGGTCTGGATGCGATGGTGCAGGTGTGGCCGAGGCTGCACCTGTACGCCTTTCCCCCGATATCTATGCTTCCGGGGGTTCTAGAGAGGTTTCGCCGAGAAGGGGCTCGTCTGCTACTAGTAGCCCCTTATTGGCCGACCCGAGTTTGGTTCTCGGACTTGGTGTCTCTGCTGGACGGCTCCCCCTTGGAGATCCCACTCAGGGTGGACCTCCTGTCCCAGGCCGGGGGCGCGATATTTCACCCTCGGCCGAAGTTGTGGAAACTGTGGGCCTGGCCTCTGAGGGGGCCAGGCTCAGGGAAACCGGTCTTTCGACCGATGTTGTAGAAACCATTCTTCAATCCAGAGCTCCTTCCACGAGAAGGCTGTATGCGCTAAAATGGAAACTTTTCACCACTTGGTGTGTTGAACGTCAGTTAGATCCTGTTAACTGCCCTGTTGGTTCAGTTCTTGATTTTCTGCAAGACCGTTACTCGGCCAGGTTATCTCCTTCCACCCTAAAGGTTTACGTGGCGGCTATATCTGCCTACCACACCCCTCTGGGGGGTACTTCTATCGGAAGAAACCCTTTAATTACTCGCTTTCTCCATGGTACATTGAGGTTGAGACCTGCACTGCACTCTAGAGCACCGGCTTGGGACTTGGCGATTGTACTCAAGGGTCTGGCTTTAGCTCCCTTCGAGCCCATCAAGGAGGTTTCAGAAGAATTCCTCACTCTAAAGACTTTATTTCTCCTTGCTATCTCATCTATCAAGAGAATTGGTGATTTACATGCTCTGTCGGTTGCTCCTTCATGTCTGGAATTTGCACCTGGTATGGTGAAGGCATTTCTCTACCCCAGGCCGGGTTATATTCCTAAGGTCCCACTGAATGTTGGGGGCCCAATAGTGCTGCAGGCCTGTTATCCTCCACCCTTTAATACCCCTGACCAGGAACAGCTTAACCTGTTATGTCCAGTCCGGGCTTTAGATGCCTACGTTCACAGAGCTGCCCTGTGGCGTAAATCTGAGCAACTATTTGTTTGTTTTGGGTCACTCAAGAGAGGATGCCCTGCATCTAAACAGGTTATGAGCGAGCTTCCATTGGACTGATTTTACACGTGCTTCACGACGTAATCACGCAGAGCATTCCCACCGCGTCTCAAACGCAGCATCTCGTTCCCTATCAGGGAACCAGGGTTACATACGTAAACTGAGACGTTTTTTTCACCTGATTTATAACATTTTATTCTTAAAAATATTTTCTGGCTGTTGACATTATTTTCTGAATTATGCAGTAATAAAAAGAGACCTCGCCTGAAAAATCCCCTTGAACTATGTCATGAAAATGAAACCTCGCAAATTAATGCATATTTAATTAGATAATTCCTTATTTGCATATTTAAACATTGCATTTAACAAAACTTAATATACTGTGAACAATAACCTGTGGAAGTATGGTGATATTGGTTCATTTTCTTACCCTATTCACCTGTAGTGTCTTGCCTTAAAGAAGTTTATTTTCTAAACATAGGAAAGTGCCATAAGCATGACCTTTACCTTGAATCCGATCTTCAGGTCCTCACACAGCTGAGAGCATCCACTGAGTTTCCTGTTCAGACATTCATTAATGAAGCAGTTCAGCTCATCCGATCCATCGCCGCAGTCATCGTTACGATTGCACAGTAACATCTCACTGATGCATTTACCGTTCCCACATGCATACGCCGTTTCATTACACTTCTTTTCTGCTTGAAGGAAAAAAGAAAGCATCATTAAATGCATGTGCAGATTGGACTGGTCCAGCCCATGAGAGCCCTGCAGGTTTATAGTATAACCATTAGGACATGTTTTCCAAAGCCTTTCCAAAAATATTTAATTTTCACACTACTTGACGCCACAAAGACTGTTGGATAGTTTGTTGGCTTTGTCAAATAGAACAAGGTCACAGGTATCTAGCTGGATTAGCATTTAGTTCATACCAGAGTCGTCACAGTGAGGGTTTTTGGGAGCTTCGTCTGAGTGATCATGGCAGTCAAACTCTCCGTCACACTCCCATGACTTCTGGATCAGGCAGCGGCCGTTGTCACAGCGGAATTCATTGGCCTTACACGCAGGATACTCTACAGAGATGAACACAGACTGATGAGATCTCAAATAATACAGTGAAGTCAAACCTATTAAAAGATCACTTCTGTAGTAATGGGTACCAAAAGAGTAAAAGAGTTTTGCTGATGTTTTATTCTCTCTTCTTTTTATTTTAACAATATTTTTCAATATTTATTTCTCTTTGGCAACGAGCTGAATTATAATACTTTTTAATATTTAATTTTATTTTAGTTAATGTTTATTTTTATTGTAATCAACTAGGGCTAACTAGTTATTAATCAATCACAATTAATCACAATTAATTATTTTCAGTTTAGCGCATTAATGCAATTAAAGTAGAATCCATTTTTTCCCGTCATCCTTTGGATCCATTACATTAGATAATTATGCTCTTATTCATGCACATGTTTTTAAACCATTCAAGCACAATAAGACACAAAAGAGAAGGCAGAGCGTTACTACTGGTGCACATCTGTAAATCTCCTGTGTGTGTGCGCACAGAAAGCCACTTCAGACAGCGCTTGAACGGACAAAAACACACAAAATTATGGCAAAATGCCGTGTTTTGTCGAGTATACTCACAAGCACAGTTTTAAATGAGTTAAATCAAATCTTAAATGAGCGTAAAGAGCTGTGGGAAAACGGGATGCGTGTCAGATCTGCGTCAGGTCTTAAAGTGACAGCAGCCTAATAAACCTGCTCCGTCTGACTTTAAGGATAATCAAAGAACAAAAGAAAGAGAAAATCACTCACTGCTCTTGACTAAATAACTTTTGTAGCTTTAATAATGATTTCATAAATCTATAATTATCTTGTTTGAAATAATCATGAACGTACCGCACTCCTGAGATTCGTCGGATCCGTCGCCGCAGTCGTTGTCGTGGTCACACACGAAATGTTTGGGGATACACTGTCTGTTCTGGCACATGAATTCTCCCGCCTTACACGTGTTATTGAACACTGAACGAAAAAAGAAACAAAATGTTTAGCAGGAGTGATTTGCACAGTATTTGCACAAAAGCAGGTGGTGTATTTGACCACTCACCACAGCCGGCCTTCACACTCTCGTCGGCTCCGTCCGGACAGTCTCTGTCGCCATCACACACCCAGCGCTGCGGGACACACTTGTGTGAGTCTGGACACTGGAACGCGTCCGCAATGCACGTTTTATTCTCTGAGTCAAAAACAAACACGATTCACAGACACATAAAACAATTTCTAGAATATTTCAATGTCACATATTATGTTAAAGTACCCCTGTTATGCTTTTTGGGATATTCCCTTTCATGTAGTGTGTAATAGAGCTGTTTGTGACTGTAAAAGATCTGCAAAGTTTCACAGATCAAAGTGCAGATAAACTGGATTTTTGTCTCTCAAAAGAAAGAAGTGATTCTGAACTTAAACGAGTCGTCAGTAATTCCAGTCTCACTTCCTGCTGAATCTGCGTTGGTTTGTAACAGATTTGCATAATGTCAGTCTATGTTCCTCATCGGCTGCCGTGAACAACGTCTACTTTGACCCTCAAACACTGTAGTTTATCTGAGACTGGAAGAGTTTGGTTCGTGTTGTTCATGTGGAGAAGACACTGTTTTCTGCTGACAAAGCAAATCCACTTTGATGAGATTGAAACTGTAAAACCGACGCCATCGTTACTGTTCGTATCACTGAGTATCAAGAGTTGAGGAAGATTGTAGGAGACGCCAAAAAAACATTAGGAAACTTTAAAATAGCATAATAGGGGCACTTTAAAAAAATGTTTTATTCTCTGTGATCCATCAGTCAAGCTATTTATTATACTTTAAATGTCTCATTTCATGCTGTTTTGAAGTATCAGCACTCACTGCATCTGCTGTCCTCATCTGACCCATCTCCACAGTCGTCCGCTCCGTCACACACCCAGCTGCTGGAGATACAGCGATGATTCCCACACTCAAACTGCGTCGCTGAGCAGAACTTATCTGAGCAGAATAATTCAATGACCCGTTAGTGAATTATTCACAAGATTCTTAGACAAATCTTATTTCAAATACCCTTCAACAAATGACCTCAAATGAACTGGACAGATCTGAAAGTGTGTTTACTACTGGTGCACATCTGTAAATCTCCTGTGTGTGTGCGCACAGAAAGCCACTTCAGACAGCACTTGAACGGACAAAAACACACAAAATTATGGCAAAATGCCGTGTTTTGTCGAGTATACTCACAAGCACAGTTTTAAATGAGTTAAATCAAATCTTAAATGAGCGTAAAGAGCTGTCAATTCCTGTTTTTTTTAATACAATATTGCAAAATTTATTCTAAATTATTTATTGGTGCATATCATTATTGTTTAAATTCATGTTCCAGGTAATCTTGAATAACTTTCAGCATCTCTTCTCTTCTTTTGATGACGAGGGGGGGCAACCTGTCACTCACATGAGATCAGCCAATAGAAAACCACAACCATCCAATCAATTCCCCACAGACAAAATCAATCCCCGCCCACATTTGCTCTTGTTCCAGAAGCCGTTCATTCTGATATACGACACAATAGGGAAAAAAAGACGAGTGCAACTTCTGTTTCATGCGACTTTAAGTTTAAGGAATGATATAATTCTGACAAAACCTCATTTGGAAAAATAAAAAAAATCTGGTATTACTCTTATTATGCATTCTGCGTCTTTATTCTTTTGTTTTGTAATGTGAACTTGTATTAGGTTGACTCTTAGTTTGTATTCAGTCCAGTTCCTGCTTCCTGTCATCACTCCCAATTAATTGTTTACACGTCTTGTTAGTTAAGTTCTAAGTTATTTCTGTTTCCCTGGTTTATATTTTTTGTGTATTTTGATTATTATTACTAGTACACTTCATCTGCATTTGGATCCCTCGTCTCTCAGCCAACGATACAACTTTCTGTGATTGATCAGTCACACTATTCATTACACTTTGGGTAAGTTTCATGCGAAAAGCAATATTTTGAACACAGTCAAGTGTTGATAAATAAAGAATGCGTAAAGCTAGAATAAAATGTTTGTTTTTTTAAGGGAGAGGTTCTGTTCTTTCTTTTGATATTTTGTATGTTCAGATATTCATACAACAAAATGTTCTGGGGGCCATGAAAGTTTTGTGAACATGATCAAAAATGCTGGCAACTTTTTTTTTTTTTCAAATGCTGGCGGTGAAAGAGTAAATGAACAGTGAGGTGGGTGTTTATTAGCTCGGGATGTCAGAGAAACTCACCGCAGTGCAGCTCATCAGCTCCACTGTCACAGTCGTTCTCCTTATCACAGGTCCAGCTAATGGGGATACAGCGACCGTTGGGACACGCGAAGAAGTTTGATGGACACTTTCTCTTTTTTTTATCTGATGAAAAAAAGGGAAAAAAGAGACAAGTGAGTTTAGAGGTTGTGATGTCGTTTTGAACAAAACCGGGCCAAAACAAACTTCCTTGGATTCATGAACAAGAATGCAGAGAGTTGGGTATAAAATCTTCTTTTCCTGGTGCTTTTTGGATAAGGAATAGTTTATTCCATGAAAAACATGGACGCACTCAGGATTAAAAGATCTAAAAAGCCTCAATGCTTAAATAATTTAAAAACAGCGTGATGCCTGATGAAGGCTTGGTAGCGCAACATGTCAGTGTGCTTTTTTCTAACTGTTTTATATATTATTTAAGCCATGAGTAAATAAAGTTTTTTTAGATCTTTTAATCTTGAGTGCCTCGGCTTCACAAGTTTCTCACAAAACAACTTCTTTTGGAGTTTGTTTCAGGAGTCAAAGCAAACTCTACGGAAAAGTTTGCTCGGCTGGTAAAAACCTTTAAACTACCATTGATCCATTGCATATGTGCAGATTTATGTTTCTGCCAGTGGGTGCCCACCCTACATATCATCGTGCCAAAAAACAGACAGCACAAGCTTTTCTCTCAGGTTATGTTGTATCTCTAAATATAACAGCAGAATCGCAATCTATATTTAGATTTTTAAATGGATTAAAATGAAAATGAATGGAGAATATCTTATGTTTCTCCATGGGTGCTCGTCCATCTGTAATAGTGGCTCTGAGGTGTAAATCTTCTCTGGTTCATTTCTTCTGTTCAGTCCGTCGAGTTCAGACGTGAGTAAAAACATGAACACACTGTAGAGCCGCTTTATAGTAGAAACTGAAGTTGTAATTCTAATTTAAAGCAACACTGACTCATGTTTAATACCATAAAACTGCTGCATAAAAGCAATTTATTGTATAAAGTGCTATAAATAAAAATAACGTGACTGGAGTCTGAATCTCAGAGCTATTGCAAACATTTCCACATCGCTGTGATCAGATGCTTTCTGATCTTCTGTTTTCTCACCGCTGGCATTTTTGTTGTGTGTTTATTTTGTTATTGAGAGGAAAGCACACAGCACACACTGTATGTCCTCAGATCTTCTAACATTTCTTGTCAAAATGTTGCTTTCATTGCTTAAAATGGACAAAATGAAGAGGAAAGACCCTTTAAAAGGCTGAACACATCTGAATGCGTGTTTACCTGGGCAGTTCCTCTCATCTGAATAGTCTCCGCAGTCATTAGCTCCGTCACAGACCCATGATGGAGCGTAACACAGAGTAGTGAACTCACACCGCTGATAGGGGCCGCCTTTCACACCCAGACGGAAATAACTGGAACAATCGGAAGCCACTGAAAAACAAGACACAACACATTGACTTAAGAAATCAAAGAACATTATGTGCAGCTTTCAAGGAAGGACTTGCTAATGTTTATTTTGGTTATGAATAAACTTTTATAAAAGTGTAAATGCAGATTTTGTGCAGAAGTCTGTAATACTGAATGCAAATGTAATGTCCTAGTGTAACTCACAGCAGTTCATTTCATCGCTGGCGTCCTCACAGTCCAACACCTGATTACAGCGACTGGAGTTCGACACACACGACCCGTCTCTGCACTGAAACTGATCCGCCGTGCACAGGGTTGCTACAGTACAACACACACAGAACAATCTACTCATAAAAGTGCAAAACTCACCAAAACATGTGCAAAAAAGAATTATAAATAAAAAATAGAATTAAACGTATTTTAGGACCATTTCAATGACAGTACTTTTATGACAATTTGGAACATTTCCCAAATAATTACTGAAATACAATGATTGATTGATTGAAAATTACAAATATTGCATGTTACTAATAATTTCTCTGATCAGCTGCGAAACATTTAATCTGCATGAGTCCCAGACTATCCAGACATTACAGGCCAGTGACAATGAATTTGACCAAATGTAAAAAAAAAAGAATCATTATAAATTATTATTTCTAATGATTCCTAATTAATTCCTTTGATTTGGGGGCAAAATATGACATTTCACCCATTAAATGTTGTCTTTTCATGTTTCATTTTATTTTTACAGCAGGTTTAACAATTACATCAGTTGAACCCAAATGCTTTAGAATTCAAACATCAGAGCTGTAATAAAGGGAAAATAAAACTGTGCAACCTCAGAAAGTTTAAAAGTAATAGGATAAAAATGAGCTTTTACGCTGGATTTGAAGATAAAAAAAGTCAAATATTTGGAATAAATACGTTCTTTTTTACTAATATGCTGATTTGGTGCTCAATTATTATCAATTAATACTGATGCCTAATTATTAATTATAAATGTTGGAAAAAGTTTTTTCTGCTTCATGTTTTTGTCTTTTTTTAGGATTCTTTGATAAATAGAGAGTTCAAAAGAACAACATTTATTTGAAACATTTGTAACATTGTCATTACTGTCACTTTTGATCAATTTAATGCATCCATGTTGACTAAAAGTATTAATTTATATTCTTTTTCCTTAATCTTACTTACCTGAAACTTTTAAATGGTTTCCACAAAAATATTAAGCAGCAAAAACATTGATAATAATCAGAAATGTTTCTTGAGCAACAAATCAAAATAATAGAATGATTTCTGAAGGATCATGTGACACTGAAGACTGGAGTAATGATGCTGAAAATTCAGCTTTGATCACAGGAATAAATTACACTTTACTATATATTCACATAGAAAACAGCTGTTTTATATTGTAATTATATTTCACAATATTACTGTTTTTACTGTATTTTTGATCAAATAAATGCAACCTTTGGGGGCAGAAGAGACTTCTTTAAATCTTAATTATTCCACACTTTTAACTGTCAGTGTAGCAATGAAAGGAGAAAATCTCATGCAAATGAAGAGATACAGATATATAGTGTATACGAACAGGTGGTCTTACCATTACAGAAGAGTTCATCAGAGTTATCACCGCAATCATCCCGGCCATTACACCAGTGACTGTGACCGACACAGCGTCCGTTCACACAGCGCTTGTAGCCCTTCTTACACACACGGTTAGCTGAAGACAAACACAGAGAGACACATCCGCTGTGAGCATTCATAACACACACACACACACACACACACACACACACACACACACACACACACACACACTCACTGCAGTAGGACTGCTTCTCGTCTGACTTGTCTTTGCAGTGGGCCATGCCATCACAGGTGAGTGTGTACTTGATGCAGTCTCCATTCCCACACTCAAAGTCATCCATACTGCTGCATGACGTGTTCTGAGCTGAACGACACAAGACGACAACTGTCAACATGGTGCATGCGAACATATGTTCATTCAAACATTTATTACATGTAATTATAATGTACATGTATGTGTTGACTATACATGTGGGGATCACTGGTTATATGGAAATGCAAGCCTAAATTAAATCTGTTCATCAAATAAAATTATTGTGTCTTTTCAGAAGACTCGATTCACATGGACTACTTGTACGATCTCTTTAAGAACTTTTTGAAGCTTAAAAGCTTTGGTGGGATGGACTTTCAATTTGTGGTTCGAAGATTAACAAAAGTCGTATGGGTTTGGAATGAAATATCAATGATCTTTCTAATTTATTGAGCAGGAAAATTTTGAGCAGGAAAATTAAGGCCTGTCTATGTATGGGACTATGCTTCCTTGTGGTCTCTCACCGATGCAGGTGTTGTCCTCCAGAAGTTTCCTCTCTCCACGACAGCTACAGTTGACCCGTCCATCGGATGAGAGCAGACACAGGTCCTGACAGCCACCGTTATTCACCCGACAGGGCGAGAACTCACCTGCACATACAGTCAAAACAAACATTATTCAGACACCACATATGATTTTTTATATTTTTTTTACTAGTGGGTGCAGGACATTATAGTTCATTTATGTAAGTGAGGATAGTAAAATTAAGTAAACTTGTTACATATTATACCCAAAAATTCTTACAGTGGACTACCAGTCAAATTTGAAAAAACTTTTTTAAAAAACTAAAATTATTCAGACACTTTGACCTGACCATGTTTTGCTGAAGTGTTTTTTATTTAATTGCTGATGCGAACTTTTTAAACCACAGACTGAACAAAATTAAACATTGCTTGGTAATTGGTTGAGCTAAATTGGTATTATCTAATTGTGTCCTTAAAGGGATACTTCAGGATTTAGCATTAAGCTTTGTATCAGTAGAAAACCAGTAGTATTTTCGAATTACCGTGCTTCCCCCCCCCTCATTTCCCCCTGATATGAGAGATTTATGTATTTTTAGTCTGGAAAAAATCCTCCGATGACGCAAAAATCGTCATTTTGCGTCATCGGAGGATTTTTGGGCCAGAGGCTTAAAACTACAGCCAGTACTAGTAGCTAGTTCCGCATGTTTTCACCACGCCCATATAGGGCGGGATCTCACTCACATAGTGTAAAGATAGTGTCAGCCATCTTTCTGTAGAAGCTAAGCTAACAGGCTCTTGCTCTGTGCAGAAAGTTTGTATAGTAGGCTAATCACGATGGCGGAAGGTAACGTTAGTTTAGAAGTTGAAATGGCAGAAGGGGATTTCGAAGGTCTGTTGCGCGAATCTGATGCTCACGGCTACCTGTACGAGCCGCAATACAGCGATGAACAGTTGCGGGAGATTGAGGAACAAGAGTCGGCCGGAGCAGCTACTACAGCAGGGGAGCAAGACCTGACTTGGAAACAGATAGAGAGTCCTATTGCTGTGGGGAATTTCAGCAATCCCATTTTCTTCTGGACGAGATAAATTGGAAACGCCAGCCAAAGCCCGCAGGGACAAACGGACGGCTTAGTGTAAAGTGAGTAACGTTATTTGGTTTGTTTTTCTTTTTTTTACCAAGACGTAAATGTACAGAGTTTGGACACCCGGCATTATCACAATGTTCTTCCCGCGTAGTCAGCTAAACTATTGTTGTTATATTTACATCAATGATAGTATACTGTATGTGCAAATAGTTCGCATTGCTAACGTTGTGCTTACTGTTTAGTAGACAATATCGCCTAACAGTCTATCGTCACTTTATGGAATCCTGCTAGGCGAGCGACTTGGTAAAGATTATCGTCTCGTTTTGCCCACCTGTGTTGTCCAGGATATCAGACGGAGATATCCAGCTCCTGACGGACAATACTGTGAATATAAGGAAACAGCTGAAGCTCTGGAAGAGCTTTGAGTGTAAAAGTGTTAATATAATTTTTTTTTTTTTTTATTAAAAGTTTTAACTCACATTGGTTGTGGTTCTTTTTATAAACCTTTACTGTTACTAGAGTATGTATTAGCCTGGAGAATGTGTGGAGAAATGTTTCGGATACTGCCGCCTGTAACCGGTAGGCGTGGTTAGCCTGGCCTCATAAGGGCAGCAAAGCAAGTGCATTCTGGGAGTTGTTGTCTTTCAGCCACATGAGTAAAAAAAAAATTTTCTGCCTTTTCTCAGTCTAGAATGCTTCAATTTCAAAAATAATTTCACATTTCTACTATATAAATGACCACTATTAAATACACATTCATCTTCCCAGAGCTGAAGTATCCCTTTAAATTTAACAGCTGACAGCTATTCAACCGAATTAATTTGTAAAACAGTCTAACAGAAGGATGGACAAAACCAGTGAAATATCAACTGATTTGATAACTCTGAGTTATTGTCATATTTTGTTACCATTTTCTAAACTAGAGCGAATAAACTGTGATAATATGAGAAATGTTGAAGGTGCCTAAATAAATTTTGGTTTGACTGTACACACGCATGCATGCACGTGCACACACACACACACACACACACACACGAATTTACCATCCACAGAAGCTCTTGACATTGAGAGGTCACAAGAATGTCTCGATTACGTATGTAACCCTAGTTCCCTGAAGAGGGAACGAGATGCTGCATCGAGACACTGTGGGAACGCCCCTGCACGATTGAATCGTGAAGCACGTGTATAATCAGTCCAATGGCGAGACGGTACGTCATAGGCGGGTGATGTCACCCCTGAATCACAACAGCGCTAGCTTCTGATAGGAGCAAGTCGATCACGGGCATGCCGGGAGTATTGCAGGGTGAAGCAGCATCTCGTCCCCTCTTCAGGGAACTAGGGTTACATACATAACCAAAACGCTGCGGGAACGCTAATCCCCACGTCGTCATAAGAGCGAATGTTTGTCCGTGTGAAGTTAGCACATTCGGAGGAAAGCACCTGCACCCCTGGAGAGGAGCTGAAGTCAAGATCATAGAACCTCACGGATGTGTGCAGTGAGGACCAGCCTGCCGCATCACAAACATAATGTAGGGAAACTCCTGACAATAAAGCTTTAGAAGCAGCCATACTCCTAGTTGAGTGAGCTCGTACAGCCAAAGGTGAAGGTTGACCAGCCAACTCATAAGCAATTGAGATAGCCTCAACCACCCACTTGCTCATCCTCTGCTTAGATGCTGGACACCCCTTCCTGGGTGACACAAAACAAACAGTTGTTCAGATTTCCTCCACAGGGCAGTTCTGTGGACATAAGCATCTAGGGCCCTAACCGGGTAGAGCAGATTTAGTTTCTCTTGGTCTGACATCAAAAAAGGGGGATGACAGAAAGCCTGCAGTACTATTGGTCTAACAATATTAGTAGGAACCTTAGGAACATAGCCTGGCCTAGGATGAAGAAAGGCCTTAAACATGCCAGGTGAGAATTTCAGGCACGAGGGAGAAACCGAGAGTGCTTGAATGTCTCCAATTCTTTTGAGAGACGAAATAGCAAGAAGAAATATAGTTTTTAGAGTAATGCATTTCTCAGAAACTTCTTCAATGGGCTCGAACTGAGCTAGGGAGAGGCCTTCTAATACAACAGCCAAATCCCATGTCGGCACCCTCGTGCAGACTGCTGGCCTCAGCCTCAAAGTGCCACGAAGGAAACATGTTATTAATGGGTATCTCCCCAGAGAAACTCCACTCAATGTGACGTGATAAGCAGCTAGTGCCGCCACGTACACCTTCAGTGTGGAGGGGGATAACCCTGCAGAGAAGCACTCCTGCAAGAATTCCAGCACTGCACCCACCGTGCTCTCCACACCAGGAAGTGAATAATTTCCACTTCAAGGCATATAACTTCCTTGTGGACGGAGCTCTGAAGCGGATGATGGTCTCCACAACCTCGGTTGAGCCGTCGAGGAGAGACACTAAGTCTGCAAACCATACTCGGGCAGGCCAGAACAGGGCTACCAACAGTAGACTATACCCCGTCCCGGCAAACCCTTTCCAGAACTCCTGGGAGCAGAGCAATCAGGGAAAATGCGTACAGACGAGACCTTGGCCACGCCTGCACCATAGCGTCCAACCCAAGAGGGGCTGGATGGCTGAGAGAGAACCACAGTGGACATTGTGATGTCGCCTTGGAAGCAAACAGGTCTACCTCGGCACGACCGAAACTCTTCCACAGGAGCTCCACCTCTCCGGGGTGGAGTCTCCATTCCCTGGGCCTCGCCCCCTGCCTCGACAGGATGTCTGACCCCTGATTTAGATACCCTGGGATAAGAATCGCCCTCAATGAAAGAAGCTTCCCCTGGCCCCACAGGAAGATCTGGTGAGCCAGATTGTATAAGGGGCGTGATCGCTGACCCCCCTGATGGTTTATGTAGGAGGCCACAGATGTGTTGTCTGATCAAACAAGCACATGATGGCCCCTCTGGTCTGGGAGGAAGTGTTTCAGGGCCTGGAACACCGCCAACATTTCTAGACAATTTATATGCCACGAGAGATGATGGTCCTGCCACAGACTTTGGGCTGGGCGACCACTCATGATCGCCCCACAACCCGTGATGGCAGAATCCGTCGTTAGCGTGACGCGACGACAGGGAGCTCCCAACATGGGCCCTTGGGACAGGAACCTAGGTTCTTTCCACATGACTAAGGCACATAGGCAGCGCCGCGTGACCTTGATCGTGCGGAGCGCTATTTCCCCTCGGTAGAACCCCTTGGTCCTGAGCCACCATTGCAACGGTCTCATGTACAACAGGCGCAAGGTATGTTAGATGCTGCTGCCATCAGACCTAACAGTCTCTGAAACTGCTTTTCAGTGAGCGGCTGGCCTAGCTTCACTTGTTTCACAGCTGAGAGAATCGAATCAATACGAGCAGGAGACAGGCGTGCCTGCATTGTCGTTGAATCCCATACCACACCCAGAAAAGTGGTCCTCTGTAGCGGAGATAGCACACTTTTCTTGGCATTCAATCTCAACCCCAACTTCTTGATGTGAGCGAGAACGACATCTCGATGCCAAACCGCCTGATGGAATCGCAGTGGAGCAAGAGCTGCATCCATACATTTCGTGAACGTGCGGGGAGATAAAGCTAGACCGAACGGAAGAACACGATCTTGGTACGCTTCGCCCCCGAAAGCGAACCTCAGGAACTTCCTGTGTTGTGTTGACGTGTCCTTTAGATCTATCGTGACAAATCAGTCCTCAGATCTGATTTGTGACACGATCTGCTTGAAAGTGAACATTTTGAATTTAAGCTTCCCTACTGAGCGATTTAACAGGGGCAGATCTAAAATTGGACGCAACCCCCCCATCCTTCTATGGAACAATGAAGTACCAGCTGTAATAACCAGACTCCCAGCTGGGAGGAGGAACTCGTTCTATAGCCTCCTTTTGCAGAATAGCTTTTACCTGTTGTTCCATTACTAGAGCCTGCTCGGGGCCCACCACTGTGGTTAGGACCCCTCTGAAAGTTTTCTCTCGGCGGGTACTACCCTCAGAAGCCTGACAGGACGTCTTCTTAGACGAAGCCTTCTTTGCAACAATAACGGTCCTCAGATCCATTTTGCCCTTAGAAGACTTCGCCTGAGAGCGCCGCACCGTGTGCCATTCTTTTTATGGGGGAGCGCGAGACGCGACACTCTGCTTTTGCTGCGCCCGGTGTGAGGAGCTGGTCGATGGCCAGGACTGCTCCCACCCAGCAGTCCCTGAGACATGAACGTGGAGTGACAGGAATTTCTGGAATGCCACCACCAGCTTTCTCTCTTCTTGAAACCTATCGATGACCTATCTGAGTCACCGAATAGGCCTGCAGGGGAAAGCGGGGCGCCCAGAAGGAAGGTCTTTTCTCTCTCCTTCATTCCTGACAGGTTCAGCCATAAATGCCTCTCTGTGGCCACTAGGGCTGCCATAGAACGGCCCACTGACTTGGCCGTCTCCTTGGTGGCACGGAGAGATAAATCTGCTGCCTGACATAATTCTCGAATTACGTCAGTGCTGACCTCCTCACTCTCGCTCATGTCTTTTAATAGGTCGGCCTGGTATGCCTGCAGGATGGAAATAGTGTGCAGGCATGCCACGGCCTGACCCGCCGCCAAATAAGCTTTTACCCATCAAAGCCGAGGTGTTTCTGAGTGGCTTGGAGGAAATTGACGGTGCTTTAAAAGACGATGCCGAATCGGGGGAGAGATGGCTCGCAAGCGTCTCTTCAACCTTAGGCATCGCTCATAACAATGCTGTTTAGATCCATAAATGTTCGAATATGTGGACTTTTGTGGACTAAATATACGGTATGAATCCGGCTTTTTCCAGTACTTCGACACCTCGGTTTGGAGGTCTGGAAAAAACGGCAAGTACCGGCGTGGAGGCTGCGTGCGGGCAGGCAGAAAGCGTTTATCAAGTTTACTTTTCTGCCTTGACTCTTGTTTATCAGCTGGCCACTCTATGCTTAATTTTTCTACAGCACCAGTGAGCACCTCCACTAGCTCCTCACATGCAGGTGACTGAAGTGACGAGTCTTCAGTATCTCCTGTACCGATACTAACAACATCCAGCTCCTCAGAACTGGATAGTTGCAGTACTGGGGCCTCAGCCTGGGCGGAAGAAACCGCAGAGCGTGCTTCCAAACCCTGAACTGAGGCACTGGATCCGACAGGTGAAGGCTGAGATAGGGCTGGGCCCGTCTCAAATCCCGCTGTCAGATCCATTTGCAAACCCCACGTCTGAAGTCGCCGCTCTGCCTCGGCAGAAGCGGGACCCTAGCCGTGGGGAGCGTGAACTGAACCGCCCTCCTTGAAGAACGATCGGCGGGAGCGCAGTGTTCTTAATGGTAAACACTCACAATGCTTACAATCAGCCCCCTCGAGAGCTGACAGGGCATGCTGCACTCCCAAACAAATAACACATAGTTGGTGTGTATCCCCACCCATGAGATATCGAGTGCAGGGATGAACACACTTCCTATAATGCTGTTCGCTCGTCATTATATAGTGACAAAAACACTTTTCAGACAATGATCTACACAGAGCGCTTGCTGAAGGCACAGAAGCCAGCACTGTTGTGATTCAGGGGTGCTTTATAGTTTCCTGGTCGCCTATGACGTTCTGTCTCGCCACTGGACTGATTTCATACGTGCATCATGACGCAATCACGCAGGGGCGTTCCCGCAGCGTTTTGATGCAGCTCGAGTTCCCTTGAAAGGGAACATTATTATGCACCCCTTCATGAAACTCACAAACAGATACAAATAATCCATTTAAAATTCACTACCTATTTGCACACAGATTTACAGACAACTGTTCCCTATTCACACCACACAGATGTAAACACTCAGTTCTCACAGTGGTGTACAGATGGGATTTTCTGACCGCAGAAGAAGCTGCCTATACTCAAAGGGACAGTTCACCCAAAAATGAAAATTCTGTCATCATTTACTCAACCGCAAGTTGTTCCGAACCTGTTGAATTTATTTATTTTGTTGAACACAAAAAGAAGGTATTTTGAAGAATGTCGGTAACCAGACAGTTGATGGAAAAAAATACTGTGTAAGTCAATGGGTTCCATCAACTGTCTGGTTACCAACTAGGGATGCACCGGTCCGATACTCAGTATCAGTATCGGCCCCGATACTGCCATTTTTGCTGGATCGGGTATTGGTCAGACGAGGCCGATCCAAATCCGATATTGTGTGTATACTATTCTGTGTTATTGTTAAGCCCCACAAAAGCTCCAAAACATTATAAAGCACCATAAAGTTTTCGTGCACTATATTACAAGTGTTCTGAAGCCATTATAGTATAATGTGAGATAGAAATGAACATTTAAGTCATTAAGTTCAAGATCACGTAAACTTTTCCCTCTGTTGCGGCTGTCAATCATTCTTCATTCACCATTCAAACAGCGCGTTCAAATTTCTGTTACAACAGTCAACTCGATGAAACTCTCTCCAAGATGATTCAATGTTACTATTATTATACTTGATCTGTAGATAAAGGTCTATGGTTTCGCATTAAACAACTGTATCTTGCTGGACTTTATTGCTGTAACTTAATCATATTACTTTCTACCGGGTGTCTGTTAGGCTAGATCACAACACTAAAGTAGAGTCAGAGCACTATAATTGTTCTTCATGCGCACATTAACTGAAATTTAAAACTGTTAAAAGAAAAGGCTCAATAAACTATTGCATAGATAGATACTGTATAATACTCTACACATCATTATGTCTTTCCTTTGAGCTTTGAACTTTTCAATGCGGACTCGACGCGCTGCGCGCTGTGACTCCATGTTGCTTCAAGCGCATCATTCTGCGCTCGGGATGCACATAAACACTTTGTGCCGCACTGCAGCCTTTCATATCATAATACAGTGACGCAATGAAAGATTATTAATAGCCTTTCTTGTTCTGTTCTATCTATTATATGTTGCAGCCTCATTAAACAGCTGTGCTATACATTTATAACATGTCTCAATTGTATAGTAGCCTATAGCTATATATAAAATAATTTATCTTTTTAATTTTTGTTGTCTTGTTTTTCATGAATGTATTTTACAACAATACAAAGAGCAATGTGTAACGTTTTACCAGATTTAGTGTTACACTTATTGTCTCTTATTTGTTTTTTTTCCACTAATGTTCAGATTTTATACAATTATTGTGGACTCATGATTTTTCTAGACTAAATTTTACTGCTGAATTATCCACTAATCTAGTAGCACTAATTTATAATAGCATTTTGTCATAGATTATGATCATATATTTTTTGGACGTAAGTTGTCTGTACTAAGTAGATTGTGTTTAACACACAAAAGAGTGATTATCAGTTCAACACACAGAGAGTTATATAAATTCTACTTGATTTAAAAAAAAAAACTGTTGGTATCGGATCAGCATCGGTATCGGTCGATACTCAGAATTTTTGGTATCGGATCGGATCGATTCTGAAAAAAGTGGTATTGGTGCATCCCTATTACCAACATCTTTTGTGTTCATTAGAACAAAGAAACTCATACAGTTTTGGAACAACATGAGGGTGAATAAATTATTTTGAATGAAAATTAATTTTTAGTAAAAATAGTATTTTTACGCTGGTGGTGGGAAAAAAAACCCTGACCTTCTGGATTCGGACAGCAATAAAATCAGAGACTAGACCCTGTAAATGCTGAAAATACCTTGCGTTCTCATGAGAAACTATTACCATCTGAATAGGGCTTAACTATAAGTCCTATTATATGAAGGCTATGCTATCTAATTGGCTTAAGGGTGCACAATGTGTAATTAAGGAATTAACTGAAATCTTGTGTCTTATAATTTAGTTTTTCATGGCCATTTTATACCAACTCTGTGATTCTCAGTTAAATAGGCTGTTCTCGCTACTGTACTGTACCTTTAAGACCTCTGTTATGATTGGCTAACAACCATCACATACTGATGTAGTTCAGTTCACTGTTATTCAGTAGGGCAGGTCTGCTTAATTCTTTAAATATATAAATATGTATGATTACATGATGATGAGCTCATAGTTATAATTTGGAAAGAGTCGACTGCAGTTTAATTTCAACAGATGTTCCAGATGGGTTTTGGACAGAGAGTATGTTAAGACAGGACATCAGAATTATCTGATGATTTTAAAGTAAACATGACAGAGTTTTCAGCCTGTTTTAATTTGACTTCATATTTCCAAGAAATACAGGGTATTTCATGGAAGAAATATTTTAGCTGATAACTTTTGTTTTGTTTTCAAATCTATCATTATTTGCAATTTTTCAGTTTTGGCCCGGTTAACATTTTGGTTGGGAGGACAGTAAATAGGGCTCTTCAGAGATGTTGTTTTTAGGGGTTTGAGTGCTTGAGAATTGCTTCTATCACACTTAGAGAAGCATGATGATAGATATTGATTGTGTGTGATGATGTCATTCCCCAGTGTTATAGAGTTCTTCTCGGTTCTGTGACAATCACTGATTACTTTTGGCACATAATTACGCGGTTGAGATGACAGGACACTGTAAGGCAATCGCTCTCTCACACACTTGCTTTAAAGCACTCTTGACCGTGCTGCCATTACGCTCGTTCACTCACAGCTATTTGTGTCGTTGGCCACAGCGACGATCCCCATTGGCTGTTGTGGGATATCAGCTCTTAACACCTTCATTTCTCCACCAACATATTTGTCGGCTCTGAGGACGGCTCTGCGCACCCAGTCGGTCCAGAAGATGTGGTCACCGTACACGGCCAGACCGAAGGGATGCACTGGCTCATTCTTCAGAACCACCTACAGGAGTCACAATATATACAGAGCAGAAATGCTGACATTTTAAACTTTTTCCATTTTGAAGTTGAACACAATAACAATTTGTGTTCGACAATTTATTGCCACAGAAATAATTGCGATAAATTATAATATTTTAATCATCATTATTAATTATTATTTTAACATTTTAATACTAAATGGACTGATTCTTCTTCACTTTCTGAGTGGAATTATGAAGTAGTTGAAGAAAACAACCATTTAGGGCAAAAATTCTGTTGAACACTGAACACTTTACAATAAAATCCCATTAGTTAACATTAGTTAAAGCATTATTATAATATTACCTAACAAAGTGCAACAAATTTCTTGCAGTTATTCTTCTTTGTTACATTTATTCTTCTTTTTTAATGTTAGTTAATACAAATAAAATGTTCATTGTTAGTTCATGTCAGCTCAGGTTCATTAAATAATATGAACAGATACTTAGAGTAACTTTTGATTTTAATAATGTATTAGTAAATCTTGGAATTAACATTAACTAAGATTAATAACTGCAGAAGTATTTTTTTTATTGCTAATAACTAATATAAACAAATTACACCTACAATTTTTCTGGATTTTAATTCATTTTTAATAATCAAAATAAAAGCATGTCTAATCAAGTGAATTCATAAAACTGAAATAGACCATATTGAGGTCAGCAAAATTGAATCATAATTTTTAATCTGTTATTTTCAACGAACTGTACTAAATCAGTCACTGCAGAAAACTATTAGATATTACCATACTTCCCCAGATCATTGATTACGTTAATAATTGAAAAGAAAAAATATATTACAAGTTTTCCTCAGAGTAAAACCCTTCAGGATATAGATAGGAATAAAATTGTAGAGTGTGCTGTACTTAGGTGGAGATTTCTGACTCAAAACTCATGGTCTTTAAACTTATGTATTGTAATTGTAATCTACAGATGCAAACAGATAAATAGCAATAAAATAAACACTTAAAATGTATTTTGGAGTTTTTCTTCCTACTAATCTAAAACAGTACGTTATGAGAAACCAAATAGCCCCAAATCAGCCAGTGCATGAAAAACCAGTGTTTTACCTGTAGTGTCTTGCCTAAATTAAACAAAATTGGACACTCATGGGTGCAGGTTCCAACTTACATAACGGTGGGTGCCGTCATACTCGCAACGCTCGATCTTATCAAGCGTAGCATCCGAGAAATAGAGCTTCTCCGCTCGATGGTCGATGGCGAGTCCATTAGGAGTGCGAATGTCACTGCCGATGATCACAAGGACATTGGCACCAGACAGCTGAGCACGCATGATGCTGGGAGACTGCTCGTTCCAGTTGGTCCAAAACATCAAGCTGGTGAACAGCAGAGGAATGGGAGTCAATGACAAATGTTGAGTGCAATATTAATTTTATGTCTTACTAATGCCATCCTGAATGCAACATGACCCCACTTCCAAAAGGGAACGGTTAATGAAAACTGTTTTGAATGTTGAAAAAATGAAGAAATTGGACAGAAAAATCTCACTTCTGACATTCATCCAGGACGAATGCTCGAGGGTGGTCATCTCCTGACATGGTGACGACGATGTCCCGGTCGAAAGCCCCCCAGCGGCTCTGGTCTACAGTGTGACGGGTGATGGTGGACGTGGTGTAACTGGTCCAGTATAAAGCGTCCCAGGCTCTATGATACGCCAAGCCTTCCACTGACCCAACGTCTGCAGACAGAAAACATTTAAAAACATTTTAGCTGCTATATTATTGTAGAAAAAAAATATAAAATTGTCTTGGAAATTGTCTCATGGTTTAGGGCTGCTTGATTATGGTGAAAATCCTAATTATTTTGTCAATATTGAGATGTCAAACATCCAGGGTTTGAAATTAATTTGGCTACTAAATGTTTAAGTTACCGGCCATTCAGAACTTCTACTAACCAAAAAATAAATAAATAAATAAATAAAATTTGGATTTCATACATTCATTACTTATTCAAACAAAATCCAGCCATGTCCTCTCTTCCTCTTTCATCCTCATCACCAAAAATGTATTTTAGGAAAATAACAATGTCTTTTGTATTAACCAAATGCTTTAATCTTCGCTATTGCTTCAATGCAAATGAACAAGCGCGCCGTTATTTGTATCGTAGTGATGTGTTTGTTCAAGTAAGCCAGATATATGCAGATTCTGCACAATACGCTGTATTTATTATATCATGATGACTCACGAGTTGAGTATTTGCACTAAACCTGTGCAGATTTGGCTTACACAAACTTCCCTAGCAAAGTGAGTAAACATAAGTAACACGCCAAATTGGCTAGAGTTGACTCTATCTGACAGAGTTACCCGCCACAGTTGATTTTTACCTGCATTTAGCGGGAGTTAATTTCAAACCCTGCAATCATCACTGAAGTAAAAAACTTGTTAGAAGTGGATTTCCTTGAACTTTTAATATAACTGAAAAACAAAATAAATGGAAAAAAAACCCCAAAATGTTTCCAAAATACGATTTAATTCAAATTCTAGGAAAAATATTAGTGAACACAACTAGATTTTTAAATCAACAGTCCAGTGCACCAGTGCATGTTATATTGTCAGGGTTCTGTCACTTCGGTCTGGTTTATTCTTGGTTTTTTGACTGAACTCTGACACTCCTTTCATCTTGTCTTTGTGTGAGCGTGTGGTTTGGACTTCGCTCGGGCTGTACACTCTTTCGTCTGTGTGATATGTTGTATATGCAAAGCATGGAGTTCAGATCCTGGTACTTTGGTCCAGTTTGGTTCCGTCTCTGGGTTCAGTTTAGTAAGACTGGAGAAACTGGGAGAACTGGAAGAGAGGGCTACTCTCTGAGAAAACAAAGGAAATTAACATTTAAACTCTTGCTATATTACCATCCCCATTCGAGACACGATCACACTTGAGTTGATCACCTCCATTTACACATCATTCCCTTCACCCATCCCTACCTGAATTCACCCAAAAATCTATATGGTTTAATATGAACAATTATCATACAGTATTATACATGTTTGGTATCATTTGAAATGTCTCAGTGCGACTGGTACAAAGGTCTCATTCCCACAGAAGTAAACCAAAAAGGTGTGGAGAGTTTCGAGAGATCTTGTTCACTGCTGTGGGTGTGCCCCCATGTAAATCAACGTCTGTCCCCAGTAAGTCTGGGACAGTGATTAATGTAAATTCCCAGTGTGAACTCATGTTTACATTTGAAAAGAGGTTTCTGCCTTGGTCTGAGTATTTAGGGAGATGTTAAAGAGGGCTCAGTGCGATTTGTAGCTCAAATTAGCCCGTGATGTCAGAATCAGAATCAGAATCAGAAAGAGCTTTATTGCCAAGTGTGCTTGCACACACAAGGAATTTGTTTTGGTGCTGAGGCTTCCAGTGGACATATACAAATACAAATACAACAAGAAACATAATACTACAAATTATAAGAATAAAGAATAAAAATATAAAAATATTAATATATGAGAATAAAAGTATAACAGTTGGGTTTAGTCAGAATAGACATTTCCAGATTTACAGATTATGAACATATTTACAGTGTTTTGAATATTATAAATAAGTGGTGGATGATGTGGAGTGTATGCAGGCACTACGCATCATGTATTTTTTATAATGTCAGGTTCGCATCTTCTCTTTTTATTCCAGAGCATTTGATGTTTTGTATTTATCATCTTTGAACTGATTATGAAATTGGCATGATACATTTACCTGACAAAATAAACTGTAATAATAATTTGATTTTATTCTGACTGACTCTGAAATTGTTTTCCCAAGTAGATTAAATGGATTGGTATGTTAAATGGATTCGAATGTTACCGCAAGTCTGCGTCAGATTAGTGACGACTAATATTTGGCACTAATTCAAGTGTACTTGGTTTGCAAAGACAAGAAGTTAATTTCCATGTAGAACAGCAAAAATGCTGCTTGACCAACCTAAATCTGGGTGTGTCTTACCTCTGTTTTAATGTAATGTTACTTTAGATAAGTGTACATGGGAAACCATGGCATAGCCAATCCAAAGCTATTATACGAGAAGTAATGTTGGTCTGTTTATATCTGTAGTGGTCATACCTCTGCCTGAAGGAAACGTAATTTAAATTCAAGTGTATGCAAAACCACGGGGGCTATACCAAAGTATCTTTCATTGTGTAAGCGTGAATCTGACCGATCTCAGGTATAGCCAATTACCTCTGTTTAGTGACCGAAGCTGACGAGCTTGTGATCGCGCGACCCGTGTTAAACAGAAGGTGTGAGGACCTCTGAGCGACATAGCAAACTAATATGAATGGATAAAATATAAGTAAAGAGTTGAAAAGAATAATCAAATGTGCTGCTAAAATATTATAAAAATGACCATTAACCAATTGGCATTCTAACCTAAATTCGAGGTCGTGATGAAAAGTAGTCAGATAAGTTTAATTGGAACTAAATTACTTTGCCACGCGGATAAGACAGTAATGCGCAGAGACCTTCACCCGTTCCATCGGATGCCGCCATTGGACCGATTTAGACGGGCTTACAGTTTTGTCTTTCGATGTGAGCGCACAGGTTGAGTGTTCATTCTCTCGCTGTCTTTTGTGTTTATGTTGAGTGTCTGGTTTGTTTTACATTGGCCAGGTGTTCTTGTGTTGTCATGAGCTATGTAGCACACGGCTTGTGTTTTCATCCACCGCATGCTTTCATGTTGTCATGTTTAGTGTGGACATGCAGTCTGCATATTTTGTGGAAGCACATTGGCTTTGTTTTGTTTGTCTCTTGTGCCATGTGCTCCGATGTCTATAGTCTTAACCCCATCCTTCTTGTTCCCTGATTATTGGTTTCTTTGCTCAGTCTGCTCTCCATCATTAACCTCATTTCTTCCTCTATTTATTCTCCTTGTGTTCTCAGTCCTGTGCCAGTTCGTCAACCTTTGTACCCCTCATGTCCAGCCCTGCTAAGCCTGGTCCTGCCCAGTCTGTTTTCCCCTATGGGGTCGTTTATGCTTGTTTTTATTAAATAAAAGGCTACTGAACTCTGTGCTTGAGTCCTCACCTAATTCCTTTACCCACATAACCTGACAAACCTGGCTGTTAACAAAGTTAATTTAATTTTAAACAAAAGTTTTTATCTATATTTTCCTAGCGTTAGTCCCACTCATTTGCAGGATCCCGTTCATCGGAATTATCTGCACACACTCTGGATTTGGCACAGGTTTTATGCTGGATGCCCTTCCTGAAGCAACCAAACACACTCCTATGGAAAATTTGCCATGTTCAATCCACCTAACCTGCATGTCTTTGGACGGTGTGTGGGAAACCCACGCTGATACAGCGAGATCATACAAAGTCCACACAGAAAGGACTCCTGGCTCAGACCGGGGCTCAAACCGGGGACCTTCTTGCTTCTTACTTCCCACTGAGCCAGTGTGCCGCCACTTTAAATAAAAGTTTTTAAAACTATAAAATAAAAAGATTTAATCTAGGCTCTCATTTCAGTTCCAGTGTTTTTACTCATAGTTTTTGTCTTTTGATGAAAATATCCTTTAAATTTAGTATTTCGTCATGACTCTGACTATAAGCGGACTGAATATAAGTCAACGGATTTTAGTTGATACATTGAAAAATTCCACCAAATAATCACACTTTCATATATACATCAGGTTTTCACTCCAAGAACATTTTTTATGTTTTGGTTGGTAAATGTGTAAATTATATAAATATACTATATATATATATATATATATATATATATATATATATATATATATATATATATATATATATATATATATATATATATATTGTGGCGGACTACTGTCATCCCGACATCAGTCGCCGCTGGCAACACACACAGAGCAGCTGGCCAGCAATCAACACACACACCTGACAGCTATCTCTCTTCATCCCGACATCAGTCGCCGCTGGCAACACATACACAGCAGCTGGCCATCAATCAACACACACACCTGACGGCCATCGACCAATTCATCATTAGGGCTATATAAACACCAGTGAAGAAAGGCCAAGTGGGTTGTGTGATCTCCCAGACACTCACTAACGTCTGTTTATCCCTTTGTTTCTTACAGAAAGTGACTAATGAGAAGGAACCTGGAAGCCTTGACAAACTCTCTGCCATACAAGCCAATTCTCTGCTGTCTGGCTGAAGTTTGCCGTCTTCAATCCACTTTCTCCAGCACTCTCACCACAGGAGCACAAGAGCACCGATACTCCTACAGCCCTCACTATTGCACAACAAATAAAACACACCCTCTGGGTTTAACCACTTACGTGTTTTATTCTCCTTTTTTCCCCAAGCGCCCGCTACACTGGTGGAGAATGCGGGCAGGAGATCAACGACACGAAGCCCCCCCAGAGGCAGCTTCCCTCCCCAGCGCGGAAGACGTCATCCGCCACCTTGCTGAGGTCTCCGTGCGGCAGCAACAGCTGTCAGAACAGTTGGTTGCTGGCCAAAACCAGGTGGCTGGGGAGCTTTTGCGCCTACGAACAGAGACTGCCCGGCTTACACCACTGGAGCCAAGAGTTTCTGCACTGCAAATTCTCCCGAAAATGACAGACCAGGATGATGTGGAAGCCTTTCTTCACACTTTTGAGGTTGTTGCGGATCGAGAAGAATGGAACCAGCCTGAGTGGGCACGTTTGCTGGCCCCATTGTTGACTGGTGAACCTCAGCGTGTGTATTATTCCCTCCCGCTTGAGGATGCTGCAGACTATGACTCACTGAAGAAGGAGATCCTTGCCCGGCTAGGACTGTCTCCGGTGTGCGCAGCCCAGAAAGTGCATGAGTGGAACTTCGAACCCAGGGTCCCTGTACGTGTCCAGGCCGCCCAGCTTGCCCGACTGGTCAAACTTTGGCTTTTGCCGGGCCAAGCCTCTGCTGAGGAAGTGGTAGAGCGCGTCACTGTGGACCGGCTGTTACGTGCTTTGCCTCGCCCTCATCGCCGCACCGTCGGTCTCACCAACCCACGGACCCTGAATGATTTAGTGGAGGCCGCAGAGCTGTCAGAGGCGGCCCTCGCCAGAGACTCCGGGGAGAGAGTGGTTCCGTTTATCCGAAAGGGCGCTGGCGAGCGTCGTGTTGTGGGTGGCAGTCCCAAGCCGGTGAGCCTAACGACTCCCCGGGGGAGTATGCCTGATGAACCGATGCCCACGGACCCAGGTCCACCAGTGGGAAAAGCCTGGATGGCGGGCTGCATTGTTCACCACAATGTCCCAGACGGTGCCCCCAAGCGAGAAGTTCAAATCAACGGACGCCGTGTTTGGGCCGTTCTTGACACAGGAAGCAGCGTGAGCTTGATCCAGCCTCAGCTCCTCGGACCAGAAAGGCCAGGCCGAGCACTTCTTCCCATTACCTGTGTCCATGGGGATACTAAGTATGTCCCTGCCTGCACTGTCTCTGTTTCAGCTGCGCCAGGTACCTGGTCGATTGAGGTGGGTGTCATCAGGGATCTTCCTGTTCCTCTGCTGTTGGGGAGAGACTGGCCGGGGCTTGACCAGTTACTAAGACGACCAGAGAAGCCTGTTCGCCGGAAAGGACCCCCAGGGCCCAGGAAGCCACGCGGTCACCAGGCTTACCTAGCCTCGGAAAGTGAGAGAGCGGGTGAGTCAACTAATAACCACCTGGATGTCTTTTCTGATCTATTCCAGCAGGTTGCAACGGGGGGCTCCCTGGCCAGAGAGCAGCGCGAGGATGACAGACTCCAACACTGCTGGAAACAGGTCAGAGTTTTAGAAGGAAAGGACCATATGCCACCTCCCCACCCCTCTCCGCACTTTGTGGTAAAGAACGGCCTGTTATATTGCGTGGCCACCAGGAGGGGAGAAGAGAAGGAGCTCCTAGTCCTGCCAAGGGGGAAAACTGATATGGTGATTTCTTTGGCTCACACACACCCAATGGCTGGCCACCTCGCAGCGGACAACACTCTTCAAAGACTCAGGGACCGCTTCCATTGGCCAGGAATCAATGCGGATGTGCGACGGTACTGCCAAGCCTGTCCTGTCTGCCAAAGAACTGCCCCTCAGAAGCCAGCCCCGGCCCCCCTGGTTCCGCTTCCTGTTATTGATGTACCGTTCACACGTATTGGGATGGACCTCGTGGGACCACTGCCCAAGTCAGCTCGGGGTCACGAGCATATTCTAGTAATTGTTGACTATGCCACCCGCTATCCCGAGGCCATCCCCCTCAGACGAGCAACGTCAGCAGTCATCGCCCAAGAACTCTTCCTGTTGTGTAGCCGGGTGGGGATTCCTACAGAGATCCTGACTGACCAAGGGACTCCCTTTGTCTCCCGGATAATGGCCGACCTCTGCAGATTACTAAAAGTGAAACATCTTCGAACCTCAGTCTACCACCCCCAGACTGATGGTTTAGTGGAGCGATTTAATAAGACATTAAAGCAGATGCTGAAGAGGGTGGTTTCTGAGGATGGGCGTGACTGGGACCGGATGCTGCCTTATGTGCTTTTTGGAATAAGGGAAGTCCCCCAGGCTTCCACTGGTTTCACCCCCTTTGAACTACTCTTTGGACGCCAGCCCAGGGGACTACTCGATGTCGCCAAAGAAGCCTGGGAGCAACAGCCCTCCCCCCATCGCTCCGTCATTGAGCATGTCCGTAACATGAGGGAGAGAATTGACAAGGTAATGCCTCTGGTAAAGGAACATCTGCTCGAGGCCCAGCGTGTCCAACAACGCCTGTATGACCGGCCTGCGCAACCCCGTGAGTTTCAACCTGGGGACAAGGTCCTTGTCTTGATTCCTGACACTACCTGCAAGTTCCTTGCCTCCTGGAAAGGTCCCTACACGGTCATAGAGCAGATCGGCCCTGTGAACTACCGTCTCCGCCAACATGGGAGACGAAGGCCAGAGCAGATCTATCATGTTAACCTCTTAAAAAAGTGGGTCACAGCCCCCACTGCCATGGCCCTGTTAGCAGAGAAGGACGAACACGTCGTGGAGCTCGGGAACCAGCTTTCGGCCAATCAGCGAAAGGAGCTTGAGTCCCTGGTTCACAGCTTCAAAGATGTCTTCTCGAATCTTCCAGGTCACACCACAGTGGTCTCCCATGAGATTCGGACCCCACCTGGTGTCATTGTCCGACAGCGGCCCTATAGGGTTCCGGCTGCCCGTCGACAAGCCATTGAGGACGAGGTCCAGAAGATGCTCCAGCTGGGGGTCATAGAACCTTCAAACAGCCCCTGGTCTAGCCCGATTGTGTTAGTCCCGAAACCTGATGGCACCTTCCGCTTCTGTAATGATTACAGGAAGCTGAATGACGTCTCCTTGTTCGACAGCTACCCCATGCCCCGAGTGGACGAACTGATTGAGCGACTAGGGAGGGCCCGATACATCTCCACCCTGGATCTCACAAAGGGATATTGGCAGGTACCCCTAAGCTCAGATTCCAAGCAGAAGACTGCTTTTAACACCTCCTCAGGGCACTGGCAATATCGGATCCTTCCTTTCGGCCTGCACGGGGCTCCCGCTACGTTCCAGAGATTGATGGACGTGGTTCTAAGGCCCCACCAACAATACGCTGCCGCCTATTTGGATGATGTGGTCATCCACTCGGAGAGCTGGGAGGACCATCTCACTCGGCTGAGGGAGGTGCTATCGGCACTGCGTCAAGCTGGACTCACCGCCAACCCCCGGAAATGTCACTTGGGCCTCTCTGAAGCACGTTACCTGGGGTACCGAATTGGCCGGGGCCTCATCCTACCACAGGAAGACAAGGTAAAGGCAATCCATGAATGCTCCTGGCCCATGTCCAAGAAACAGGTACGTGCATTTCTGGGGTTGGCTATATCTATATAATAAAGACACTACATTGTATAAAAAAAAGTTTATGCCTTAAATATTTAAGTACAATCAACTTTGATGTCATTTCAACTAAAATTACATCAAACTGACTTAAATGAGTTGAATATTGTATAACTTAAAAAGTTGAAAATTGCTATGTTAAAGCAATGTTAAAACACATGTTGTCATAACTTATTGATCATTTAATTTTTTCATATAATGGTATGAATTATTTAGTTAATCATTGTATGTGTTTTAGTGCGTTATTAGAGAAAAGGGCACATCATAACGTGACTTACCAAATTAATAAATCATCTGAGATTGAGTTTCTCACGGACTAAGCATTGACCAGAATCATCTGACGAAAAGCTTCACATCCATGTGGAAATAACTCGTTAACCACCTATTTTGCACCATGTTTACATGCAATATCCAAATGTGCGTGTTAGTCATGATTAAATTATATCCAGACATAACAACCATGAAAAACGGATTTGGAAGCAAATGGTTCATTGTTTGTTTGTTCAACCAATACCATAAATGGTCCAGAGACGCAAGAACTGAAATGTGTTTTTTAATGCTAGATTTACTTCTGGCTTTAATTGCATAACCGGTTCTTAGCCAGTGTAATGAAAACCACATGGTACGAAAAAAGCATTTAGCACTTAAAGACAAAAAGATTAAATATTGTAAATGCATCAAAGTGCATGAATGCTGATGAAATGAAACCCTTTTATATTAATTTTCTATATAACTCTGTCAGATGGTTACAATATTTGACGTACAACATTCCTGGCTGATATTTCAACTATTTTTCATAGTCAGCAGTGAAATAATATGAGTGCCTGAAAGCCCAGATTAATTTAGTACTTTACCAATTTCAATAAAACATTTATTACCACATAAACTAAAGCATTCCTACATGTTACAACTTACTATACAAATATCCTGCCTTTAGAGAAAAGTATTTTGCAAGTAGAGGATTTGTCTTATGTATATTAATTGCTTTTTATAAACTTGTAATTGTTTTGGTTTTTATCCAGTTAGCTAAAGGTAAGATTGAGTCTTTTATTGAATTGACTGGAATTAACTAAATAAATGCAACATGACTACATTTTGAAGTCCTCCATATACTGTTTAAATTTGACATTAAAAAGTAAAAACAAATGGATAATATACTTATAAAGGGCTAGACTCTACAAATGAATCTATAAAACTCAAACAATATTGTTCAAAACCACGTCTGTGCCTAAAATAAGAGTAAATAAAGCTAAAGGATATAGAGTGAATCTGGTTTTGATTGTAGTTTCAGACAGACAAACTTTTCACTTCAGCAAAAGGAAGCCAACATTCTTTCAGGAGGCATTTTGGTCGAGAGTTTGCAATTATCATAATTATCCTTCATTCATTTGGTGTTTGTGGCAACAGAAGAATAAACAGATACGCACATCTTTCTTTGCTCGATTCTCTTGCTGTGAAAGCCAAAAGTCTTATGAAAGAATGAGTTTATTGTGTTCCCACAAAGGAACAGTCCGTGACTCCAGACTTTCCAAGTCCTGTTTGATTGTGTGTCCGCCGGCTAGAGCAATGATTCAGTGTTTGACTTGTTTTTTCTCCAGCTGTGAGCTGCTAATGGAGAGTTGAACGAGAAGGTGCTGCGATCAAACCAACATATCACATACAACACATGGACTTGTTTTGGGCACAGCAAAATAACTATGGTCAGGTTTCCATCCCCTTTTTGGACCATTCTGTTATCAACAAAGTGAAAATGTGCAGCAACAACAACAACAAAAAAACGTTGGTGAAATTTGCTGTCTCCATCCAATTGGCCTTTTACAGATATATGGTGTGTGTAATGATGTCATCCGAATTGATACATAAGTTTTGGTGTATTGTAAAAGAAATCTGCCCTCGAGCATTTCCATAGATAATTTTGTGTACATCTCAATTCCTGTATCTTTCACTTCCCAGATATCTCCAAATCTTTCTAAAATGGAGAATAATAAGACAATTGCAATTGACCATCTTACTACGTACTAATTTCACAAATAATTTAAAGTGCCCCTTTTATGCATATTTCAGATATTACCTTTCATGTAGTGTGTGATATAGCTGTGAATGTAAAAGGTCTACATTTAGTTATTGTCTCCCAAAAGTCAAGTCACCTTTATTTATATAGCGCTTAATACAATACAGATTGTTTCAAAGAAGCAAAAGACTCTGGAATCACTGACGACTCGTTTCAGGCAGTTCAGTCTCACTTCCTGCTGAATCTCAGTTGGTTTGTAACAGATTTTCATAATGCCAGTCTATGTTCCTCATTGGCTGCCGTGAACAACGTCTACTTTGACCCTCAAACACTGTAGTTTATCTGAGACTGGAAGAGTTTGGTTCGTGTTGTTCATGTGGAGAAGACGCTGTTTTCTGCTGACAAAGCAAATCCACTTTGATGAGATTGATACGATAAAACCAACGCCATCGTTGTTACTGTTCGTATCACTGTGTATCAAGAGCTGAAACTCAGATATGCTAATGACCGTTTGGTTTCTGACATGGTCGACCAATCACAACAGACTGTGCCGTCTGACCAATCAGAGCAGAGCAGTTCTCAGAGAGGCGGGGTTTAAAGAGACTGAATCCTTGCTCGAACTGTTTCAGACACTGACAGAAAAGAGCTGATGCTGCAATGGATATGATGAGAAAATTAAAAAATTTTTTGACCTGTGATGCATGTAAACCTGTTATAGGAGACCTTTAAAATAGCATAATAGGGGCACTATATGTAAATAATATTTGGAGCCATTACTCCTCTAGTGAAGAGCATGTAACTGCCTTTATTCGACGAAGCTCAAAATGTAAGGGTCCATAAAAAAAATTTATTTTAATGAGCCAAATCATTTCTGGAGGGCCACTGTCCTGCAGAGTTTAGCTCCAACCCCAGTTAAACACACCTGAAACAGCTAATCAAGGTCTTGATTAGCTGTTGAAGGTCATTAGGCATGCTAAAAACTTACAAGCAGGTGCGTTGAGGCAAGTTGGAACTAAACTCTGCAGGACAGTGGCCCTCCAGGACCGAGTTTGGACACCCCTGAGTTAGTTAGTAGTGTGTTAAACTGGCGGTTATGGTAAGGGGCGGGACATTTCCCAAACACGCTTGAAGCGCTCGACTAATCACAACACACTGCTCCAGCCGACCAATCAGAGCACAGTGTGCTTTTCAGAAGGAGGAGCTTCATAGAGACAGGAACTTACCTGGGGTGCGTTTCCCGTACAACAACATAACTCGCTGCTTAACTACCATAGTACGATGCATCGCTGAAGAAACCAACTAGCTAGTAACGACTATTTCCCGAAACCATATTGTCGCAAATTGGTCGTTCAACCACGATGTCACGCAGGTGGTGGAGTAATAACTTCTTTTAATGAATCTGTTTGAGATCTAATTAATGCTAGATGTTTTGCTATAAATTACGGACATGACATCTGAGGACTATTTCTCATTTTTTCATTTATTTTGCTTTATATCCAGATTCAATCATAGACTCGTTCTTACGTAATAGAGCACGTTCACACATGCGCACTCTTCAAAAACGACACTTTAAATCTCTTGAAAAACTAAAAGACGTAAATTACATTTGTATGTATTCTAAATAAAAGATATAGATTGTACTATATACATGTCAGCTTGCTTATTTTGCTCAAGATCAGGATTTATTGAGTCCACATGTCATGTAAACAAGAAACTCTGCTTCTAAGTTAACCACAGGTCGAGATCTGTTACAAACACACAACTTTGCGATGCTGTTTGCGAATGTTTGTTGAAACAATGTTTTCAGGAACTATTTCAGGAAAATTTTGAACTATGCTGATAACGACGGAACTTGCGACCATAGTTGGCTAACGATGCTTTCAGGAAACACACCCCAGAGCGTTACTGACAGACTGGGAAGAGAGGAGCCGCAACAATGGAGAATATGGGGAAAATAATCAACATTCAAGCATAAAACCTGTTCTAGAAGAGCCTAAAAACAACATCAAGACTTTGAAAAAGGGCATAATATGGCCTCTTTAAAGTAGATTATTTTAATTATTATTAATTATTTGAAACTCACTCTCAACCACTGTCTTCCGATCTGACCCATCGTCATTGATTTGTTGAATATTCCCAAAGTGGATGTCGCTGTAGAAGATCCGATTTGCTCCTTTTCCGCCTCCTCCACGGTAATCGAAGGTTAGCGCGATGACGTTTTTCATGTGGTCTGGGTCTTCAAACGGTTTGATGGGTGCGTTGAGGTTGTTTTCGTCTGATAAGTGCACACTCTTTAGTATGGTACGTTCTGAATACAGCAGGTATCCGTCGTAGTCACGGCAACTCTGACTGTCCTCGGCTAGCATTCCGTGAGCGCAAGCACACGTTCGCTGAGCATTTCCACGGAAAAGACAGAGTTGTTGGCAGCCACCGTTGTTGTTCTTGCAGACATTAGTTCCTGTGAAGAGATTTGTTTGAAACAATATAGAAATGCTGCAACTAAGGGAAATCTGAATCTTGCTCATAGATTAAACGACAATTAGCATATAATAGCATATTACATGTTATTTTAAAAACTTAAAGAAAATACATTTTTTATTTATTATATATTATTTTCAAGATTTACCTTTTAGTGGCAAATTATTTTTATTTTCAACATAAAATGAATTTCTTATAAAAACGTATGTATATGAAAGAATTGCAATTTTTTATGTATTTTTGAATAAAGTACTAGATAGGTCAATATCTTTTTCCAATGACCTTGTCTTTGACCCTTAGATACCAATTACACAAAAGAACTTATATGTGCAACGAAACCGCAATTTGCAACCATTTGGAACCAAGTGGAAAATGGAACGTGATAACCAGTCAGAATCAAGAATGTTGCAATGCAGTGGTAAAACAAATAATAACATCCACATTCCTAACAGTTCTGTACATGCTAATTTATGTTGTGTTGTGTTTCCATCACATTTCTGTTAAGAACCAAGTCATATAACACCCACCTTGCTGTCGTGCTCTGTTAAAAACCTTGATGTCTTTGAGTTGGACGCCGATGCCCGTCCTCAGACTCACTGAATCTGTTGCATTGTCTTTACTGCCACGCTTTATTGAACCATTCGCATGAGTCCTAAAAAAAGAAAAATACTTATCTGTTGGGACAAAGTTCAAAGGCTCTTTAAATAGGGTTAGCAAATAAAATAAAGTTATATCAAAAACTCTATAAATCCTGTAGATTAATCTTCATGTTGACTCTGTGCAAAAACAGTAAAGAGGAAGATGATTTCTGTGAAGAGGAATTAATGGGTTGAGGTCTACAAATATGGTGCACTGACCGGTCACTCCAGTATATGTAGCTCTCAAACACAGATACAGAGAACATGTCCATGTTGTTGCTGGACAGCACCACCTCTCTGTTCTCCCCCGTCTCCAAGTTAATGCGCTCGATCTTATCCGTACGTGCGTCACACCAGTACAGCATATCTTCCTATAGGACACATGGATAATGATCAGGACATTTACTGCATGTACAGTCTGTGTTATTGTGTTTACTATGCATCTATATTGAGTCATCAGTTATTAAGAAGAAGTTGCTTTGGTCTAATTTAAAGGCAGGATTATAGGCATGCCGTCTCCATCATACACAAGACAATCCCAGAATAAAGGAAGAAAAAAATAATTCAGCATTGCATGTATGCTTTGCAGAAAAGTGAAATAAAAAATCTCCTCAAGATGGTGGACAAAGTGAGAAAATAAATAAAATTATTATACCCATTATTTTGCTTTGTACTTTTATGATTATTAAAGTATTGAGTAATTAGCTTAGCAATAATCTAATGTCACACTTTATGTGAGGAACGCAGGTGAGTGAGGGTTATTACATCTGCCCTCTCTTTTTTCTCATCCGCCCCTCCCCCCCATCACCTCCTCAGAGCCCCCTCAGCTTAGATTGCCCTAGAATAGTTTTTAGTCCGTTTGGCCTCCTCTCAGTGAGAGATTCGTTCTGCTGAGGCCTGCGCTGTGCTTAGGCAATACTTGAGTTGTAGGCTCTGATAGCCTCCTCTGATAACTGCCTCTAGGGTTTAGCTTAGACTCCTCTTGTTTTAGAGAGTCGTCCTGCTGAGTCCTTCGTTCCCCAGAACTCTAGTTATGTATTTTTACCTATGAGATGATTCTTTTTGTGAGTCTCTTTAGTGGTATTGCCTGTTGGATAGATCAGACCTCCTCTTGCTGAGGTAATCACTCTCAGAGCTCCATACAGACAGGAGTAATGGTGTGGTCTTAGGAGCCTCCTCTGTTGACTGTCTTTTTGGGGTTGAGTGTGGTTAGGCTTCCTCTCAATATAGAGAGTCTCTGGACGGGATCCTCCACTCCCCAGAGCTGCGTGCAACAGTGTTATCAATACATTGGCTCTTCTAAGTTTCTTAAAAAACTCTTTTGGCTAGAGGGTTGTAGGTCTCCTCTCTTTTAGAGAGTTGTTCTGGCTGAAAGACTGTTAAGACTTCGCTCGTAGAGCTCTGTGCTGACAGTTGCATAAGGTGTAGGCTCTTTTTTGAGCCTCCTATGTTATCTGTCTTTTTATCTGTCTATGAAGCAAAGAGTATGGTAAGGCCTCCTCTCAGCCTAGAGTGTTGTTTGTGTTCAGGCCTCTGCTCCTTGAGCTCCGTTTTTAGTACTCCCCAATTTTTTTTAGTATTGCCCACATTTTTGAGGGTCATCATAGAGAGTGCTTTGCTTCCTAGAGCTCTGTGTCACAGGTGTCCTGTGCCTAATATGCTTAGGTTGAGTCTAAATAAGTACTCTCTAAAGCTTTGCGCACAAGCCCCGAACACATGCTTAAGTTCTCAAGTAGTAGGCTTTTTTCTAGCCTCCTTGATAATCTGGCTTCTTGAATAAGCATATTTAGTACTCTCCTCATTTAGAGGGTTGTTATGTTGTGGTTATTGACGTGATGCAACACCTTCTCATTTGAGGCCTCTGATAGAGGGTTAAGTATAGAGATTCTGTTAAATAGACCGGTTGTAGGCTGACAGGGTTACGATAGAACGAAGTCAGCCTCCCTGGTGGTTCTAGGGGTCCATGCTTAGGTCCCCTAAAAGTGACAGGCCAAGGTCCTTTTTTGTCTCTAGTCATATTTCCTTAGAGGAATCTTTTCCTAGGATAAATGATTACAAGCCTTTGAGCTCTGGGTCAAGTCCTTCTGTTTGACCTTGCGAGGTGAATGGTAAGATTGTACTTGCTCATTGAGGCTTAGGCAATGACTGTAGGGAGTAATTGTCAATGTGACAGCGAAATATTTGTGTGTACCTTTGGAGAATTTAACTCTGGCATTTAGGCCTTTTGAGTTTTTATTCTTGTGCTTAGTCACAGCCAATCTGGGACACAATTTATTAGTGTCCCAGGACGCAGTGCGAGTTCCCATTTGAAAGGGAATGTTTCGGGTTACAAATGTAACCTTGGTTCCCTATAAAGTGAAATGAGACATTCCAATGAGAGGTGCATCTCGTTTCCATGCTTCTGGACTGCCTGCATGGTCCCTTCAGATGAAGAAGTGGATGACATGTTCTCTAGGCGCCCTCTTTATATCTCACGGTTGCACTTGTAGTGACGTCATATGATGTCACCGGCCATTACAATTGTCACGTTTAAACACATGCTTCAGACACCGGTCGGGCTTAGGCTTTCCCCCATTAGCATCCTAGGACGCAGTGTCTTGTTCCCCTTCTCAGGGGATCAAGGTTAATGTAGTGTTACAAATTTATTAAATGTTTAATTTAGGTTAAACAGTATTTTAACTGAGAAAGTTCACACAGTGTTTACCATTTTGAGAATCAGAATCAGAATCAGAATCAGAAAGAGCTTTATTGCCAAGTGTGCTTGCACACACAAGGAATTTGTTTTGGTACTGAGGCTTCCAGTGCACATATACAAATACAGATACAACAAGTAATAGTAATACAAATAGTAATACAAATTCTACGAATAAAATTATAAAAAAAATATGAAAGTACTATAAAAATATATGGTCACAGTTGGGTTTTGTCAGAATAAACATTTACAGATAATGAACATATTTACAGTATTTTGTATAGTATGAATAAATATAAATATAAATATCACCTGAATTTTAAAGATATTGCACTAAACAGTGGGAGTATTGCACTTCAGGCATATGCCTTGGGAGATATGTTAACTGTTCAGAAGGGAGATGGCCTGTGGGAAGAAACTGTTCCTGTGCCGAGATGTTCTTGTGGCCAGTGATCTGAGTCGCCGTCTTGACGGTAACAGATCAAACAGGAGGTGTCCAGGGTGAGTGGAGTCTGTGATGATTTGACCTGCTCTCTTCCTAACTCTGGAAGAGTACAGGTCCTGGAGGGTTGGCAGGGGGGCACCAATGATCCTCTCCGCAGTCCGGACTGTCCGTTGTAGTCTCCTGATGTCTGATTTGGTAGCTGAACCAAACCAGACAGTGATGGAAGTGCATAAAACAGACTCAATAACGGCTGAGTAGAACTGAATCAGCAGCTCTTGTGGCAAGTTGAACTTCCTCAGCTGGCGAAGGAAGTACAGTCTCTGCTGGGCCTTTTTCACAGTGGAGTCAATGTGATTGTCCCACTTCAGGTCCTGAGAGATGATAGTGCCCAGGAACCTGAATGACTCCACTGCTTCCACAGTGCTGTTCATGATGGTGAGTGGGGGGAGTGCTGGGCTGTTCCTCCTGAAGTCCACGATCATCTCCACTGTTTTGAGCGTGTTCAGCTCAAGGTTGTTATAACTGCACCAGACAGCCAGCTGTTCAACCTCCAGTCTGTAAGCAGATTCGTCACCGTTTTGGATGAGACCGATGACAGTGGTGTCGTCTGCAAATTTCAGGAGCTTGACAGTGGGGTCTTTAGAAGTGCAGTCATTTGTGTACAGGGAGAAGAGCAGTGGGGAGAGAACGCACCCTTGGGGGGCGCCAGTGCTGATTGTGAGTGTCTTGGATGTGTGTTTCCCCAGTCTCACTCGCTGCTGCCGGTCCGTCAGGAAGCTGGTTATCCACTGACAGATCGAGGATGGCATGGAGAGCTGGGTCAGTTTGGCTGTGAGAAGACCAGGCATGATGGCATAGATGATGACATTAACCTTTTGTCACTTCTCAAGTACAGCTGGGCTTTTGTCTCTATGATAATGTTAAGGTTTGAGTGATATAATCAGGCTGATTGGATTAGCATCTCAAGGCTCTGAGTTACACTGTCATGCTGATGAGATCAGGGCTGGGGAATTTCCGGTAATGGGCTGACTCCTGTCTTTCATTTACATGCTTTGTTCAGATTGTCTCCGCCTCTATGTAATCCCTCCCCCTTGAAAAGGTATAAACAATACTGTGCTGAGCTATTGAGTTTTTAGACTTGGATGACTACAGCCACGCACGGCGAGTTCTCAATAAAGAGTAACTTCTGCTTGAAAAATATCCCAACGTCTCCTGGTCTCTGAAGAAAAAGTTTCTAACAGTTTATGTAACTCGAGACGTAAAAACATTTGATATTCACAAGAGCACAAAAAACTAATATGCACTGGAGTGTTTACCAAATCTGTTTCGTCAATATGATCTTAATACAGTATCAAGTGAGGGTGCTCTTGCTTTTTCTTTTGAGGGTGTTTAGCACCCAAATACATAATGATATCTGTAAAACAGGAATACTTTATCTTATAGAAAACAGCAGTGAGGTTTTCAAACAATGAAAGTGCCCTAAATCAATTATTGACCAAAACAAACTATTCATGATTCAAAAATGTATGTTTCAAGATCAATGCATATGCACTGGTAGGATTTGCGACGAGTGAATCGTTACACCCCCTAGTCCTTAGTTTAAAACAACTGTGTTATGAAGACATAAATGTGTCATATGCACCTGATAGTCAACGGAGATGCCATTGGGCCAGCTAATGCTGACGTTCACCAGCACGGCTCGATTTGATCCATCCAGACGAGATCTTTCTATGCGTGGATACTGACCCCACTCCGTCCAAAACAGATACCTGCACAAACAACCACCAATGATTCATTCATGCAGCAGAAACTCACAATAAAAGACAGGAAGTCAGGGTTACGCAGATCTCACCCTTTCTCAGGATGCACAGTAATGGCCCGAGGTTTGTCCAGTCCTTGGGAGATGACCACATATCGAAACGAGCCATTTAATCTGGCCACCTCAATCACATCAAAGCCCTGGTCCGTCCAATAGATGTTTCCTACAGCACACAGCAAAGAGGAACAAGGTCGATTTATGATCAGTACTGTAATAATGATCTGAATGCATGTGAATGTGTCAAAAGTGCTTAAAACGCACCGGCGATCCAGTCGACAGCGATGCCCTCCACGCGCCCGATGCCGTTAGTAATGACGTCCTCTCTCCACGTTTGATCTCTCTTAGCTCTGCTAATGGTGCTCAAACCCATGTCAACCCAGTAGATGGTGTCATTATCTACATGACAATAGAAAGAATATACATATAAATTATAGTGCATCCCAATAGAGCATCATGGATGTGCAACCAATAAATCTGTGTCAACTGTGTGATGCGATCATGTCAAAATGGATCAAAATCTCTGAGGAATTTTCACCTTGCTGAATCTCGGCCACGAAGAAGCAGAAAGGCAAAAAAGGGTCCAACCCAGTACTAGCAAGGTGTACCTAATAATGAGGCCGTAGAGTGTATTTCTGAAAACATAAATCAGGTGTGTTGAGACTCACCGGCATGAAAATCAATCCCGACGGCGAGTGTAGTGCCTGAAACCGGTACCAGGGCATCGGACTTGTCTGCAGGGTCCAGTGGGATTCCTCTAATGCCCTCATGAACAGAGTACAGCAGGAATGAACCCACACCTGAAATCAACACAACAATCAGAGATTCTTCAACTACAGACAGTTTCATGTCCACAAGTTTGTGGTTATTAAGGGATTTTAATTCTTTAGAATGCCATCCTTTATTTATTTGTTTTGCTACTTTTCAAATTCCTTCCTGTACAGATTTTGTTGTTTTACACTTGTTTTCCCCTAAAAGACTAAACCTAATATTCAAAGGTGTTCAAAAGTTTGTTCAAAAAGTCTTTTCTGCTCACAAAGGCTGCATTTATTTGATCAAAAATACAGTAAAAACAGAAATACTGTGAAATATTATTACAATTAAAAATAAATAAATTATATGTAATTTATTTCTGTGATCAAAAGCTGAATTTTAAGCATCATCTTCAGTGTCACATGAATATTCAGAAATCATTCTAATATGCTGATTTGATGCTCAAGAAATATTTCGTATTACTATCAATCTTATTATTATCTTATTATTTTTGTGGAAAAAGTGATAATTTTTTTCAGGACACTTTGATGAATTGAAAGTTTAAAAAAAATGCATTTATTTGAAATAAACACTTTTGTTACATTATAAATATATTTACTCTCACTTTTGATCATCTTCCTTGCTGAATATAAACATGTGTAGTGCATAAAAATCCATGAAAACTATTATTATTATTATTATTATTATATTTGAATACTTTTAAATGTCACATGATAAGTAAACAAACAAACCATTTATTTTATGAAAATAATTTATATAAAATTTATATAAATTGTTTTCTCAGTTGTGATATTTTCGCAATGTCATTTAATTGTATGTATTACTTATGCATAGTACATAAAATGCTACTTTGCCACAAAATGTTATGAAAAAAAGCTTTGGAAATTGTGATTAAAATGTTTCATATCATAATGTTTCAGAAAAATTCTGTCAGAATTCTCCTTTGAATTATGTATATGTACTGTAAGTAGGCAGTTTAAAACTTCAATAAAGAAACAACTTTGAATATAACTATAATAAAAGGGATTTTTTTACATTTACTGAGCTTTTTTTTTTAAATAATTTTTTTTTTTTTTTTTAAATACTTAAAAATGTTTTTAAAGCATTTGTTGAGTCTGTAGATAATAAAGAACAAATTGATTGATAATTGTAGAAAAACTAGTAAACCTACAATATTCAAATGAAATTATTGAGCAGTTTGTTGCTCCACTGTATGTTTCTTATGGTGTTTCCAGCTGTTCTCTTAAGTAAATGCAAACACTGTGGTTTATTGCCCCTCCATGCCATTTTCCAGTCACACATAATTGACAGTTTGAATGTCAGGTGTGTGTGTGTGTGTGTGTGTGTGTGTACCCTCGCAGGACTGTTGTCCGCTCCTCAGGCTGTATCCTGCGGTGCACGTGTGTGTGTGTGTGTGGTATGTATATATGTGTGTGTGTGTGTACCCTCGCAGGACTGTTGTCCACTCCTCACGCTGTATCCTGCGGTGCACGTGTGTGTGTGTGTGTGTGTACCCTGTCCACTCCTCAGGCTGTATCCTGCGGTGCACGTGTGTGTGTGTGTATAAGTGTGTGTGTGTGTGTGTGTGTGTGTGTGTGTGTGTGTGTACCCTCGCAGGACTGTTGTCCACTCCTCAGGCTGTATCCTGCGGTGCACGTGTGTGTGTGTGTGTGTGTGTGTGTGTACCCTCGCAGGACTGTTGTCCGCTCCTCAGGCTGTATCCTGCGGTGCAAATGTGTGTGTGTGTGTGTGTGTGTACCCTCGCAGGACTGTTGTCCACTCCTCAGGTTGTATCCTGCAGTGCACTTGTGTGTGTGTGTGTGTGTGTGTGTGTACCCTCGCAGGACTGTTGTCCGATCCTCAGGCTGTATCCTGCGGTGCACGTGTGTGTGTGTGTGTACCCTCGCAGGACTGTTGTCCACTCCTCAGGCTGTATCCTGCGGTGTACGTGTGTGTGTGTGTGTGTCTACCCTCGCAGGACTGTTTGCCCGCTCCTCAGGCTGTATCCTGCGGTGCAAATGTGTGTGTGTGTGTGTGTGTGTGTACCCTCGCAGGACTGTTGTCCGCTCCTCAGGCTGTATCCTGCGGTGCACATGCAGGATCGGCTGGAGGGAGACGTGGGTAGACACAGCTGAGAGCAGTCTCCATTGTTGTTACTGCACATGTTTGAACCTGATGATAAACACGGCCATAAAAACGCAATTCACCAAGGGGACAATTTCAGTACAAAAGCCTGCATCTATTCAAAAAATATCCACAATCCTGTTTAAGCAGATGCTATCTGAACTGATACTGTTTCAGTATTTAAATTAAGGCAAGGTCATTCTTTTCAGCACAAACACTTCCTTTCTTCTGTGCTAATATGTCACTCTTGTAGATTGTTCCTTATTCATAAAAATGACATACTGGCACAATGAGGGAAAGAACCAAAATCCCCCGAAGCATTGCTTTGCCAATGACATTATCAAAGTGAAAACAATAGAGAAATATAAAACTATTCACTTAAAGTGGTTAATTATATTAATAGAGATAATACATTTAAAATTTTGAATGATTAAAAAAAAAATATATATATATATATATATATATATGGCATGCATTAAAATCGTTGAATGCATAGCTAGCCATGGATTATCCCTTAAATACATAGTATTTTGCCAGCATAGCGAGAGCGACTCAATTACGTCATTTGCTGGTGCTTCATGGGAGTGGGACTCTCCAACTCTCTAATTGGTGGAATTTTCTGTACAGCATTATGGGTAATGTAGTTTTTCACCACAAATTCAGTTGTTAAATATGATTATTTTGAAAATAAGTTGAAATAATGTGGGCTCATGGCTTCAGCAAATGCATATACCATCAACCAACAACCTGATGACTCACAGTAGGGCTGTCTTTAAAGATTTATAAGTTATTGTTAAAAATCAATTTCTTTATGAAGAAAAAATAGCTTTTACTTCCAGAACAATCAGCTCAGCACAGATTTTTTGGGTGTCACTTGAATGATTCCTTATATACTGCATGCAAATGATTGTTGAACCTGTCTGCACGGTCTCATTGTAGATCTTCATGTGCATCATGGGAGATGTGCTGTTTCTCAACACCTTCCAGTCTCCTCCATCACTCTTATCACACGTGCCAATCTGATCCGTGCCCTGATCCGCCCACCACAGCTTATCACCTACACAACATCAATCACATCATTATTAGTCAGTAAAAGTCAAGGAATTACAGGATCTTGCAGGGCAGTGCTACATTTACCCATGATAGCCAGCGCAGAAGCTTTGTTGAGTTTGCCTTTGACTGCATCTAACACCTGGAGTCCTGATCCGTCCAGCTTGCAGCGGTTAATGGTGCTGTTTCCAGAGCTGACCCAGTACAGCTGCTCCGAGTCAAAGTCGATGGCCAGACCTGAACGCAGACACACTTTATAATCCTCAGCGCTTTCTCAACCGTTTCAGAGCAACTAATGAGAGTTTTTACGGCTACATACTGAACAAGTTATCATGAAGAAGATCATCAGACACATGGGGACTCATTTTCTAATCATGCATATAAACAAATTGATGGTGTGATCTAAAACTGTGTGTGAATTCATGATCAGTCTTACAGAAACATGGGAAGTATTAAGTCAAAATTGTTGTATGTATGAGTACAATATAACCACTTGCTGAAAAAGTCACACAATGTAACCTCCATTATTCCTGAAACTGTTCATCTAGTACTACTATTCACCTTTTAGCCATCACCTCCCTTAACATGTGTTTTAACTTCCTTGACTAACTAAACACAGAACTCAACAGTTATAATTTCTTCTTCTTGTCTAGTTAGCTCAGTAGCTGATATTACGTCATCTAGTGACATTTAGCTACTTTTTGAACAGGCTTTAGCTACAGTCAATGTTTTTATTTTTTGGAAATGTAAATGTATAATTTTATATTTACTGTACATATATTATATTAAATCAAATTAAATATATCAATAACTACATTAGTTAATATGAACTAACAATGATCAACACTTCTACAGCATTTATTAATGTTAGTTAATGTGAATCTCAGCATTTACTAATACATTTTTAAGATCAAAAGTTGTATCTGTTGACATTAGTTAATGCACTGTGAACTAACACTAATATAAATTGTTTTATTAACTAACATTAACAAAGGTTAATAAATGCTGAAAAAAAACTAATAGTGTTAGTTAATACAGTAAAAATTCTCACTTAAAATGTATTGTTTTTAATATTTTGTTATAGATCATTTTAAATAATTATTACAATTTATTTAACAAAAAAAAGTTTAAATTTGAAATGCATAAAAGTACATGTCGGAGCCATAGCCCTCGAGGTCCTTTCCCAATTGCTGTTTCCTTCTCTACTAACATTGCTTCCTGTCATCTCTACACTACACTGTTTCATTTAATAAAGACTAAAATAAGGGCTAAAAAAGTATATTATCAAAAAATGTAAGACAATATGGTTCTACAAACACCGCAGACTGAACTCCCTGATTCTCTCACACTGACAAAGTGTTGTTGTTAGGATATGAAATTGCAATTTGGTGGATGATTCAGATGTTATCCCCTGAAGGTAATGTATCTGTCTCATTAGTTTTAAGTCCTAATGTGGTTCTACAACCCAGTGCAATCCTGTTGTAAGCTTTTTGAGCCTGAAAGCCCTCAGTACAGTCTCTTCTCTCTCAGCTGTCACTCACCCACTGGAGCTTTCTGATCGGTGAAGATCACGGTATGGTTTGTGCCGTCAGTGTTGGCCATGCTGATGTTATCGCCATCAGTCCAGTAAAGCTTCCTGGACAGTTCAAGAAAAGACATAAGAATAACTGTTAAATTGTTAGTAATATTTCAAGATGAAAACTTACTGGACTGAAAGGTATAGGTTTACTTATTATCCATATATCTTTTTTATATGTTCAAATGTTAGTACTAAATATGATACATCAGGCTTTTGAAGAAGGTTTATTTGTTCATCTCTCAATCATCATTGTATTGCATTGCATTATATGTTTTAAAACTACAGAGCTTTGATAATAAAACTAAGCATTTAAATACTGTATCTTACGAAGACAAATTATTGGCAGATATAGAGACGGAGATATTTATATGCAGTTTATGTAAAGATCTCATTGATTTACATTACAATCAGAATTCATCTTACTTTTTGTCAATATAAATATCAACATCTGCACCAAATTGTGTGGTTTTGCTCAGTTTGGGCCTCTGAATAAAACTGTTTTTCTCCTTGATCATGAGCTCCATGTTGTCCTATATCAAAATATATCAGCAATATTTTGTCTAAAGGTTCAAAACTATTCCATAAAAATAAAATAAATCTGACTATTGTTTCATATGCCAGGGCTTACAGCAGGGTTTAAGCAGTTTATATCCTTCATCAAACACTCAACTTAATTAACCAGAATCAAATTGAAATTTCAATATGGCCTTGACTGGTGTCACGGTTTTGGTCTATGTATTTTGGGACTCTTTCTGTTCTGTTTAGTTCCTGTTTCCTTGGTTGTCATAGTTATTCATTGTTTAATTGATTAGAGCCTCCCCTATCCCTCATTGTTACTGTGTATTTAAAACTTCAGTTGTCTTCTATTCTTTGTTTTTGAAGTTTTGTGCTGGTGTTTCTATGTATAGTTTCGAGTGTTTATTGAATGTTATTTCATCGTTAATCTGCGTCAATCATCTTTGTCTGGATTATCAAGTCAAGCCAGCGCGTGATTTATCTTGATCTAATTATTTAATCAGCATGTGCTGAGCACTTCAAAGTGAATGTGTTTCTACTGTGAATGAATCAGTGAACAAATCATTGTAAATGAATATTTTAAATGAGCGAATGGTTCTCTTCACTTTCAAGGGAAACTTTCAAGAGATTTCTGGGTTACCACATAAATATTTTAATTAATTACAGTCATAAATTATAAAACGGCTATTGGGTATGTGCCATTAAGAATTATTACAAACTTGCATGTGGAACATGCAGATGTCTTTTTTTCAAACTATGGGTTTGAGTTTCACTCAATTGTTTTATTTCCTTATGCGCTTCATTTCCACTAGCATGGAAGACGGTAATGAAGGACGATGACAAAAAGCAGTTTGGGCACTTTAACTAAATAAATATATGCCCTGCGGGTTTAATATATATATGCGCTTTATTTATCTACATGTGTGTAGGTTACATGCGTCTCAGAGCGGCTCCTTTCACAGTAAATGCTGCTCCACATCAACTGTTATCATTAACATTCATGGAGCGAATAAACTCCATCGCTGCATATGCTGTGAGTTTGGTTTGCTTATAAAGTTAATCTGGGAATGCAACATGTGCCATTTCATTAGAGTTGTAAGGTAAATCATTTATAAACCTACGCCAACACAGAAGAATACGTCAATATCTTTCTAAATATGCAAACTGTTCATCGCGATTCCAAAATAAAAGTTTAAACCCTTATTCTGAGTTTGCATGTTTTGATGTCCACATGTTCTTTTTTTAGATTAAGTAAACATTTGAATTAAATGTTGTTTGGCCAATATTAAACAAGGATTTGATCTGCTGTAAAGTGCAACAACACCACGCTATTGACACCCTCTGCAGGCCTTTGTTATAATGCATAATGTACATAAGATGATTGTTACAATACATAATATACATAATATATACAACAAAAACAGTGTTGTTCTATAAAATCATATGATTACTTGCTTTTGATACTTTATTTCCGATTAATCGTCAAAATAATCGACCGATTAGTCGATTACCAAAATAATCATTAGTGACAGCCCTAAATAATTTATCTATGCATATCATTATTATATCTTGTAATCTTGAATCATAATAACTTCCTCTCCCTCTTTCAGCATCTCTTCTCTTCTCTAATGACGAGGGCGGGGCAACCTGTCACTCACATGATTTCCACCAATAGCAAACCACAACCAAGTCAAGTCAAGTCAAGTCAAATATATTTATATAGCGCTTTTCACAATACAGATTGTATCAAAGCTGCTTCACAGTATCAATCAAAACAACTTAACAATGTTTCTTTATTACTGGAAAAAAAAAGACAATGGTATGATTTGTTAATTAATTTGAATATCCCCAACTGAGCAAGCCAAAGGCAACAGTGGCAAGGAACCGAAAAACTCCATCCAGTGACCTAACGGTGTCCTAAAACTCCATCAGATGACCGAATGGAGAAAAAAAAACCTTGGGAGAACCCAGGCTCAGTCGGGGGCCAGTTCTCCTCTGGCGTTTATGAACTAGAGGCCGAATTTACAGTAACTGTAAGATAAAAAATTTATATGAATGCCTGGCTAAATAGATGCGTCTTCAGTCTAGTTTTAAACTGGGAGAGCGAGTCTGAGCAACGAACAATATCAGGAAGGCTATTCCAGAGCTTCGGAGCTAAATGTGAAAATGCTCTGCCTCCTTTGGTGGATCTGGATATCCTAGGAATGACCAGAAGCCTCGAATTTAGTGATCTTAAAGAGCGCGATGGATTGTAAGGCGATAAAAGATCCGTTAAATAGACTGGAGCTAAACCATTTAGAGCTTTATAAGTCAACAGCAATATCTTGTAATTAATGCAGAACTTTATAGGTAACCAATGAAGTGATGATAAAATCGGTGTTATATGATCATATTTTCTTGTAAGAACTCTAGCGGCTGCATTTTGGACTAACTGTAGCTTGTTTATTGAAGATGCAGGACAACCAGCTAATAAAGCATTACAGTAATCTAGTCTCGAGGTCATGAATGCATGAACTAACTTTTCTGCATCAGAGACTGATAGCATATTACGTAGTTTAGCAATGTTTCTAAGGTGGAAAAAGGCTGTTTTTGTAACATATGAAATATGCTTTTCAAAAGACAGGTAGCAGTCTAATGTAACACCTAGGTCTTTTACTGTAGCGGATAAAGTAACAGGGCATCCTACTATGTTAAAGTCGTGCTGTGAAAGGTTTTGTGGACGGTTTTTAGAACCGATAAGTATTACCTCTGTCTTGTCTGGATTTAATAAAAGAAAATTACGCGTCATCCAATCTTTTAAATCTTTAACACAATCTGTCAATTTGGATAATTTAGCGTATTCATCTGGCCGTGATGAAATATATATTTGAGTGTCATCAGCATAACAATGGAAACTAATTCCATGTTTCCTTAGAATATTACCAAGTGGCAGCATATATATTGAGAATAATAAAGGGCCTAACACAGATCCCTGCGGCACTCCATAGTTTGCCGAAGTTATGATCGATTTTTCTCCATTTAAGTAGACGAAATGGTAGCGGCCAGATAAGTATGACCTGAACCAGCTTAATGCTTGTCCTTGAACACCAGTGTAATTTTCTAGTCGATCTAAGAGTATTGTGTGATCTATAGTGTCGAACGCAGCACTAAGATCAAGTAAAACTAGTACTGAGATACAGCCTTGGTCCGAAGCTAAAAGTAAATCATTTGTGATTCTAACAAGCGCAGTTTCAGGGCTATGATGTGGCCTGAATCCAGACTGAAACTTTTCATAGATGTCGTTTTCTTGCAAGAAAGAGCCGAGTTGAGCGGACACAACTTTTTCTAATATTTTTGACATAAATGGAAGATTCGAAATGGGTTTGTAATTTGCTAGGTTATTTGGATCTAATTGTGATTTCTTAATAAGAGGTTTTATAACTGCCAGCTTGAACGTTCTTGGAACATGACCTAAAGATAAAGATGAGTTAATAATATTGAGAAGAGGCTCTTCCACTATAGGTAACACTTCTTTCAGTAGTTCAGTTGGTATAGGATCTAATAAACATGTTGTTGTTTTAGATGAAGTGATAAGTTTATTTAACTCTTTTTGTTCTATGGTTGTAAAGCATTGTAATTGTTCTTGCGGGGTGATAATTGCGGCTGAATTATAAGGCGCGAGCAAAGATTGAACGTTTACGATTTTGATTCTGATGCTTTCAATTTTCTCGGTGAAGAAGTTCATGAAATCATTACTACTAAACTGTAACAAGGTATTTTGTTCTGACGACGTCTGTTTATTTGTTAGTCTAGCCACGGTATTAGAGATCCTCCGATCAGCATTTTTGGGGCCGATCACCGATTACCGATCACCAAAATCATGATCTGCCGATTGCCGATCACTGCCGATCACAGAATGGCAGGGGAATGGGAATCTTTTATCTATAATCTAGCAGACTTTGCACCATTTGTAGAAATGTGTTTATTTAATTGTATTTAGAAAATGAGATGTCTTAAGGCTACTGTAGGCCAGCTTTCCCAAATAAGGCAGAGTAACATTAAATTATTCCAAACAAAGAGGGGTCAGGCAGACCAACACACATCAGATCAGCCTAATGGGAGGGGATCAAGTTACACTTAGGCATATTTGGAAATTGTAGCCTCTTAATACACCCACTACATTTACTAATTGTCAACAAAATGTTACTTGTTACACCAAAACTGGCCACTGATAAAAGGACAAAACTATGGCAAGTTTTTTTCTGTTATTATTATGAACGTCTGATGTAGTTGAGCAGAATGCTCTTTTATGAAGTTACTTCATTAAAGGACATATTTAATGAGATTATGCCTGAAAAGGTTTTGGATTTTTTATCATATGTTCATCTAAAAATATATATATATTGTATAAAATGACTTCTTGTTTATATTTGTTTTGTTTTATTGTATTTATATGATATTCGTATTTTTATAACTGAATTTTTGCCATGAAAATAGATTTGAATGCTGACATGGCATTAAATAAAATAATATGAATCTGAATCTGATGTAGTTGAGGAACCAACTACGTCAGATCAAAGAAAATAAAATACCACCACCACTTTTAAAACATCTCGCGGCACGAATGTACCAATACAAATAAATAAAAACATCCCCAGTTAACTCAGAGCATTCATTTTGTTCATTTGTTAAATAAGAGGCGATCTAGCGCTGAACTTTTTTTATCAAGTGATCAAAGTGCTCGTTGCCGCAGCGATCAGTGGCGCAGATACCGCGTTCTGTTGTGGCTCGCGCGGTGCACGGTCTTCACTGCGTTTACACTTGGCATTAACATGCGACCTGTATCCAGATGTTGTCCACATACACATTGAAAAGACAAGTGTAAACGCACATCTGATCGGAATGTTATCCGATCAGCGTGTCCAGGTTCGGAGGTAGTCGAGGACGCATTGTGATCGGATCTCAGTGTAATGTAAACGCAATCCAGCCATCGTGTCTGCATTCACAGGTGGACGTAATTTAAATCCCGCCCAGTCTCCCCGCGTGACTGTCAGAAAATAATGGCCAGACGCAGTTTAGACAAGAAATGAAACTTATTTCAACCTTACAATAAATGTCAATCTTTAAAACAGTTTATTTAGACTTACATGATACGACGTGTGTCATTTTTCATTTTAATTTTGCAACATTATCTGAACGAGGCGATCGCCTGTACAATCACAGTCAGTCATGAAGAGCTGCACGCTGCTTTGCCAGAGGAATAAAAATCGGAATTTGTTTTGTTTTAAATGTTGAATGTTTTTATTGTTTCAGCATGTTTATCAATCTCCCATTTCTGCCAATATAGTCATTGCACGCTATAAGCTTAAACCTAGATGATTTTTGTATGATCAACTCTGGAAGTATTCATTCGTTCAAAAAAATTAATTTGATCTAATTACTGGAGATTGGAAGTAAAATGAGTGAGTCAAAGCAATTGGGACATTGTTTAATTGGTATCATCTTTAGGCTACTCTTAATCTGGTGTCGTGCCACAGAGAATTTAAATATTAAGCAGGAAACAGAAATCCGACCGGTTATCCAGATACAGAGGCTACTTAATGTGAACAAATGTAAACGCCCCATGTCCTGATTGGCTAATGATCCGATCTGCTTGATCCGATCAGCTTGATCGCATGTTAATGCCAAGTGTAAACGCAGCCGCGCGCTTCAATCCGTTGGGAGACTCCCTATTCGTTCCGGTGAAGGAGAACTCATGTTGCCACTGCCAAGCTCCACTCTGCTGTTGTGTGCCTGTGCGCCACGCATGCAGGTGGGAAAAAGTCGCGCGAGTAATTTACGTCACGTGATCGGCTTTTTTGATCGGCGCTTTTGGGGTTCGCCGATCAATCTATTTTTAGCCAATATCGGCCGATCATGATCGGCGTCCGATCAATCGGAGCATCCCTACACGGTATTAAATAAAAACCTTGGATTATTTAGGTTGTTTTCTATTAATTTGCTGAGGTGCTCAGCCCTGGCCGTTTTAAGGGCCTTTTTTATAACGTGACATACTGTCTTTCCACGCGATTCTAAAGACCTCTAAATTAGTTTTTTTCCATTTACGCTCTAAATTACGGGTTTCTCTCTTTAAAACATACGTAGTATTATTGTACCATGGTGCTATACTTTTTTCTCTGACCTTTTTTAATCTAATGGGTGCAACAATATCCAATGTTCTAGAGAGAATGGTGCTCATAGTGCCAGTTTGTTCGTTTAGTTCATCTGTTTGTTTGGGTTCAGGCAGCAGCTGAATGAGAAATGAGAAATGATCTATGATGGATGGACAAATTGTTCTACCTGGTCGATAACGTGGCGCAGCATGACATATTACAGCAGTCCGTAATATGCAAGTTACCATGTAATGGTCAGTGACATCATCACTTTGTGGAATGATATCTATATCGGTTGGATCGGTTCCATATGATATAATTAAATCGAGTGTATGATTAAGACGATGAGTTTGTCCGGTGACGTTTTGCTTGACCCCGAAGGAGTTTAATAAATCTGTAAACGCAGCCCCTAACGCATCATTTAAATTATCTACGTGTATGTTAAAATCTCCAACAATTAATGCTTTATCTACGTTGACCAAAAGATCTGATAGAAAGTCAGCAAACTCCTTTAGGAAAGGGCCCTGGAGGTCTATATACGGTAGCCAATGCTAGAGATAATAGGGATTTTTTTCTTACATCTAAGAGCGTAACATTTAGCACAAGCACTTCAAACGAATTAAAACTATGACGAGTTTTCTGAGTAACATTAAGGATATCTCTGTAGATTGTTGCAACACCGCCGCCACGACCGATCAGACGGGGCTCATGCTTATAACAGTATCCTGGCGGAGTAGACTCATTTAGACCGAAATAATCATTTGGTTTAAGCCAGGTTTCAGTAAGGCACAGAACATCGAAATTATTATCTGTGACCATTTCATTTACAATAACCGCCTTAGGTGTGAGCGATCTAATGTTTAGAAGACCTAGCTTTAGAAATTGTTTTTGTTCACTAATAGCGAGATTTTTTGTTTTAATAACAATTAGATTTTTTCTAGATCCCGCAGTAGATTTATTATTTGATCTTAGTAAACGAGGAATAGACACAGTTTCTATGCAATGTTCTACACTAGTATTAATATCAATTAAATTGGTGCAGTAGAGACTGTGATTTGGATTTTTGGTTACTAGTCAAACGGTATTTAACATCTTGGAGATGTTATCCGACAGAAGATCTGCCTCGATTCTACTTGGGTGTAAGCCATCAGCGCGGAAGAGCCTTGGTCGCTCCCAAAACAGATTCCAATTATTTACAAAGAGCAGTTTCTGCTCATTGCACCATGACAATAACCATTCATTTAGCGCGAATAATCTACTGAACTTTTCATGCCCTCGTCGGTACGTAGGAAGCGGTCCAGACACAATAATCGATGTTTCAGGCGATGTGCTGCGTACCGTATCGAGTCTTTCTTCAGAACCTCCGTCTGTCGCAGCCTAATGTCGTTAGCTCCCGCGTGCAGCACAACAGCTCCGACGCGCTCGTCACCGTTCAAGATCTCAGTTACCCGCGCAGTGATATCGAGAACACGAGCACCAGGAAAGCAGTGACTGTGCACCTTACTTTTACCTAACGTAGCGTGGACGTGTCGGACGGTGGAATCGCCGATGATCACAGCATCGCGTTCCGTTTCACGAAGAGGGGAGAAGCGGTTCTGAGTGGAGATCTCGAAAACCGGGAGGGGCGAAAAAATTCTTGTCCTGGCTCACGGCTTCCGCGGAACCACCCAGGCTTCGTAGTGGTGTGTTGGAGCCGGAGTGAATGAAACCATGGCTGATCGTGACCTGGACGCTCGGGACCAATGCTGAGAAACGCACGGAGTAGATGAGGTCGGCGCCAGCGGGTTACTAACGTTAATCACTGATCCGTGTGCATCAGCGTGTGATGTTTCAAGAGCTAAACGCCGGTCTCTCAGCTCAGCTTGTCTCTCTAGAAGGTCACGGATCTGCTTTTCTACAGCTTTTAATTCAGACTGAACCGCGAGCAAATCAGATTTGTTCTCATCTACACCAAAAGGTAGATAATTGAACCATCCAATCAATTCCCCACAGACAAAATCAAGCCCTGCCCACATCCAGAATCCGTTTCGCTCTGAAATACGTCACAATAGGGAGAAAAGGCTAGCGCAACTTCTGTTTCATGCCTGCTGACTGTAATGGTTGTTCAGATTAAAATGAAAGTTTTTTTTTTCATGCAAAATGAGTGTCAAATGCACAGATCCATGTCTGATATGGGCTACATTTAAAAACTCTTATATCAAAGTTGGAATGTTGCCTCTTAATGTTTTTGCTGCAAATTATATATATATTTTTTAGGGCTGGGCAAGTTAACGCATTATTATCGCGTTAACGCATTTATTAATTAATGCCGACAATTTTTTTATCGCACGTTAACGCAGTTTTTTTTATTATTATTATTTTGAAAGTCCGTTGCTCACTGGCTCTGAATACACATAGGCCTACAGTCAAACCATGATCACAGGAGGGGTGGGATGTTGGTCAGCCAGCAAATAACCCACCCAAACAAGCAGTGGAGAGAGGCAGGTTCTCTCTGGTGAACAGTTAAAGGGTTGCGCTCCGCGAGTGAATGACAGGCGCTCTATGGATAGTACCTATAAAACCTACGGTTAGATACCGACTATTTAGATTCTGGAAACTCACTAACAGCGAGCCGAGGATCAGTCTCTCTTCTAATGATTGGTGCTGCGCGTCCTTTATAAAAAGTTATAGACAATTCAACTTCGGCAACGAGCGGGCACGGGCGCGTGCGTGAGGCGAGCATGACCGCAACAGTTTCACAGGAACGCACCCGCTTGTCGCTGCACCTTGTGCTCGACCACTTCACCTCACTCTTGGCTGATTTATACTTCTGCGTCGGACTTACGCCGAAGACAATACGCTATAGACTACGCGTTGGTTTTCATTTATATCTCTGCGTCGTTGTCCGCGTTGACGCGCAATTACACATGCACAGGGAGCATGTGAAACCCGGGGAGCGGTTGTAGCAATCACAGCGCTTGCGGTACGCGTAGAATTGACGTTACATTTTTGGAGAGGTGCACGTCAGGGTACGCCGAAGTGTACGCGCGCTACACAGCAACAGCGTGAGTATAAAGTATAAATTGTTTTTTTTACTCTGTTTAATGTAATCTTACGTGGGAAACCATGGCATGACCAAACCTAAGCTACTATAAGTAACGTTGGTCGACTTATATAGTAGTGATCATGACCTCTGACTACTACATAGACTGTTTCTGCTGCTCCCTGATAAAAGATACCTGTTGATACCTGTTCAGAAAAAAAACAAGAAAACTGGACTCGTTTTAACAAACTAGATAAAAGGTAATGCCCTGGCAGTGGCAAATAGCTTTGTTTAAATATTTGATTTGATTACATTAATGTTTAAGTTGAGATTTGAGATTACTGTGTAAAGGGAATACTGCTTGTATAAAATCACCTTATTTGTTTAAAGTTATTGCACTTTTGTGTATATAGCAGTACATTTAAATCAAAAGTGCGCAATACACTACTTTAGAAGTCATTATTCAATTTTGCGCATAACAATGCGATTAATCGCGATTAAAAATTTTAATCGTTGCCCAGCACTAATATTTTTCTTTTTCATGAAAAAACCCCCCAGTGCAAATGGACAATATCCTAAAGCCTGTACTCTATGTCATGATGTCACCTAGTAAAACATAAACATGAGCAAACAAGAGTGCATGTGGTTGCATCCTGTTATGCATCTATGTTTCTGCCTTTAGGAAGTAAAGCGTGTAGGAGGGCAGGGTTGCGTGTGTAAATGTCTCAAGTGTTTATTGCACGAGTGCGCTCACCCCAGTATAGGATGCAGCACGAGGCAATGGGGCTTGTCCAGGCCTTGAATAACAGCGTTTTTGAAGGAGCCATCCAGTCTGGCCACGTTGATCTGTTTCTTATTGCCGTCATAGCTGGTCCAGAAGAGATTGCGTGAAACCCAGTCCACCGCCAGACCATGTGCGTTGGGAATATCTGATCACACGCAAAATAACCATTTCCAGATATTAATTGTTTAAATCAATATAATCAGATGAAAGACACAGAAATCAAATAATTCGCATTCAGTGCATTTCCACAGGGATAAACATCTGGACAAACAGAAAGACGGATGGTAAAGTGTGAGTCATTATTTCATCATAAAACCCAACATGTCTGTAATTTGGTTTTGAGGGCTGTGCTAATTTTACTTAAACAGCACTCACTAAAAAACTTTCGACTGTAAACACGACAGTAGTTCTGCACTGTAAACAATGACCAAGATTCTTATACACACAATAACAAGATTTCAACAACAACATCCTGATATTCTAAAGCCTTATGTGAACTCAGAATAGAATTATCAGATACTCTCAATGGGGTAGTTCAGCCAAAAATATACGTTAAGTGTTATTCTAACAACCTTAATTTATATGAATTTCTGTTTTCAATGAGTCTGTATAAAGTCATAATAACATTTTTATAATTCTCATATCAAGTATCTGCTGTGGCATTTAAAATTGTGACATTTATATAGTCTAGTAATATCTAGTAAATTCATCCACTAGCAAAAGAAATTCCCATATTATACCAACATAGTAAAAGAGAAGAAATAAAACCAGTTTTAACTGTTATTTTCTGCTGTACATGTGCATCTGCTTTTATTCCAGTCAAGTTGATGAATGTTGTACCTGCAGACACCACTGTCTCTATTCCTGTGCCGTTGATGAAGGCCCTCTTGATGGTCTGAGTCCGAACATCCGACCAATAGATACGCTTCTCCAGAGCGTCGTAATCCACAACCGTGACGTTGTCGATGTCAGGGACGGTGAAGGAGATGATGTAGTTGTAGTATGGATTATAGATGTCCACTCCTCTTATCTCAATCTGACGAGCGTACAGTAAGAACTGACGCGACTCTGGAAGAGAGACAGAGACACCTGTCATGACTGGAGACAAAAAGGGAGACAAATCGAACCGGACAAAAGGTCACTGGAATAAAAATTCCCCAAGGAAATTAATTTAAATGCGAAGATCCATTCACATTTACAAGTACCTTTTCTGTTGAGTTTACCGAAATTTCCTTCAACCCTAAAAAAAACCTGTGAAAAATCAATACAGAAACTTCCTTCATATTAACACAGTACATTCTTAGGGTGTGGTTGGAGTTTATATGGGACAGCAGAGAAAAACGGACTCTCTTGAAACTGCATATTTAAAGAAAAGTTCAAAGTTCAAGAGAAATTTATTCTGACACGTATATGCGCAATAGACTTCGACTGTAAGTCTATTTTCTTCAATAATCAACAGTAGGTTAGGCTGCATGAGAGAGATGCCAAGATAGCGATCGTTCAGCCAAAGCAACAAAAGAAAAAACATTTTTCACCAAAAATTTAAATTTTGTCATCATTAACTCACGGTCATGTTGTTCTAAACCCATATGACTTTCTTAATTTTATAAATCATAGAATACTATATTTCACTATTTAAAGGGGCATTCGGCAACTATTTCAACTTAATAAAACCGTTTAGAAATCATTTGGATGGTTTAATAACCTGTTCTGGTGAGAATGGTGACTTTCCCCGCTCCCCCCAGCGTTCCCAGGCGGAAAACCAACCTTGCAACATGGGGACTAACGTCCAGGTAAATTGGAAATAGGAAGTCTCGTGAGAAGCGAGAACGAGCGAGAAACACAAACTGCTTTACGGCAATTCGACATAAACACACACGCTGTCCTCAATGTGTGTGATGTATTACCCACCTCGGTAGACACACTCCACATGATAAAGTTGGCCGGCTCCGATAAAAACAAATGCACATGAGCAGCGGTAGAAAGGGGGAGGAGGGGCCGCAAGTGAGTTTTTTTACGACATTGTTGTGAAATATACGCCTCACAGCTGTAAGGGGAGCTCGTTGAGAAAACATGCGACAACAAAAGTGAAAATCAGCGAAGAAATAGCTAGAGTTTCTGAATGCCCCTTTAAACAAATATTAGGATTTATTAAAAAAATAAACAAATGTATTAAATTATTATCTTGCTCTTCTACATACTATATAATGAAAGTGAATGGTGACTGGAGCAAATATCACCATAAAAGCAACATAAACATGCCATAAAAAATTGACCTATAGTATAAAATAGATTTAAAGAATCTAAATATAGCAAGCAAGTTTGTATGAATTAACTTTATACTGCTTTATAATGCTTTCCATGCAATTTTTGGAGCTCCACTCCCATTTCACTTTTATTGTATGGAAAAGAGCAGCATGAACATTCTGCAAAGTATATGGATAACACATTATTTTGATTGTCCACTTGACTACTAACTATAAGTAACTTTGCAACTACATGTCAACTAGCAGTTATTAGAGTATTAGTAGACTGTCTGCTTAATATCTGATAATACTTTATTTTTAAGCTCCTCAGCAGACATTCTAATGATTATAAGTAACTTTGCAACTACATGTCAAATTATTCTACTAACCCGAACCTAACAGTCTACTAATACTCTAATGAGAGCTAGCTGACACGTAATGAAAGTGAGTTGACAAACTGACGAGACTCAGCACAGATTCTGTCAGGATGTAAATGAATATGAAGATGATAACCGGTCTGTTGTGCCGCTGGCTCAAGCTCTAGTTCGTACCGTAGCAGGTGTGGTTGTCTTCACTCAGTCTCATGAGGTGAGGACAGGCGCAGGAGAACGTCTGATTATAGTTGATCAAGCACAGGTGAGAACATGGACCCAAACCACCGTTAGCAGCACACGGGTTCGGCGCTGGAGAGAGAGATAAAGAGGAGGTGAAGTATTGAGCTTTATTGTGTCATTGCTACATTCAAATTCATGGCCAAGAAACCAAACCAGCTGAGACACTGATGACAGACTGATATGTCGGATACTGACCAATGTTTGACTTTGTCAGATATGAATCTGCGCATACTTGGCTGATTTAAGATATATATATATATATATATATATTGAGAGAGAGAGAGAGAGAGAGAGAGAGAGAGAGAGAGAGAGAGAGAGAGAGAGAGAGAGAGAGAAGAGAGAGAGAGAGAGAGCGAGAGAGAGAAGAGAGAGAGAGAGAGAGAAAGAGAGAGAAGAGGAGAGAGAGAGAGAGAGAGAGAGAGAGAGAGAGAGAGAGAGAGAAAGAGAGCGAGAGAGAGAAGAGAGAGAGAGAGAGAGAAAGAGAGAGAGAGAGAGAGAAGAGGAGAGAGAGAGAGAGAGGAGACAGAGTGACGTGATCTGAGAAGCCATGATCTCCATGAGCTCTTAGATTTTCTTCTTTGTTTGCTATTTTGAGAAAAGAAATATACCGAAAATCTACAAAATCTAGAAGAATACCACATACAGACGTGAACTTTGATGAAAAGAACCCGGAAAATACAGCTTTTTTATTTTTAAACACAAATAATCAACGCAGAGGATCAGAAGATCAGACTTCTAGCAACAGGCCTGCTGGAAAATTGGAGGGAAAGTTTAAAACTGGAAAAGAACCACCGATTCACAGAGGGAGAAGCAGTGAGTACGACTAAAACTGCTCTGGAAATCTTTTTTTCGGCTTGTTTGCTTATTTTTTCCAAATATAAGGGCATGAAATTGATCTTTTAATATTTTTATAAGCTAAAAATGCTAAAAAGCTAAAGCTATGGCTAGCCCACACTCTGGCGTTCCTCAATGTATCAATTCAACTGAGGCAGAGAGAATCAGCCAATCAGAGCAGCAGCTGCAATCAGCCCACTGCCATATGCAGATGAGCTCCCCCCTCACCACCATACAGTATCCCTCTGAGGTGAAATCTGACACCGCAAGAAAAACCTACAAGCAGAAACTTCTGACAAACAACCCTGAGACTCTGTTTGCAGACCTGTTCAAAACAGGAGAAGTCTGCAACCTCATTTTCTTCTCTGATCACCCCAGAGCCTGGCATAAAGCCATCATCCACCATTACCCCTCTGTAAAGAAAGAAGGCATCTGTAATGGCTGGAAAGTCAAAATCAGAGAACCACACGACCCTGACAGCACAGTAATAACTGTGGACATCTATAAAAATGGCACAGTCATGGTACAGGGGGACCTGAAATTATTCCAGGCAGACTACAGAACAATAGGTGAAATTATGAAACATGAAAAAGCTGTACTATCTGAAGGCTTGTCATCTGATCAGAATCCACCGAACAGTACCTCAGATCTCAGAGCCACTCCTGCAGAAACTGTTGAGCACACCTCACCCTCCCTGCTCAAAGCTATACCTCTCCTACAGGAGCACTTTACCAAGCTGCAGATGGAGATGGTGCAGCTCAGAGAAACTGTGCTGAGACAGCAGCCGTCAGACACATGTGCAGCTCATACTGAACTCCAGCAGAACACAGAGCACTTAACACAGAGACTGTCAGCCCTCATACAGCAAATGAGACAGCTTCAGACAGAGAAGAACAGCTATCAGTGTGAGCTGACCGCACTGAGACTGCAGCTAGAGGACAGAGAACAGTCCACACTAGAGATGAGGCAGCAGCTGAGAGAGATACAGGAGGAGAGAGAGCAGCAGAGCAGTGAGATCCAGGCCCTGAGAGAGCAGCTGAGTGAGCTCCTCCTGGCCAGAGCAGAACCAGAGCAGACCCACCGAGCTCAAATACTGCCCTCCACCTCAGAGTCGCCGAACACAGGGAGTCAACACCCACCAGTCAGCGCTGAGAGACCCGACCCAGACCGCTCACAGCCATCACAGCGTCCCCTGCCAGACTCCACAGCACAGCAGCATCAGCCCTCGTCTCACAGCAGCCCAGCACCAACCAGCACAGAGGAACCTGAAATAGCTCTACTCATCGATTCAAACGGTAAATTCATCGATGTAAAGAAACTTTTCCCCCAACACAGAGCTGTTAAATTCTGGTGTCCCACCACTGACAAAGCCCTGGAGCTCCTGACAGAGTCCCAAATAGGCCGGCCCAGCCACATCATTATCCACACGGGCACCAACGACCTGCGGAGCCAGCAGGACCGAGTGTCTGACTCCCTGAGAGCTGTCGTGGAAAAAGCTAGACAAACTTTCCCCAACTCTAAAATCATCCTGTCCACTCTACTCCAGAGGAGAGATTTCCATCCCAACACAATAAATAAAATAAACTCCAGCATCTCTAGACACTGTGCCCTCCTGCCCAACGTCCACTTGGCCCATCATCCAGACCTGGACACTGAATGTCTATACGACCACGTCCACCTTTATAAGAACCTGGTACACATCCTCGCATAGAGACTCAAAGATGTCACTCTAAACAGGACCAACCAGACCAGCCCCAGGTGGAGCAGAACCAGCCCGAACCCAGTCAATCCATTGAGACACACTCCAGCAAACTACATCCCAGCCCACAGCTCATCTAGAGCCCCGAGCGGAGCAGCACCCAGAGCACCACCCAGAGCCCCACCCAGAGCACCACCCGGAGCACCACCCAGAGCCCCACCCAGAGCCCCACCCAGAGCAGCACCCAGAGCCCCACCCAGAGCCCCACCCAGAGCACCACCCAGAGCACCACCCAGAGCCCCACCCAGAGCCCCACCCAGACAGGACCCCTACAGACTGTCCTACAACAGCCCCACAGCTGAACCCTACAGACCGAGACCGTCCTACAACAGCCCCACAGCTCCAGCAGCTGAAGCCCGTCCACAGCAGAGCCCGGCCCAGTCCAGCAGACCGAGCTACGCCCAAGCTGTCAGCGGAGGAGCAGGCCGAGCTAATGCTAAACTCCACGACATCCAACACATGCTGAGTATCATCTGCTCTCACCTACTAACACACAGTGGACAGTGGTAAAAAAAAAAAAAAAAAACACACACACACACAACCTACCTAAGTCTGTGGTATTAATGTACATTTAATATGGAATTGTTAATGTTTTGAGTTCCTAACATAACTTTACTTCCATCATTCATTGCTTTAATTTAATCTATTTTAATTTTGCATCATTTCTCTTTTCTCAAAATAGCAAACAAACCATACACATTATTTTAAACGTTTATGATGAAATCACTTAGTTTTTCTACGTGGAATATTCAAGGTCTAACCTCCTCAGTCTTTGGCCTAAAAAGTAGAAATTCTGATTTTATGAAAGAACTTCAAGACCTAGATGTCATCGTCTTACAGGAAACCTGGTGTAGAGGAGATGCGGTCACTGGCTGTCCCTCAGGATACAGAGAAATAATATTACCATCAGTCAAATTCACATCGGTCACACAAGGGAGAGACTCGGGAGGGATGATAATATGGATCAAATCTGAACTGGCCATAGATTTAATCAAAAGAGAACAGCACCACCTGTGGCTAAAAATACAAAAAGGAATGATATCAGCATCTAAGCCGGTTTTCCTTTGTGCAATTTACATTCCACCCCTCGAGTCTCCGTATTTCCAAGAGGAAACTTTCCAAAACATAGAGAGAGAAATCAGCAATTTCCAGGCCCAGGGAAATGTGCTGCTTATGGGTGATTTAAACGGTCGAACAGGAAAAGAATTAGATTTCTTAGAATCGCACGGTACCAGATTCATCACTGGCAATAACGACCTGTACCCTTCTTACCCTAGCAGGCAAAACTGCGATCAAACCGTGAACGGTCACGGACGGCAGCTACTGCAGCTCTGCCGAGGACTGGCTCTGTACATCGTCAACGGAAGACTGCGAGGAGACTCTCTCGGCCGATACACCTACAGCTCAGCTCTTGGTAACAGCACTGTAGATTATGCCATCACAGATCTAGATCTTTCCTCTCTGAGAGCATTCACAGTCAAACCCCTAAAACCTTTCTCAGACCACAGCCAAATCACCCTCTATATAAAGCAATCTGAAACATCACCCAAACCAATTAGGACCCCATATCAAATGAGCAAAATAATGTCTTTCAAATGGACTGAAAACAGTGGCACTAATTACAGCACTGCTGTTGAATCTTCAGAAATACAATCCCTCATACATTCATTCCAAATACAGGAATACCCTAAAAACCAATTCGGCATCAATCAAGAAGTACAAGATCTAAACAACATATTCTACAAAACAGCACAAAAAAGTAATTTGTCAATTGTTAAACCAAAGAAAAAATATTTAGATACAGACAAATGGTTTGATTTGGATTGTAAGGCTCTGAGAAAAAACCTCAGAAATTTATCAAACCAAAAACACAGAAAACCAGATAATTCGGACCTCCGCCTTCTTTACTGTGAGGCATTAAAACAATATAAAGCCACACTCCGGCAGAAAAAAGCACAGTTTTTGCAAAACCAGTTTGAAGAAATTGAAAAATGTATAAACTCACACAAATTTTGGGATAAATGGAAATTGTTATACAAACCAAATCGAGAAGTTCTGGCAATCCAAGACGGGGAGAAGTGGAAAAACCCCTTCCAAGAATTATACAGCCCAAGTGAAATTCAAAATTATAAACAAAATGAAATAATTAATAAACTAGACAATTTGGAAAGATCAATTAAAGAAAATCAAAACCCTTTAGATTTCCCCATAACAATGAAAGAATTGGAAGAAAAATTAGGAGTCCTTGAGCCCAAGAAAGCCTGTGGTGTCGACAGCATCCTGAACGAGTTGCTGAAACACACAGACCAAAGCTTCAAACTGGCCATGCCGAAACTGTCCAACGATGTTCTGTGTGTAGGGTTCTTCCCTGAGATCTGGAACAAGGGCCTCATCAGCCCCATCCACAAGAACGGAGACAAATTAGACCCCAACAACTACCGAGGCATCTGTGTGAACAGTAACCTGGGGAAGGTTCTCTGCAGCATCTTAAACTCCAGACTTTTAGACTTCCTTATGAAGCACAATGCCTTGAGTAAATGCCAAATTGGCTTTCTTCCAAAATGTCGCACATCCGACCACATTTTTACATTACAAACACTATTTGACAAATATGTACATCAAAACAAAGGACAAATTTTTGCTTGTTTCATTGATTTCAAGAAAGCCTTTGATTCAATCTGGCATGAAGGACTATACCTAAAACTTATCGACAGTGGAATAGGGGGGAAATTCTATGATTTGATCAAATCGATGTACACAGCCAGCCAATGCGCTGTTAAAATTGGAAACCAAAGAACCGAGTTTTTCCCCCAGGGGCGCGGAGTGAGACAGGGCTGCAGTTTAAGCCCCACCCTCTTCAACATTTACATCAACCAATTAGCCGATACGTTAGAACATGCTCCCTTTCAAGGTCTCACTCTACACGACACAGAGATAAAGTGTCTTCTATACGCAGATGACCTGGTCCTCCTGTCGCCCACTAAAGACGGGCTTCAGGACAGCCTGGATCTGCTGGAGGATTACTGTCAGTCCTGGGCCCTGACCATCAACCTCCAGAAAACTAAAGTCATGATGTTCCAGAAACGCTCCAGATCTCAGGGACCAACACACACATTCACACTATCACACAGAACCATTGAGAGCACAAAAACATACACTTACCTCGGCCTGAAAATAACTCCAACTGGCAACTTTACTTTGGCTGTGAATGAACTCAAAGAGAAAGCTCAAAGGGCTTTCTATGCCATAAAAAGATCAATCAAAATTGACATCCCAATCCAAATTTGGCTCAAACTTTTCAAATCAATAATTGAACCAATTGTTTTATATGGCAGTGAAGTGTGGGGTCCTTCTATCAAATTTGATTTTTTAAATTGGGAAAAACATCCAATTGAAACTCTACATTTAGATTTCTGTAAACGAATACTCAAAGTCCAAAGGAAAACACCAAACAACGGATGCAGGGCAGAATTAGGCCAATACTCTCTCCTTCTAAACATCCAAAAAAGAGCCATCAAATTCTGGAAACACCTAAAAACAAGCGACCCCAACACATACCATTACAAAGCCCTAAAACACCAAGAGCTGTGCGTAACGAGGAGTCCCCTGTGTCAGCTGGTGCTGAGACTGACTGAGCTCACACCTGCAGAGATCAGCTCACCTCAGCACACACACACACTCACACACATTCGGCCCGCACAAATTATCACCACAGAACAAGACAAGTACATCACCCATTGGACAAACACCATTAAAAACCAACACAAACTGGAATGTTATTCGGCACTAAATCGAGAGTACACTGTTGCGAACTACCTGAGCACAGGGAGTGATGTGAGACTCAGGAAAACACTGACGATGTACAGACTCAGCGAGCACAGCCTGGCCGTAGAGACGGGCCGGCGCAGGCAGACCTGGCTCTCCCGTGAGGACAGACTCTGCTCGCACTGCATCCTGGGAGTGACGGAGACCGAGCTGCACTTCCTCACAGAATGCCCAAAATATAAACACATCAGAGACCACTATTACCCCAAAATTAATAACATATTTCCCCAATTTAACACCTGTAATCCAACCCAAAAACTCAGTTTCATTCTTGGCGAAGAAGCCAAATGCTCAAATATAGCTGCAAAATTTGTAGCATCCTGAAACCACCGACCAGAAACCAGCAAACATCCAATAAACACACACTCACTCACAGCCTAAGACCTACACACACACTCACTCACAGCCTAAGACCTACACACACTCACTCACTCACAGCCTAAGACCTACACACACTCACTCACTCACAGCCTAAGACCTACACACACACACTCACAGCCTAAGACCTACACACATGTATATGTTCAATTCCAAGTTCAGTGTTCGTTTGTTTTTTGCTTGTTTTTGTTTTGTACATAGATGTTTTCTAAATCCTTTATATTTTATTTATTAATCTTTGTTTATTTTATTATTATGGTTTTATGCTATCAGTATTATTATTTTGTGTACTAAATGTTCTAAATCATTTTCTATGTTGTTTAGATGCTTTGGCAATACAAAATGTATTTTTTTGTCATGCCAATAAAGCTTTCTGAATTGAATTGAATTGAGAGAGAGAGAGAGAGAGAGAGAGAGAGAGAGAGAGAGAGAGAGAGAGAGAGAGAGAGAGAGAGAGAGAGAGAGAGAGAGAGAGAGAGAAGTAAGACAGAGAAATCCAAAGGTTAAAACAGATAGAGGAACTTCTGAAAGCATGTCTAAACCAATTCATCCCCTCTGTCTGCTCCCGTTAGAAATTAATAAACAGATGTCTGTCTCTATAAGATGAAGTCAGTGAGCTAAACTATCAAGTTTATTCACAAGCTGCATTATTAAGCGCCAAACACCATCAACATGTGTGTCCAACAAGCCGACTGGCCCTTCCCTCAATTTGACCCACAGTCTTAAAGTTTACACAATAACTAATCAAACAATTAAAAGTAGACTTCACAAGAAAGCTTGAAAGAATGAAATGATCTGTGATGTCCAGACAACAAGGCTCTTTTAAAAGCTCAAAATGAATCTCCATGTTGAATATTGGGGAATCTGGACTCAACTGTGCTTGAGGAGATAAATGCCACAAAGTGATCAAATGAATCTTCATTATTATTAATAATACTTCATTAATAAGCATGCCAAAAAAAAGGAATTGCTGAGAAAACTTCAGAGCAACCTCATGCATTCAGATTTAAAACTGTCCTGAGTAACACTGTCATGTTGAATTTGTTCATTCACTGATTCACTCATTTAGCCAATAAATTAATCAAAGCAACTACAGATTTCTTGTTCAACAAATTTTCAATTAGTAACACAATAAATTAATCTATCATTTTGGCAGACAAAAATATACAGTATATAGTTTTATAGGACACTTAATATGTTAAATGACCTGTGTTGGACTAATTGAGACAAGATTTTGGGGAATTTTGTTTTCAGGAGTGTCCAATCCTGCTCCTGGAGGGCCACTGTCCTGCAGAGTTCAGTTCAGCCCCAATCAAACACACCTGATCCTGCTAATCAAGGTCTTACTAGGCATAATAGACACTTCCAGGCAGGAGTGTTGAGGAGAGTTGGAGCTAAACTCAGCAGGACCTCCTGGACCGAGTTTGGACACCCCTGGTATAAAGGCTTGTTCACACCAAGAACAATAACTATAAAGATAACTATAATGATAACCATATTAGCCTCCACACCAACGGACGATATAGTTCTGTTTATATTATGTAGTTTTGTCATCTGCCTCTTTAAATACTTTTTAAAGTCTTTCAAGTGGATTCGGATTGGTTGTGTCGTTCATCAGCTGGGGAAAAAGAAAATCACTTCGAAAGTGATTACAACAATATCATCCCTCTGTGGTAAACCCCAAACCAGTTAAATGCAAACCCTACCCTACAGGCAATTTCATTGGTCAACTCAATCATCCAGTCATCTGTCAATGAATTTGACTTCATGTATTCATTTTCTCAGAGCTGAGAAAATAACAAACAATGTGATTGACATGACATGACTTACAGGAAAAAAATCCCACTATTAGAATTTTGGAATCCTTTAGAATCAAGCATTTCAAATCAGCTCTTTATGGAAAGTTTCCATGGTGGTACTGTGATGGAATTAGATTGTTACACCATGGTACTTGTGACATATAACACTGTGACATTTGACATATACACGTGACATATACCACTGCTTTGAAACTGCTTTGGAGTTAGTAATATTGATATAGGAGTAACTTTGAAATAAAGTTTGAAGATTACCTTGCGGTTGTCTAGATGGGTGGTAGACCTGCAGATCAAAAGGTTGCGTGTTTGTTCTCTGAACCACAGTGACATTGTTTCCTGTCCATTTGTTGGCTTTGGCCAGTGTGTTTGTGCGCCAGTCTGTCCAGTAAACCTCTCCGCCATACATCGTCACAGCAAACGGATGCGAGAGATACTCGTGTCCTCTGAGCACCTCGATCAGTCCTGACCCGTCATACTTGGCTGAATAGATCGCATCCGATCTGAGACATAAATAAACCATTTCTATGGTCATTAATGCATTATTAAGCGCCAAACACCATCAACATGTGTGTCCATCAAGCCGACTGGCCCTTCCCTCAATTTGACTCACAGTCTTTAAGTTTACACAATAACTAATCAAACAATTAAAATTAGACTTCACAAGAAAACTTGAACGAATGAAATGATCTGTGATGACCAGACAACAAGCTACTTTTAAAAGTTCAAAATTAATCTCCATGTTGAATATTGGGGTATCTGGAATCAACTGTGCTGAAATCATTAATTTCTGATAGGAAGCACAAAATAAGAACCAGCTAATTAGGGTTGTCGGGATCACTAGAGGCTTCCAGGAGCAGGATTGGATACCACTGGTTTAGGGATTGGGAAAGGGTCAGGGCCACTCTTTAGACCTGATTAAACACACCTGAACCAGCTAATTAAGGTTATCGGGATGACTAGAGACTTCCCGGAAGGTGTGTTGGAGCCAATCTCTGCAGGACAGTTGCCTTCCAGGAGCAGGATTGGATACCCCTGGGCTAAGGATTGGGAAAGGGTCAGGGCACTTAGTTTGTTCTAGGACCAACTTCCATTGATCCAGGAGCATGACCTACTGTACTCTCTCAGTGCAAAAATGTGCAAAATACAGCAGTACCCTTAAAAGGATATCTTTGTTCCTTATTTAGTTCATACTAGTACCTTAAAGGAAGACACTACTACTAAAATATACCTTTTAAGGCTAGAAAAGATACAAAGTTGTCCTTTTAAGGATACAGTGACAGCTGTACAGCTATTGTACCTTTCTAAAGATACAATTTAAAAAAAAAAAATTCCAGAGAGAGTACGGGTTTAGTACATCACATTAACCCTCTGAGGTCGGCTATCGCGCGGGCGCGATAGTCTCGCTTTTTTTCTTATCAGTGCAAAAGAAACTCAAAATACTCTGTTGATTTTGATCTTACATATTAAGTGTTGTACATCATTAGATCCTGATAAGTATCTATTTTTTTCTGGATACTCACAATAAAAACAAAGTGTTGTGCTTTTCGCCAAATAAAGAAAAACAAACATGATGCGCGTTCTGCCTTCTCTCTGTCAGTTAAGTCCATTCTGAAACGCGTCCGAAAATTAACTGTAATTTCGCGAATACTTGTCATACAGGCACGAGTGATTTTCCATAATGAAGCTTGAACTCTCTTCTTTTAAATGAATTAATTTATATAAAAAACAAATATTCTCAGTTTATGTAATCTGTATGAAAAGAGAGAGATGTCAGTATTTTTCTTTCCAGCTCATTATACCTCATTACGCGTTAATGTGCCACGCCCACGGACAGCGCGCCGGTATTCAAACGCAAATGATCTAAGGCAAGCCATTCAAACATGCCAACGCCCACCAGCTGGATTATAAAACACATCGTGTTTAGTAAGTATCTTGTACAGCTGTGTACACAGCGTATCCTTTCGCTGTGAGGAATAATACTATCTAATAACCCTGGAATAGAAGTGCTGGTAGTTTCATTTCGAGCAACGGATCCAGCTGATGTAGTAAGTCATTTATTCTTAAGTGCTTTGTTCTAATCGCGATATTGAATAGTGTCTGACTGTAAACCGCAAAAAGACTGTTTAAATATGAATTGCGTGTCTGTGTGTAGGCTAAATGATGAATGAACGCCATGCAGGCGCGCACGCTTTGTTTACTACAGTTATACAGCGCGTGTCTGTGCCGTTCATTCACTCTCGCACCTACATTAGTAAACGTTATGTTTACATGAACACATCCAAACTATATTGCTATAGCCTACTAAGATGAGTAAAAATAGACTGAAATATGTTGAAATAAAATGTCTGTATAAGCAACAAGCTGCAAATTCACATGTATATACTAATATATCATACACAATATGTTACAGACTAAATATGAATGTTTAGACAAGATTTTGTGATTAGTTTTGGATAGATTATAAAGTTTTGACTGTAAAAAAAAGACTACTGTCACATTAAATAGTTAAGCTTTTGTTCACCAATTTCTGCTCATAGTTAAATATACTATAGTATGATGTTTTGTCAAAAATAAAGTAGGTATATTGAATTATCAACTAAGATGTTATTATAGTGTTTGTTCCAATATTCAAACTAATGAATCCTTACCTTTTTTAATACGTATGATAAAATGTATACTTTTTACAAAGAAATACACTTGAAATATTTTTAAATTGTAATTGTTGTTGTAATTGTAACCTATTTGTAATTGGTTACAATTTCTAATTGTAAAATATGTATATGTAGATCATTTCTTTTGTCCTTGCATTCTTTGGGATCCTGTCACACACCTGTGTGAAAGGGCTAATTAATATGCAGCTCATTATAGGGCTCATTATCCGGCCTTTGTCTTCTCAGGTGTGAACACGCCTCTGCGCATATTGCCTTTCCAAACAAAAGGTGTCTTATAAAATTTAAATCAATGTATTGTTTTGTGTAAATGATTAGGCAGGATGATTTTCAGATCATTTTGAAGCAAAAATTCTAGGCAACAATACTCATTAGTCAAAAGTCTTGTGGACACATATTTAGTATGTGTTTTGTGGCCTTATTTCAGACACTTTAAGTTTTAGTTTTTTCAATAACCATGCATAAACAATATTCTCTCAAAAATACAAACATGTACATACATGTTGCTCACATATTACGGTAGCCCCGTTTGTGCTATATAGAGTGAATTTACACCTTTGCCATTAACATGTTTATAAATAACTGAAAAAAGCACAAATGTCAGAGCATGTCAGAACACCTCAAGGACCCCAAAAAACCCATAGACCTCAGAGGGTTAAACATTACCTGGCATCTATCCACAGAATGCGGCGCTCCAGGTAGTCCACGGTCAGTCCGTTGGGCCATCCTCCACTGCCCGTCTCCTTATGGATGGTGCGTCTGCCATGTCCACTCATGGACGCAGCCTCTATCCTGGGCATGCTGGCGTCCCAGTCTGTCCAGAATAGGATTCTACAGAATCAGAGCACAGATGAGGGCTTTTTCTATACTGCTTACAAAAGTTTACTTAGTCTCAAAAATGAAAAGCGGGAGAATTCTTTATGGAGCTGGCTTTTAGTATATGGAAAAGAGCACAGTGAACATAATTCAAAAATTGTCTTGTATTTGGAACAACATAAGGTTAAGTGAATTATTTTTCAGACTTTGGATGAATCAGTGGTTCTCACTTCAAGGCACACCATTCTTAAGACAATATTTAAAGGTAATTCTGGTACTTCTGTTCTTATGACAAAGCTGCTTATTTTCAAACTTTTATTTACAGAAAGTAGGAGTGGCAATATATTAAAATGGTTAAATAAAAAATCATAAATTCATTAAAATAATTAAATTACATGTTTCCAATAACTGAATGGTCTTTAGTGTTTACGCTTTTTATTTTAAAAGATTTTTTAAATTTACATTACTTTTCAGAACTTTTTTAAATCCGCTCATACATTCATGTTTTCCAAGACGCTAGATTGCTATATTGAATAAAAGATGAGCAAAGCTGTATATATAAACTGGCAGTAATGATTTTATTTGAACAAATTCAACTTAAATACACAAAACAAACCATTGCAATCAACGAAACAAGCCACAGGTGTAGAACTTACTTAACCAATGAGAAACCATAGAAACAAACTGAACACAGGAAACTGAACAAAAACATGTGTCAAACCCACCCAAAACAGATAGACATACAGATTATCTCTTACAGAATCCTGATTCATAAATTAAAATGACAGTTGTTAAAGAAACAAATTAAAATAAGAAACAAAATGCCAGCTTACATCTTAATTTTTTAGCTGTTTTAGATTATGTTTCGTCTTATTTTAAATAATTTTAACCCATGCTAATTTAAAATATGACTAAGTACTCTAGTATAAATAATACTAAAACTGCTTACGATGCACATGCTACACTGTAGGGGCTCAACACAAGTTTCAGAAGTGGTAATGATGGATTGCTTACCCCTCTCTAGGGTCCAGAGCAATGGCTCGCGGATGCTCCACATCTCCAGCTAGTAGAGTGGTGCGCATCGTACCGTCAAGTTTGGCCACCTCAATCTGATCTAGGTTACTCTCCACCCAGTAGATGTTTCCAGCGATCCAGTCTACAGCCAGACCCTCAGGAGTAGCTAATCCATACTGGATCACCACATCAAAACTTGTCAGTGCTGCTGTGTGTGAAATAAAAATGGAAGGAAAGAGAGAGGAACAGGGACAATATGTACAAGGAAACATGCTAATCATAGAAGAGGTGTATTCAGACCACTGTATATATGAACTGTTCTGCATTTTTATGAATTTTTGTAACTACTGGTTTAAAAAAGTGCTATAGTTAACTTACCACCATTCTCTGACAGCTTCCCACGGTAAATTTTGTCCTCCACAACATCAGTCCAATAGAGCGAGCTCTCGTTGAGGTGGAAGTCGAGAGCGATGGTGTTCCTCAGGCCTGGCACTAACACACTGAACTCTCCTTTGTGAAGATCAATCCGTCGGATCTCATGACGGTTGGAGAAGATGATGAAGGGTTTAAATGGATCTGAAAAAAAGAAACAATGAACTCACTGAAAGAATGCCATAAAACGCATGATTCGCTAAAGTTAGGCATTGAACTGGATAAATGCTCTGACATTTTTAACATGTCTGTAAAATTACGTGAGATTGGCAATCACATACATGTCTGTGACATTTTCCTCTGTTTATCTCAATTATTTTTTATTTCTCAAAGGAATGTGAAATACGTCCAGCAATACATAATTCATTATTTGATTAGCTAAGTGGGCTGCTATGGCACTTCCTGTCAAAGTAAATCTTCTCCCCTCTTATGGCATTTACATTCTTTCATTACAAAAATAAACCACCAATAATGATGCCGAACAGTTCCCCGCCATTTTCAGCATGCTTTCTGTCACACACCGACTCTTAAACTAAAACTTACATTTTTTAGGATGTACTGTCAAAAGCATTTCATTCAGAAACTATTTCATGAGCTTTGTATTGCCATTTTTAAATGACAAAACAAAGACGTTTTCTAAGGACAAAACACAACACACAACAAAACACAAAAGAAAACAACACAACAAAACAAAACGCCACAACAAAACAAAGCACAACACAAAAAACAAAAAAACAAAGCAAAACAAAATACATTTATTCAAATTGCTTACAATCATAAATCTATTCCCTTAGTTCAAATTTTATATTATTATATTTTATAAATGCATGTAATGTTTTTATATATATATGCTTATTGTGTATTTAAAACACATTCAGTTTATTAGTACTATTACAGAAATCTTAACCGATTCAAATATATGAGTGATAAATAAGCACCACATTAAGTTTATTAGTTTATGTAAAAAAACCAAACCAAACCAAAATGGATGGAAAATTTATATACTATTCAAATATAAAAATTTTTAATTTAGGCCTAAATATTTTTCGAGTGTATGTATCTCAATAGGATTGAACAGAGCGGATCTCACCTGTGCTCCTGCAGCTCTCCATGTCGGGTTCGAGGGCCCAGCCATCATAACAGGAGCACTTCACATTGAACTTGTCCTGTTCACAGCGCTGGCTGCACTTCAGGTGTTTGGCACAGAAGCCCTGGATCTGACACGTCTTGTTGTCGGTGCCCAGTTCCATGCCAAGTGGGCACGAGCACAGAATGCCCTCGCCCGGGGCCACTGTACAGTTATGACTGCAGCGACCATTGTCCAGAGAACACAGGTCTAAACCAAGAGAAACAATACAGTTAGCCAGTAACAACAAAGGAAGGGGACAGAGGAAGAAAACCCAATATGGGATTGTTACATTACATCAGTACTGATGTATTCAATATAGACTGATAGCATTTAAAAGCCTTGACATTAACATTGTAATGTATGTAATTACACAATAAAATAAAGAAATAAACATTCAATGCTATAGTTTTAGTGATGATGTACATTTATAAAAGACAGATGTTCTATGATTGTTTTTTTTTACTTGCAGTATACTTACCATTAATACATTTATTACGGTAACACTTTACAATAAGGTTTCATTTGTTAATGCATTATTTAACATGAACTAACAATGAGCAATATGTTCTTACAGCATTTATAAACCTTTGTTAATGTTAGTTTTGGACATTTTTATGTGCAATTCATATACATACATTACACATACTTAAATTATGGCCTAAATAAGGCAATAGAGTTGTGCTCCAGAAGCATTTGTTTTGCACTCAGTGAACATCATCTCATGTAACAGTGATGAATCTTACCACAGAGTTTTTCATCGGAGCCGTCAGGACAGTCGTCTTTGCCATCACAGAGTTTCTCGGCGGGCAGACAAATGCTGGTGTCATTAGCACACACGTGATGGGAGAGTTTACACACCAGTTCTTCACAGTTATCTTCATCTGAGTTATCTTCACAGTCACTGTCACCATCACACACCCAAGCCTTACTGATACACCGCGCTACACAAAACACACAGAAAATATATTCTTGTTAACATGTTAACCGAGGAAAACTACAGTGAAGTTACTGTGATGGATTTTTTAATTAATCATAACTAATATTTATTTTGCAGGAACAACATTAATATGCTTTTGAATCTTAATGTTTCCCCTTTAGTCGAAAACTCGAGGCTTTGAGTGTGTGAGTGTATAAATAACAAATTGGGGAAATGAAACTAGACAGATGTCTAGGTTTCAAAACTTGTGATTATGAAGTAATCAAGAAAACAGAGTTTACTTCTACCTAGTAACAGAAGATTTTGCATATGAAGAACCAATCAAATTGTAGGGAAATTATGTAAAGTTTCATGTAATTTTTGCCATACTCCTAGTCTATAAAAACTGTTGTATTCCTTTTGCTGGTGGGATTCTCTCTGAAATGTGTCTGAGATCCACCGGCCGTGATTAAAGCTTCTTCTTGGAGGATTCTCTGAGAATTGCTCGAGATCCTTCAGCCGTGATTAAAGCAAATTCGATGGCATTGTCTGAAGTCTGTCGGTTATTATTGCCTCGCAGCAAGTTAGTTAGGGGAACAAGTTAGGGATTGCGAACTCGGCCGACGTCGACTCTAGACGCGATAGAGAATAAATATTATTGAATGGGCACATCGATTGTAGACGACACCCAGAGAAACTAATGTCGACTGTAGACAAGACCCAGAGAAACTAACGTCGATTGTAGACGACACCCAGAGAAACTAACATCGATTGTAGACGACACCCAGAGAAACTAACGTCGATTGTAGACGACACCCAGAGAAACTAATGTCGGCTGTAGACGTTCGGGGACGTCGATTGTAGACGACACCCAGAGAAACTAACGTCGACTGTAGACAAGACCCAGAGAAACTAACGTCGATTGTAGACGACACCCAGAGAAACTAACGTCGACTGTAGACGTTCGGGGCAGGGATGGAAATTAGCACCCGCCACCAGCCAAATGCGGGTGATTTTGTGTTGTGGCGGGCAAACTCGCTTCACCTACCGGCCACCGTGGCGGGTAAATAAGAATAGCATACTGTTTAGAGGAGGCACACCTTTAACACCCGCGCGCTTCTTCCGTCGAGGCTCGACGAGGGAAGAAAACGTGGGAGCGGTTTGCCGTCCAAAGGGAGAGCTAGCCGCGAGCGCATGGTGTATTTTTAGGGCGGGGTAGCTCTCTTGTGTCGTAAGGGCTATCCGCGCGAACATCTACCCGCGCGCTTCTTCCGTCGAGGCTTGAGCGCGAGAGGCGGTTTGCCGTCCAAAGGGAGAGTTAGCCGCGAACGCATGATGTAAATATGACAGAACAGGCATACTCTCGCAGACAGAGCAACTTCCAGCATAGAGTAGGGTTCAGCATCGGTGCAGTTTTTTGTTTAATCTGCCCTACTCATTTAATGAAATGTATATCAGTTCATGGTTTGTGTGTGTATAAGAGAGAAAAGGAAAATGTCAGTATTTAATTGAGACTTGAGATTAAATAAACTGCTTAAGTATTGTAGATCTTGTAGTATTAATTTTCACATGCAGTTACACATTGTCGGTTAAAAACAAGAAAGTGGCTGGTAAAAACATTGAGTAGCTGGTAGATTTTGAAATCCACCAGCCACAGTGGCCGGTGGACAAAAAAGGTAATTTCCATCCCTGGTACGGGGATGTCGATTGTCGACGAGACCCAGAGAAACTAACGTCGATTGTAGACGTTCAGGGACGTCGATTGTAGACGACAGCCAGAGAAACTAACGTCGACTGTAGACAAGACCCAGAGAAACCAACGTCGATCGTAGACGACACCCAGAGAAACTAACGTCGATTGTAGATGACACCCAGAGAAACTAACATCGATTGTAGACGACACCCAGAGAAACTAACGTCGACTGTAGACAAGACCCAGAGAAACTAACGTCGATTGTAGACGACACCCAGAGAAACTAACGTCGATTGTAGATGACACCCGGAGCATCTAACATCGACTGTAGACGTTCGGGGACGTCGATTGTAGATGAGACCCAGAGAAAATAACGTCGATTGTAGACGTTCAGGGACATCGATTGTAGACGACACCCAGAGAAACTAACGTCAACTGTAGACAAGACCCAGAGAAACTAACGTTGATTGTAGACGACACCCAGAGAAACTAACGTCGATTGTAGACGACACCCAGAGAAACTAACATCGATTGTAGACGACACCCAGAGAAACTAACGTCAATTGTAGACGACACCCAGAGAAACTAACGTCGGCTGTAGACGTTCGGGGACGTCGATTGTAGACGACACCCAGAGAAACTAACGTTGATTGTAGACGACACCCAGAGAAACTAACGTCGGCTGTAGACGTTCGGGGACGTCGATTGTAGACAAGACCCAGAGAAACTAACGTCGATTGTAGACGACACCCAGAGAAACTAACATCGATTGTAGACGACACCCAGAGAAACTAACATCGATTGTAGACGACACCCAGAGAAACTAATGTCGATTGTAGACGAGACCCAGAGAAACTAACGTTGACTGTAGACGTTCGGGGACGTCGATTGTAGACGAGACCCAGAGAAACTAACATCGATTGTAGACGACACCCAAAGAAACTAACGTCGACTGTAGACGACACCCAAAGAAACTAACGTCGATTGTAGACGTTCGGGAACGTCGATTGTAGACGAGACCCAGAGAAACTAACGTCGATTGTAGACGAGACCCAGAGGAACTAACGTCGACTGTAGACGTTTGGGGACGTCAATTGTAGACGAGACCCAGAGAAACTAACGTCGACTGTAGACGACACCCAAAGAAACTAACGTCGATTGTAGACGTTCGGGGGACGTCGATTGTAGACGAGACCCAGAGAAACTAACGTCGACTGTAGACGTTCAGGGACGTCGATTGTAGACGACACCCAGAGAAACTAACATCGATTGTAGACGACACCCAGAGAAACTAACGTCGGCTGTAGACGTTCGGGGACGTCGATTGTAGACGACACCCAGAGAAACTAACGTCAACTGTAGTCAAGACCCAGAGAAACTAACGTCGATTGTAGACGACACCCAGAGAAACTAACGTCGACTGTAGACGTTCAGGGACGTCGATTGTAGACGACACCCAGAGAAACTAACATCGATTGTAGATGACACCCAGAGAAATTAACATCGATTGTAGACAACACCCAGAGAAGCTAACATCGATTGTAGACGACACCCAGAGAAACTAACATCGATTGTAGACGACACCCAGAGAAACTAACATCGATTGTAGACGACACCCAGAGAAACTAACGTCGATTGTAGACGACACCCAGAGAAACTAACGTCGACTGTAGACAAGACCCAGAGAAACTAACGTCGATTGTAGACGTTCAGGGACGTCGATTGTAGACGACACCCAGAGAAACTAACGTCGACTGTAGACAAGACCCAGAGAAACTAACGTCGATTGTAGACGACACCCAGAGAAACTAATATCGATTGTAGACGACACCCAGAGAAACTAACATCGATTGTAGACATTCGGGGACGTCGATTGTAGACGAGACCCAGAGAAACTAACGTCGACTGTAGACGAGACCCAGAGAAACTAATGTCGACTGTAGACGTTCGGGGACATCGATTGTAGACGAGACCCAGAGAAACTAACGTCGACTGTAGACGACACCCAAAGAAACTAACGTCGACTGTAGACGACACCCAAAGAAACTAACGTCGATTGTAGACGTTCGGGAACGTCGATTGTAGACGAGACCCAGAGAATCTAACGTCGACTGTAGACGTTCAGGGACGTCGATTGTAGACGACACCCAGAGAAACTAACATCGATTGTAGACGACACCCAGAGAAACTAACGTCGACTGTAGACGTTCGGGAACGTCGATTGTAGACGAGTCCCAGAGAAACTAACGTCGACTATAGACGTTCGGGGATGTCGATTGTAGACGAGACTCAGAGAAACTAACGTCGATTGTAGACGAGACCCAGCTAGACTTAGGTCAGGTGCGTAGGAGAAAAATCTACCACATTACTTAATGACCTTGTGACCCAGTGAACAGGGAATTCTGGGAATTACCTTTTCTTGGATCCACTTTATATTAAGTGTCTTAACATAAAATATAAATTTGATACAGAGCACTTATTTAGTAAATATATGTTTATGATGTACTTATATATATTTTTTAAATCCTGCATGTAATTACATGAGTACATAATTCATTTCTGTGTTTAAATATACGTATATAACAATGTTGAACCCACCACTTTACCCACACTTAAACCTACCCATACAACCAAACCTTTCCCTAACCATACACCTCAATAGCAGCACATGTTCTGCAATACAATATGAACACAATAAGTACATTGAATCTAACATTTTATTTTTATTTCACTACATAAAGAGATGGAAAATGAACCTCTGGAAGCAATTTTGAGTGATGACTCAAATGATTTGGTCGATTTGATTTGAGTTTCATTATTGACTCAACTCATGTTACTTAGCATTTTTCTCTGTATACATTACCAAGTCTGAGATAATTATGACCCATTCCCTTGTAAACGCACTGTCTACTCATGCATCACTAAATCTCAAGATAATACTGAATCAGTTTACTGATTGGTCTGAGAACATCAGACCATTCAATTTAGAACAAATCATCTATATTTTCTGCATCATTACCAGAGTCCCTGCAGCCAAACTTCACTGCTGGATCACACATGTGCGTTACACCCTCGCAGTTCTTCTCATCGCTCAGATCCATGCAGTCAGTGTCTCCATCACACCGCCAGCGGAGGGGAATACACAACCCGTCCACACGACACTGGAACTCATCAGTGTGACAGCCACCGGGAGGACGGGTTGCTGTCGGGAGGAAAAAGAGGAATTAAACAGAGAGTGCATAGCAATGTCCAAACAAATATACTTTTATTTGTGAGAAAACGTTTCTAAACAATCTATAGTTTCATCAGTTTCAAACTGCTTGTTAAAAGGTTACTCTCTGTAAAAAAAATCTTAGACAGGGTAGCTTATCCTGAAAACTGTAGGTGTACCTCAGGGTTCGGTACTTGGCCCCCTCTCTTTTCAATATCCAGGCAAACTGATTGTCATACTAATGATGAATTGCTACACCAATGACAAGCAGCTCTACCTATAATGGCACTTTCATCTCCAAATTTGTGAAGACGGTGCTCCTTGTCTTCCCAGCTAGCTAGTAATTCAACACTTTTGCAACATCAAGAAGTAAGCTAGGAACTTTGGCAATAGAACCTTATTAATAGAATTTCCTACTATTTCACTGTTGTTTATCTGTCTACATCTCTGTCTTAACTTTTCATTTTCTAAGGAATTTTGGCACTTTTTGAAAAGACACAAATATTTAGTAAAATTATTGATGGGTCTACACTGATACTGTCGGATGAGAACAAAACTTGAACTGAACTGAGCTGGATGATGACACTATTGACTTCTGTAGAGCTGCTTTATAACTGACTTTGTTTAAAAATACTGATTTGAGCTGAATAAGTACAGGTCCTTCTCAAAAAATTAGCATATTGTGATAAAGTTAATTATTTTCCATAATGTAATGATAAAAATGAAACTTTCATATATTTTAGATTCATTGCACACCAACTGAAATATTTCAGGTCTTTTATTGTTTTAATACTGATGATTTTGGCATACAGCTCATGAAAATTAGCATATTTCATCCGACAATAAAAGAAGTGTTTTTAATACAAAAAAAAAAAAAAGTCAACCTTCAAATAATTATGTTCAGTTATGCACTCAATAGTCAATACTTGGTCGGGAATCCTTTTGCAGAAATGACTGCTTCAATGCAGCGTGGCATGGAGGCAATCAGCCTGTGGCACTGCTGAGGTGTTATGGAGGCCCAGGATGCTTCCATAGCGGCCTTAAGCTCATCCAGAGTGTTGGGTCTTGCGTCTCTCAACTTTCTCTTCACAATATCCCACAGATTCTCTATGGGGTTCAGGTCAGGAGAGTTGGCAGGCCAATTGAGCACAGTAATACCATGGTCAGTTAACCATTTACCAGTGGTTTTGGCACTGTGAGCAGGTGCCAGGTCGTGCTGAAAAATGAAATCAGATGGAAGCATGAAGTACTCCAAAATCTCCTGATAGCTAGCTGCATTGACCCTGCCCTTGATAAAACACAGTGCACCAACACCAGCAGCTGACATGGCACCCCAGACCATCATTGACTGTGGGTACTTGACACTGGACTTCGGGCATTTTGGCATTTCCTTCTCCCCAGTCTTCCTCCAGACTCTGGCACCTTAATTTCCGAATGACATGCAAAACTGAGCAACAGTCCAGTGCTGCTTCTCTGTAGCCCAGGTCAGGCGCTTCTGCCGCTGTTTCTGGTTCAAAAGTGGCTTGACCTGGGGAATGCGGCACCTGTAGCCCATTTCCTGCACACGCCTGTGCACGGTGGCTCTGGATGTTTCTACTCCAGACTCAGTCCACTGCTTCCGCAGGTCCCCCAAGGTCTGGAATCGGTCCTTCTCCACAATCTTCCTCAGGGTCCGGTCACCTCTTCTCGTTGTGCAGCGTTTTTTGCCACACTTTTTCCTTCCCACAGACTTCCCACTGAGGTGCCTTGATACAGCACTCTGGGAACAGCCTATTTGTTCAGAAATTTCTTTCTGTCTTACCCTCTTGCTTGAGGGTGTCAATGATGGCCTTCTGGACAGCAGTCAGGTCGGCAGTCTTACCCATGATTGCGGTTTTGAGTAATGAAACAGGCTGGGAGTTTTTAAAAGCCTCAGGAATCTTTTGCAGGTGTTTAGAATTAATTAGTTGATTCAGATTATTAGGTTAATAGCTTGTTTAGAGACCCTTTTCATGATATGCACATTTTTTGAGACAGGAATTTTGGGTTTTCATGAGCTGTATGCCAAAATCATCAGTATTAAAACAATAAAAGACCTGAAATATTTCAGTTGGTGTGCAATGAATCTAAAATATATGAAAGTTTAATTTTTATCATTACATTATGGAAAATAATGAACTTTATCACAATATGCAAATTTTTTGAGAAGGACCTGTACACTATTGTTTTTGTAGAGCTGCCCAGCAGGGTTTGAATTCGTCTCATATTTAATAAAGTTTTCATTCTGTTATTGAATTCTCTAATTTTCCTGTTTATTACTGTGATGCTGCTTTGAAACTATCTTAACTGTATAAAGTGCTATATAAATAAAGGTGACTTGACTTCTCATGTAACTGTCTCTTTAGGACGCATCACTTATGCTGTTATGTTCTTCATTTGTAAGTCATTTTGGATAAAAAACATCAGGTAAATTAACAAAGGTAAACACCATGAGTTCTCCAAGTTCTCCAAACTGTTATTGTGGTGGTTTTGTGAGGTGGGATTTGTTTGTAATAATCCCTTCTTAAACTCATCATCACAGTGTAATATGCCTCATATCTGCCTCTAGTGCTAACAGAGCCGCTGGAAAACACGTTTATCCCCAGGAGAGAGAGACAAGTCTATATTTGGGTAAAATGGCAGTGGTGTACATGAACGCAAAGATTCCTCATTAATTAACTCAAGATGTGCCTTAATGTGGTTATTTCTGTGTAATGGTTTCTTTCATTTCTTTCTTTGACACAAATTTGTTTCATAATCGAGGAATTTTGACACTTTTATTGAACAGAATTTGAATTGACTTTGGATCCATGATTATATAGAGGCCAGAGTTATGCATAACTCTGGTTGGTTATGGTGAGCTTTGGTTAACCTGTAAACCCTTAGATTAATGGACTCTGCAGCTCTTTCAGTCACCATTGGTCTCTCTGTGACTTTTCTCACTAGTATATTTCCATTGTGCCTGGAGTTGCTGTACAAGAGATGGCCTTTTCTAAACAATGAGCTTGAGGCTTGGTTTATCTTTCACTTCCTGACAATTGAATCAAAAGCAGGGGCTGCTAAGACATCCAAGAGCTTTCATATCATTATGTATTCCCACTTCAATACATTGATATTGCCTCAGAATTAGTCTAAAATGTGTTTTTTTTAGAAGGCAGAATAAGTTATGGTGTGGAAGAAAGCATTAGTGTGATGAACTCACCCTGGTTAGTGCAGTTTGCATGAGTCTCATCACTGTAGTCGCCACAGTCGTTGTCTCCGTCACAGGTCCAGTAGTCGGGAATACAGCGACCGCTGTTACATTTAAACTGAGCGCTGGAGCATGAATGACTACAGCCGGCTTCATCACTGTTATCACCACAGTCATTGTCTGGAAGAGGTTAAATGGTCAAATGTATTCTATGATCCCCTGAAATATAATGCATGAAGTATAAGCCATATTTTAAAGTACACCACCAGTCAAAGGATTGGACACACTTGAATAAATTCATGTTTCTGACAATCAAGAAGAAAAACTGTTAATATAAAGGATTTTCCTTAAAATGTGTTTTGCAGCCAAATATAAACTGTCAAGGTTACTATCGTTAATGAAAACTAAAACCATAAAAAAACATTTTCATTAACTGAAATAAAATATAAAAAAACTAAACTTATTTAATTTCAGCTAGTTGCTAACATTTTTCACTTTCATTTAGTTTAACTTGAAGTACTATAGTATAAAATTCCCATACTGCAATTTGCATTGTTTCACAGTTTTGATTTCTTCTGATCTATTTGATAATTGAAAAAGAAAGAACAGGTGTGTCCAAACTTTTGACTGGAAATAAAAACTAAGTTTCAATCGCTTTAAAGAGGTTATAAGCTGCCTTTAATACTTTACCAATATAAAAGAAGCAGCCATGCTGGGAAACATTTTTCTTAGATATACTGGGCCAACATGGAATATCCATGTGAGCTATAGGCTATGATTTAATAGAATTCATTTGTAATACAATTATACAAACAAATGACATTTAGGCTGAAATATGAGTATTTCACATTAATATAGCATGGTAAATGTGGCAGCTTGTCTTTAGACACACATTTTACACAATTTTGTAACATTTCAGAAAATGAATAATAAACATCACAGAAACTGCATAGATCATACATGCACCACTGGGAATGAACACGGGTTAATATTTAATGCTAAATCTCTTCTTATGGATGTTAATAGTGATGTTAGTTAAAGTAAGATGGGCAGGGGATTTTTTTTTTTTTTTTTTACCATTTTGGGGGCAAGATTTTAGAAATAATGAATTGCTACAGATATTTTAGACCTTTCAACAGCTTTAAAGGTATTTCCTGAAATCCTGTTGAGACGTCATTATAATGTTATAACACAAGTAAATTTATGGTGCATGTTGATCTATGCACTAACCGGTCGGGTTCGGACAATTGAACTCATCAGAGCTGTCCCCACAATCCTTTTCTGCAACACACAGCCCATGTGACACAGGGGGAGGGGCAAATGGTCAAGAAAAGAGGACATGACGTTACACAAAAGACACATGGAATGATCAACAAAGACAAATGAGGGAAAAAGTGCAAGGGACACAAAAAGTAAAGAGAACAAAACACTTCAGAAGCTCACCGTTATCACAGCGCCAGTTGATATTGATACAGCGTCCGTTATTACAGGTGAACTGAGTGAGCGGGAAACAGGTTGGGTATGCTGACGACACAAACATCATCATAAACAATCAATCATAATATAGCAAATTAACAAACACTCATCTCATTTAATCAATAAATAAATGCAACCTTTAACTATTTTAAATGTGAGTTTTTACTGGTTGCATGTAAATATGAATATGACTTTACATGGTTCAATGTTTTTAAGTGGTCGTATCACATATTTTGATTATTTACATTGCACTGAATAATTGTCCTAATTGAAAAAAAGTTTTACACAAAGAAATAGAATATTAATAATGTATGAAGTTTTGAGTTTAATTTATCCAAAATTAGCTTTTTCATGAGCCATGAAATAAACCTAGATGAATAAACCAAGATGAATAAACCTAGTAAAAACAAAATGTAATTCTAAATATCTAAAACATTTACAAAATGTAAATCTATAAAATGTCATAAAACATTTCCTTCAAAGTTGGAACGGACAAAACTAGCACTGAACTAGTTTTTCTAAAACTATCACATAAATATTAATGGCGGAATTCATTAATTTTAATAAGCTGGCACCAACATAAAGTAACATGGTTTACCGCAGGACGCAGGCTCATCGGAGCGGTCCCCGCAGTCATCATCCAGGTCACATGTCCAGGAGATGGGAATACAGCGGCCACTGGCACACGAGTACTGATTTGGAGGACACGTCCGAGCTGCAAAGGAGAACCACAACTGAACGCATTCAAACAAAAATTATTGTATATAGTTATTATCATATATTATTATGGCCTTCGTGTTGTTTGTAAGCCAGTAGAAAAGCAGCAGATTTACAGTACAACATTTACAGTCCTTTTCTTTCAAGAACAGGAATCCATTCCCCACTGCTTTTCTGTGGAAACAGTTCATCTTCAACATGTTTGCCATGACATATTAATTTTCCAGAGCACTCAATATGGAGTTTGTTATGAAAACCCAATGTTTTATAAGTGGAGTCATACGTATTGTGCAATAATAAGGGTGTATTTATTTTTATTAGTGTCCACCAGGTTGGACTTCTTGGAAGGGAATCTTTTTGTCAAGGGTCTTGGTTGAAGAAACAAGATCTATATGCAGCAGTCTTTATTAATCACAAACTCATACTAACAAAAACACTCAAGATACTTAAAGGGGCATTCGGCAACTCTAGCTATTTCTTCGCTGATTTTCACTTTTGTTGTCGCATATTTTCTCAACGAGCTCCCCCTACAGCTGTGAGAACGAGCGAGAAACACAAACTGTGTCGAAATAAAAGCATATTTCACAACAATGTCGTAAAAAAACTCACTTGCGGCCCCTCCTCCCCCGTTCTACCGCTGCTCATGTGCATTTGTTATTATCGGAGTCAGCCAACTTTATCATGTGGAGTGTGTCTACCGAGGTGGGTAATACATCACACACATTGAGGACGGCGTGTGTGTTTATGTCGAATTGCCGTAAAGCAGTTTGTGTTTCTCGCTCGTTCTCGCTTCTCACGAGACTTCCTATTTCCAATTTATCTGGACGTTAGTCCCCATGTTGCAAGGTTGGTTTTCCGCCTGGGAACGCTGGGGGGAGCGGGGAAAGTCACCATTCTCGCCAGAACAGGTTATTAAACCATCCAAATGATTTCTAAACCGTTTTATTAAGTTGAAATAGTTGCCGAATGCCGCTTTAAATACACAGGCAAACAAGAGGAACTAATGAGACTGATTAACAAGACACACCTGAACTCAACTAACACAATCAGTAACCAAGGATACAAACAGGCTGGGGACGAAGAAGACTGAACTAATGAACAGGTTAGAAGATTAACTGAGAAATAAACTGCGATGTATCTACACCGTATCTCTTTTATTAATTTGTTAAACATGTTTTTGAAACAAAGCTGTTTTTAATTTTCATGGACTAATTATTGCAGTGTTCGGACATATAGACTGTTAATAATTTTAATTATATGCCTATAATTCATTGTGATCGAACTAAATGTTTAAGACAATTTTCAATGAGTAGGAAGCTTCTATGTAATCTGTTATTATCCTCGAAGCGTTTTGTGGTTATGCGCTATGAAAATGATTGCGTGGCAAATTAATTAGCCTATCAATTTAATAATAAAAGTAGCCTTCCCTAATAATAATAATACACTAGTATTAGTAATACTAGCAATAATTTAATACATAAATTGGAAATGCTAAATCATCTTGATATTGATAGCTGATGCTTGTTTTGACAATATCTCTACATGATTTGTCTATTGGCGCAGCCCGGCACAGGGGTATATTTCACTCGTAGCCTATAGTGTGAGCAGTCGCAGCTCGACGTTCGGACCAGTGTTGCCAACTTAGTGCCTTTGTCGCTATTTTTAGCGACTTTTCAGACCCCTTTAGCGAAATTTTTTCAAAAAAGAGACTAGCGACAAATCTAGCGACTTTTTAGACAAACCTCAGTAACCTCCAGATGTTGCTACTATGTTGTTCTGCGAGCGCGAGCTCTTGCTTTCTCCCTGCCGTCACTCTCTCTAACTGCGTCTACCTTGTTCAGTGAATGGCTGAGACGAGCAGCAGCACATTCATGTGTTGAGCGCGTGCCAGTTTTTTTGTTTTTCCACGGACTTGTCACTTTTCTGCTTCTCTTTTGTTTTATTTTTAAAGAGTTTTGTTTGACCATTTTAATTTCCTTTCTTTTCTTGTGCTTATTACTTGTAATACTCACTATCACAGAGCGTTCACCCAGTTCCCGAACTCTCTCAATTCAGATAATTTTGCACATAAATTTTTGTCATTCACTATATCATAGCTACTTGTTCTATTGTCTGACAAAAATAATGAGAACAGCTTTATTGGACATTCTGCTACATTATATTATATTACATTAAAATACAGAATGTGAGCATGAATTTAGAGAGAAAACACATTAGGCAGGCAGAACGCAAGTACGAGTACGCAAGTATGTCATGAATATGTTAATTGGCGTATGACGTTCAATATGGCGGATGTGGTCTCAGTTTTTTCCATTGCTTCATGTAATCCCAGACAAACTGTGAGATCTGTGTCTGTGTCATGACCTGGTGCATGCAAAAATCTCTCTAGATTATTACAATTAATAATAAAAATTAATGTTAATGGAATTAATGGAAATTTAAACTGATGTAAACTGAATCTAACTAAAGTTACTACATGGCACAAGCTGATTGTTCTGTGTTGATTCTGCAGCCAATGATATTACTTGCTCAACATTGAAAGAGTGTGGTTCAGTGTTTGCTGTGAGCTAGTCCTGAACACCTCCACCTCCCCCAGCTCCACCTGTCATGTATGTCTATTCATGCAGCAGCAGCATATCTTACATGCTCACAGCAGTGTGTCAGTGTATCTGTTGGGAGAGGCAAGCTCATACTTGTTCTGCAGCAGCAGTGTGCGTAGAAGAATCGTGTCAGCGCAAACTACTGTCAGGATTTACTAAAGACACGCAGTGAAAAACTAGCACTGAAAAGGTGTGGACAGGGTTATTTTTGCAGCTGAGCTTATTTGCATATGCATTTGTAGGAGTTTCCCTTTATGGGAGGAAAGAATTTAAATGAATCATGATTTACTAAGTTTTGCTAGTCAATTTACTAGTGTTTGCGCCATTATTTACTGCAGCAATTCCCAAACTGTGGTCCGTGAGGGTACTGCAGGTGGTGCGTGGAAAGGCAAAATAAAATATAAAATAATATTTTTTTACCTTCATTTTACCAGGAAATTCCCATAAAAAAATAAAAAGTAAAAAGAATATGTAGGCCTATATTGATATAAAATTTAAATTAAATTGGCAAGTTATTGTGTGATTACTAAAATAGGCTAGAGGCGCTCGGCCGTGACGTTAGGTGTTCAGTGCCGTTAGAATCACAACATGGATCGGTGGATAGCAACAGGTTCTCTGAAATGATCACATCACACCCATAGCCTTTAAAGGCCGTTTATATGAAACGGAATGTTTATAAGTGGAATGAATAAGGCCTGTTATAGTATATGAATATGAATATGAATAGTTTCTTGATCTCGCGTTTCTGAAATGTTTTGCGGATGTGCTGTTAAGTGGACAAACTCAAGCCTACTTTTTGAGGACTTGTAAAACTCTGAAGATAAATAATCCCCTAAAATCGCCAAAGGTTTTGAAATGTTGACTATATCCAAATGTCCTTATTACTGTATAGATTTCATACTCCATTGCTATGGAAATAAGCCTGTTGTTCAAATGAACCTGATTATGCCGTCGGGCGCTTGAGTAAATAAATAAATTAAATATGTGGCAGCCGTTGTGTGCAGTAAACTTTCTTTTAACAAGCCTGTTGTACTGATGTGATGACCAGTTATAGTTTTAGTGCTAGTAAGCCTATTTAGAGGTGTGGATTAATTCAGGTAGGACTGTGTGTAGACATATTGTATTATGTGTATTATGTGGTGGTCCGCGAAAATTCTTGATTACAAATAGTGGTCCCCACACACAAAAAGTTTGAAAACCCCTGATTTACTGCACCCAAAAAAAAACATGTCTTAAAGGAATAGTTCACTTCAAAATTAAAATTCTATCATCATTTACTCACCCTCAAGTTGTTTCAAACCTGTATAAATTTCTTTCTTTCTTCTACTGAACCCAAAAGAAGATATTTTGATGAATGTTGGTAACCAGACAGTTGATGGACCCCATTGACTTCCACAGTATATTTGTCTCTACTATTGTAACGATCACCAGCTGGAGTGCCCTCGAGAGCCACCAGAGGGCGCTCCACAATAGACTATGATCACTTCCTCACAAACTACATTTCCCATAACTCACTGGCCGGATTCATCAGCACTCATTTCATTCACCTGTGTCTTATCACCTTGTTTCTCTCACACCATAAATACCTGGTTTTCACATTCACTCGGGGCGAAGTATTGCTTTCCCAGTGAACTATTCTGAGCGTTTGTACCCTGTGTTTGTTTACCTGTTACGACTTTATCTGGACCTTACCTCTCGTTGTCTGCTGCCTGCCTGCCTTACTCTCTGCCTGGACTCTGTACTCTGATTGTTTCGCCGCCTGCCCCGACCCTTTGCCTGTTCTTGGACTCTGATTGTGTGTATTCTGCTCTGCTTATATCGCTGGTATTCGACCCTTGCCTGTCTGACCCTGTTATTTAATAAAGCCTGCAAATGGATCTCTCCTCGTCCGCTGCATCATTACAACTATGGAAGTTAATGGGGTCCAGTAAATGTTTGGTTGCCGACATTCTTCAAAATATCTTCTTTTGTGTTCAGCAGAATAAATAAATTCATACAGGTTTGAAACAACTTGAGGGAGAGTAAATGATGACAGAATTTTCATTTTGAAGTGAACTATTCCTTTAAACCATGCTCTTGGTAGATTGCGTTGGTCATTATGGAAATGATCCGGCTGCATTTGTGTTCTTTAATTTGCGCGTCGCCCAGAACTTCCCACTCCCATCTGCGATTTAATGGGATTGTGCTCACACTAATTTGCCGTTTAGTAAATCTGACCCCTAGTATGCCACACAAGACCAAATACATTAACATTATCCAACCCATTAACATGCTAAATACATTTATAAATGTAATAAATTTACGCATTATGCTAAACATTATGTTCACAACCTGTAATAATTACTTCAATGAGCTCATTGTTTCTGCCTAAAATTGATACATTGTTAGCTAACTGCATGATTTTTATATGTACATTTCTGAAATCCATAACTTGGACACAGTCACCTCTGATAACAGATCACTCTAAATTGTAATGTGGGCACATGCATTTTCTGTAAAGCTGCTTTAAACGATATGTATTGTGAAAAGTGCTATACAAATAAATGTGAATTAAATTGAATTGAATTGAATTGGAACTATTCCGAGAGTTGTCATGATTGAAACATACATGTATAATGCACAGTACATATTCTTGGATATCTGTAACAGTTTGTTTCCTACTGTCTCAAACAACAAAGCACTTAAACATACACACTCATAATTATAACTTCAGAAGTGGGGAGTAGGATCTTCTGATTTCAGCATGTGAAGGAAATATGGAAATAGGAAATATGTCAGCACAAAAAAAAAAGTGTTGTCAAACCATTATTTGAAATCTTCAAGTAGTAGAGACAAATTCATGAACATTTAAATTAACCATTTTTATTTCTGCACTCAGCGTACCTGTTATTTCCTATATTTTAACTGAATTTAGCTTTTTATGTGAATCTGCTAAAGTGAAATGTCTGATTTTCTTTCTTTCAGAGTTGACAGGCTGTTTAAATGAACGTAAATATCACTGTACCAAACCTCCTTCCAGAGACCTTGGCATTAGACTTGGCATTAGAGAATATGATTTTCTAATTTGCACGTTAATAGCAAATAATCATTCAGTTTACTTGTAGAATTAAGAATAAGTTTCTTCACATTATCAGTCCAGTGAAACAAGTTATTTTTATTTTTCCACAAGATAATGTTTAACTGCCATAGTAACATTCAACCCAATCACTTGCATTTATCAATCTTATTCACTTGCTTATCAATTCCTTGTATTCATTTAGTAGTTGTTAGTTACCCTTGTTTATCTTTTTGCTAATAAAATCCATTTTATTACACTTGTGTCTTCCTTGTGTTGATAACACAGTAAGAAGTTATACAATATCTTACAAATCCTTCAGATTGGTCATTTGACAAACTCCTTCCAATTTATTCAACAATCTTGCTAGATTGTACTTTAGTGTCAAGGTGAGACTGAAAGAAAGCGTTATCTGACACTCTCACACTGACTTTAAGGGGAGCTAGACTAAAACTCACAATATTAATATGAGACCCCTTAAACTCTGCTGCCCATCGTGAGAAACTATTAAATTAGTTGTGCCCGTGTGAGACAAATATTACACTACATTGCAGTCTAGAATTTCTTGCAAAGGCAGAATCATAGACTGCCATGCCTTAAAAATAGATACGGTCTAAATTAAAGAGCGCAAACCATACAATTCAGCCATGAAGTCAAATATAGTACAACAGTTTGCTAAAGAGCCCAGAACTGCATCAGATATACCATGTGTGATAAACTTTATATTTATACACGGCTGTCTAGGTATATTTCAGCTGACTCATGACAGAACATCAAGGAGAAATATTTTCATCTGATACCTTTATACTTTATTTTTCAGCAATTTTTCAGCAATATCGCATGAGATGGCAATTCAAGTTCCAGTTATCAGATGTGTGATTAGTGTAGATTTAACCCTCTGGGGACCAGAAACGCGCCAGCGCATTTTGCTTGTTTTTTTTTCACATAGCAGAAAAATAGACTTAAAAGTACTACCATAATTTCTGTTCATATAGAGTTAAGAAATATGAGAAAATAATCTGTTAAATGTCTACTTTTTTATGTGCCCACATACAATCGAAATAAAATATTGTGCTTTTGTAAAATAAAGAAAATAAACAGGCTGTGCGTTCTGCCTCTCAGTCACCGTGAACTTTTTTTCTGGAGCACGTCTCTAATCTTCAACAAAACTCAGCAAATACTATTCACCCAGCCATAAGCAATATATCTTTTAAATCATTTGAGTTTGTACTTTTAAATGATCCGATTCAAAACTAACATAAATATTCTCCGTTTATGTCATCTATATAAAAAGAGAGACGTGTCAGCCGGTCTAATTATCTTCCTCTCAGCTCATTATTCTGGTAATGTGACACGCCCACGGAGAGCGCGCGCTATTCAAACGCAAATATGTGAAGCAACACATTGAGACGCGTTAACGCCCATAAACTCTGAAAACACACTATATTTTTTAGTCAGATTAATCTACTGTCGTCTTGCGCGGCTATATGAGGAACAATCCTGGGACATTTACCTACCTCAGAACAAGTGCTGGTTTATTTTCACCACGAGGAGGAGCAACATATTCAGCTGAGAAGTAAGTGTTTTATGCTTGTGCTTTGTTCTAATCGCGATATAGAATAACGTTAGTGTCTGTAAACGGAAAAATAGCATACTGTTTAAATGTGAATAATGTTTCTGTGTGTGTGTGTGTGTGTGTGTGAATGAATGAATGAATGAACACACAGATACGCACTGTTACAGACGAAATAAAAGACAACATTTCATTGACTAGTCTAAAATAGACATCAAATAAGCTTTTGTTAGGAGTTTCTGCTCATATGTTAAATATATAGTATGTTTTGTCAATAAACTAATCAACTAAGATGTTATAGTGTTTGTTCCAATGCAAGCTATATCAAAATAATGAATCCTCAACTTTGAAATATGTATGATCAAACTAAGACATTTATGGAAAAAGACAATTTTCTTTTCAAGATGTTTCCAACTCTAACTTTGAACTGAAATAAAACCATGTCTATATGGTGAAGGGTGTGTGATAGAAGTGTCCAGACGTATGCACCCTGTATTTTAAGATTTATTATTCCTCTTTTTAGTCAACTTTAGCATGAGTGTGTTCACTTATTCTAAGCAGTGTGTGTGTGTGTGTGTGTTGTAAATAAATCCAAACAATCTAAAAGCCATTCTTTTTTAAATCTCCTCATTCTTTGTGCAAGGCTCCTCATAATGATATGGCCTGATAGCACACCTAATAGGGCCATTATGGGAGGGTCTTTGTCTTCCTCAGGTGTGAAATGCCACACATATTAATGAGAGATCACGCCCCTACGCATAAAGCTTTCTCAAACAAAACACGTCATACACATTCTAAAAGACTTTATTGACTTATCTGAATGAGTAGTCAGGATGATTCTCACATAGTTTTGGAGCAAATATTCTAGACTATGTGATACAATTTTCAAAAGTCTTGTGAAGAAATAATCAATATGTGTTTTGTGGCCTTATTTCAGAAACGTTTATTTTTAGTTTTTTCAATAACCATGCATAAATAATATTCTCTCGAAAATACAAACATGTACATACATGTTGCTCACATATTATGGTAGCCCCGTTTGTGCTATATAGAGTGAATTTACACCTTTGCCATTAACATGTTTATAAATAACTGAAAAAAGCACAAATGTCAGTGCATGTCAAAACATCCCAAGGGCCCCAAAAACCCCTTGGTCCCCAGAGGGTTAAACCTAGACACTTCATGTCTGAGATGGACTACGGCAAAGTCTGTTGGACTTGTGTGTGTGTGTGTTATGGATGGATAAGATTTGCACCGAAAAAGATCCTGACAACCTACACTCCGTCAAAAACATAGTCTTTGCAGAGTGAATCTTTGGGCTTAGTGTGAAGAACGTCATAGAGCTGCAAATTCAGATTAAATGCAAACAGAACTTGACTGTATGAGTGTGCACCTGCATGCGTGTGTGTGTGTGTGTACCTGAGCATGTAGTGTTAGACTCGTCCTCGTCGTTGCCGCAGTCGTTGTCTCCGTCACACAGAACTTGACTGTGTGTGTGTGTGTGTGTGTGTGTGTGTGCGTGCGTGTGTGTGTGCCTGTGTGTGTGTGTGTACCTGAGCATGTAGTGTTAGACTCGTCCTCGTCGTTGCCGCAGTCGTTGTCTCCGTCACACAGCCAGCGCATGGGGATACAGCGGTTATTCTGACACTTGAAGCGATCCGCAGGGCACGTGTGCTGATCTACAGATGGACAAAACAACCGCTGCATGTGTGTGCTTCATACAAAGAGCTTGTTAAACACATGACGTGTGTGTGTTCTTACGGCACAGTTCAGCGGCCTCGTCGCTGTTGTCCAGACAGTCATTATCTCCGTCACATTTCCAGCGGTCTTGAATACAGCGGTTATTCTTACAGGCGAACTCTCCCGGCTGACACTGCGGAGGGGGGATGTACGACGGGTTTGCTGTGAGGAAACACACACACACACACACACACTAAATGTAAATAAGTCTGCTGAAGGCTAAGCTCTGTGAAAGAAAACATCTGAGTGGTTTCTGTTTCAAACATTCAGACACAAAAACCAAACCGCTTGATTCTAAAGTCAGCTGATTGTATCAACAGTCGGTCACAGATTAAAGCCTAAAAATTATGCATTATCTGACAGTGCGATCAAGCAGCTGCCGCAAACAGATTTGCTTCTGCTCAGCAAGGCTTTTCTTGTGTTGTTCTCTGTCAGGACTGAGTGAACTCTGTTATCCCGCTTTATTTGGCACATTTCTCACCTGGGTCACTGAATGGTTTCTAATGAAGTTTCTAACATGTTATTTCCTCAGCAGTAATTAACCCTCTGATGGACAGATCTTTAAAAGCTATTTTTAACCGTTCAGGCTATAATGTTACATCCAAACCACCATAGTTAATCACCTTTGATAACCACATTAGAATATCACCATAACTGTAATATTAAAAAATAAAATAAAAAAAATACCGGTTTCATGTTTGTTAATGCTACACATATAACAACGTAGTAAAGAATCCAGTGCCAGTAGCTGTCTGTCTGGTTGATACTCCAACACAGTAGGTGGCAGTGTTGCACCTTAATGCTGGTTGCCACCCTTCATAAAACAAAGGAGAAAACGGTGCAAAACGCATACTTCCCTATAGACCTTATGCGCCCGAGAAACAAGCGCGCAGCCATCTTTAGAATATTGTCTTTGAACTTCCGTTTTTGCGGTCGCTCTGTATATTTCTATGGCATCGCTGTCGAGGAGTAATTAGCCGGTGAAGTGGATTTACTTATTGTAAAGTTAACGAAAGTTATCATGAGGATTGTAATGTTTAAAGCAGATGTCTTAACAAATGTCAGTAGACCGGGAAGATTTTAAAACGAGCCGTTCATTCATAAATACGTAAGATCGCTGTGAAAATACAGACCGGAAGACAAAAGACAACGAGCGCAGCGCTGAAAAGGGGCGGGGCTACATAAGGTCTATAGAAGGCAAAAACCAGCATGTGAAAAGAGTTGTATGTCTGAATTCACAGTGCTTATAAAAGAGTACGCACAAAGTACCAATAACCTACTTGTGGCGAGATTCTTAAATGTGCATTTGATGGACAGATTTCGGCAGTGAAGCAACGCAACTGAATCGGGTACTATAGATCAAAACTTAAATTATAAACATTTTTGGTGAATTCTGTCCTTCAAAATTAAATTTTAATATCATCACATTTCTGTAATGGCTGTTGAGTAACTTTAAAACTTTAAAAGCAGTGGTATTTTTCATAAATGAAAAATAAATATTTATTTCACCAATTGTCACATGTTTTAAATATGTATATAACCCTATTTATATATTTGCAAAGATTATTTAATGACCGGGCGTGACAATTCGCTTGTATTAACACATTATTATTTAGTTTGTTAATATGTATGTAGTGTACGCTTGTGTTACCTTTACAGCTGATGTTGTCTGCGGGGTCCAATAATTGGTCCTCAGCACAGGCACATGACCTGCCAGTTGGAGTGGCCAAACACAGACTACTACAACCACCGTTATTCGCTCTACACGCATTACTTCCTGTGATGAACACACATAAGAATAACCTCTGATGAAGACATTCCATAGCCAAACCATAATGGATACTGGATTTTTTTTTTTTACACAAAAACCAGGGAAAAAAACATCTATTACCTAGCTGCTGTTGGGCATCGTACATGCGGATCTCAAAAATGGGTGGCCGTTCGTTGCGTAGCAAAGTGACCATTTTGGTGTTTTGGTCCAGTTTATAGATGCTGCCGCTGCGGTACTCATTCCAGAACAGGAAGTTTTTGTAGTGGCACAGGCCGAAGGCGTGGTTCAGTTCCTGTCCGTCATAAACCGTCTAAGCAGAAACAATATGATGTTGCATCATCGACAACTGGCAAGTAAATCGGCTGTTTTATTGTTATCTCTTGTTTTTCATTCTTAAATGCAAACACGTGTGTGTATATGTGAACATCATCTATTAGATCAGCGGTGTGACAGCACCTTGCGTGCAGAGGTGTTGAGATAAACCATCTCGATTCGGTCGTAATAAGCATCCACCCAGTACAGGATCCCCTGAGGGATATCCAAACTCAGGCCGTTGGGCCACAGAACCGTCTTCGAGGTCAGAAGAACGTTCCGGTTGGTTCCGTCCATCCAGGCCCTCTCAATCTTCCCCCGCTTGCTCTCCTTTGGGTCCTCCTCCCAGTCAGTCCAGTACATCCAGCTGAAAGAGATAAAAAACGTTTTCAAAATGCATTGTTCTGACTGACAAATTAGATACTTCTTCTTTATAAATTGATTTATCTATTGAGCATTAGTGTATTTTGACATATTGCTGTTGCTGCTGGTTTTTTAAAGCAATAAGATCCTTGAGGTTGTAGATTACCAGTCAAAGTTTGGGATAAATAAGGTTTTTTTCAAACGTTTTTGAGTTTCGAGAATGTTTCGAGAAAGTCTCTTATGCTCACCAAGGCTCAATTTATTTGATCAAAAATACTTTAAAAACAGCAATACTATGAAATAGTATTACAATTTAAAAATAACTGCTTTCAATGTGAAAATATTTCAATGAGTAGGCTAATTTATTCCTGTGATCAAAGCAATTTTTTTAAAGAAGTAATTATTACTTCTATTCTGCAAGGACACATTCATTTGACATTGAAGACATTCATAAAAACTTTCAAAATTTTCTAAACTTTCTAAAACAAAAAAAAAAACAAAAAAAATCAAATTCTATTCACCAAAAAATGCAGAAAAAAATGTATCATGTTTTACACAAAAAATATTAAGGAGCAAAACGTATAATAATCATTGGTGCTCATCAATTGTGCACCAATAATAATTGCTAAAAATCAAGCACAAACTCATGTTAGAATGATTTATGAAGAATCATGTGACTAAAGACTGGAGTAATGATGCTGAAAATTCAGCTTTGCATCACATTTTAAAATAAATTAATATAGAAAACAGTTCTTTTAAATTGTAATAATTTTATATCAAATATATGCAGCCTAGGTGAGCAGAAGAGACTTCTTTCAAAAACATTAAACATCAACCAAATAAACCTGTAGTGTGCATAAGTGATTTTACAGTTTTGGTCAATTCAATTTATGATATGACATTCATGTATTAGCCCACAAATAACCCAACAACTGCTATACAATTCAATCTAGAGCTTACCCGTGCCGAGGGTCCACCACAATCGCTCGAGGATGGGTCATCTTGCCCTCAATGAGAGTCTTCCTGGTCTGAGAAGCTTTCTCGAGCCGAGCAACACTGATGGTCTTCTTGGGACCATCATCTGTCCAGTAGAGATTATTGGCCATCCAGTCCACAGCGATTCCTTCAACAGTGTGAATACCTGGAAAACCATACACGCATAACCAAATGAAGAATACACACCAGCAATAAGATGAATTAATGAATTAATTAACATTTTTAGCACCTTCTTTAAGGATGATGTCTCTTTCCGTGCCATCGATCTTCTGTCGGCCAATCAGGTAGCTGGTGGCATCAGCGAAGTAGATGAAGTTACTCTGTGCATGGAAGTCCAGAGCTCGAGGGTTCATCAGGTTCTCGATGGGGATCATGTATTCATCCTGAACTTTAGGGTTTATGTCCATACCACGGATAACGCCCGGACGACCCTTCCCGTACACCAGGAATAACTCATGCTCAGGCTCTGGGGATTAGATACCAGGGACCGAATATAGTGAAAAGTGAGTCTATGGTGACGGTACTAACATGTTTCGTACAATCAATTCCAATCTCTGCTTCTTGTCTTTTTCAAGGTCATGTGTTCAAAGGTCACTCACAGTTCCCTATCGGTCAGTCACTACAACGTAGGTCATGACTGACCAATAGGAATCTCGCTAGAGAGGCCAATCTACTTCGCGTGAAACTAAAACAAGCCAATACACATTGGCGTGCAATCATTTGCATCAGCTGCGCGCCCTCGTTAGCGCGGGTATAAACGAGCAGCTGGTGCGATTGCACACTAGCTTTTTGCTTCGGAGCCAAACACTTCGATGTCTCTACTGCAGTTGAAATCAACTATCACGAGCCTTTCTGGACCTCTCCTTCCCGGTGCGGGCGTGACAGCACGGCAGCGCGAGCAGTTTCTCTTTCTCTCTCTTTCTTTTCTTTTGTTATTTTTAACTGAGCAAAGAAAAGAGCTGTTTTAACAGCTGGTGAGGTGCGCTTCAGAGCGCTCAAAAGCTGTTATAACAGCTGGTAATGTGCGCCTGGCAAGCGCTCAAAAGCTGTTGTAACAGCTGGTAAGACCTCCAGCGAGAGAGATCCAGCGCACAGGCGGGTGCACATTCCCGTCTGTGATCGCTGTGGCTGTTCCCCTGCGTGCTTCAGCACCAGTGAGAGTAGTCCCTAAAAGAGCTTACACAGATAGTTCGCGTCTTTTTCAAGATGACGTTCTATCTGTGTGTTTCTGGATGCGGTCGTTACCTGGGGTCGCGGGATGGTCACGATCGCTGCCTTGTGTGTCTGGGCCTCGAACACGCACAGGCAGCGTTCGTGGATGAGTCATGTACCCATTGTGGGAAGATGACCATCTCGGAGCTGAGGTCGAGACTCACGTTCCTGCAAAGGGGCGGAGTCCCCGTGCCTGCACCTCGTTCCAACCCCCCTTCGCGGGTTGCTACTGGCAGTGACACGGGTGACCTGAGGATTACAGTGAGCGCGCTTCCTTCGGGGAACCAACCCCCTAGGAACCCTCACTCCTCTCATGCTCCGCAACCAGTTGAGCTGCCAACGGAACGTTCTGGACCATCCTCGAGATGTGTACCAGTCGTTTCGTTCGGCGCTCCCTGCGACGACCAGATGTCGATCGCTGCATCGGAGGGTGGGTCAGACCTCTCCGCGGACGACGGCTCAGAGCCGCTGCCTCCTTCGGGTGTGCCAGCAGTGCCCGAGTCGGACCCGGAGATGATGGCCATGCTTTCCCGGGCCGCCAACAGGATCGGGCTCGTGTGGAACCCTCCACCGTGTCCCGAGCCCTCGAGGTTGGACGATTGGTATCTCGGGGTGGCGCGCGCTGGTTCTCAGCAACCCACCCCAGTGCCTTTCTTCCCGGAGGTGCATGAGGAGCTCACAGGGACGTGGACGGCACCTTTTACTGCCAGAAACCGTCTCGGTGGCTCCTCCTCCCTCACCACCCTTGATGGCGGGGCAGCTAAGGGATACACGCGTATCCCGCCAGTGGAACGGGCCGTTGCTATGCAACTGTGCCCTAACTCCACTTGGCGTGGAGAACCGTGTCTTCCTTCCCGGGCCTGTAAGTACTCGTCGGACCTGACCGACAAAGCTTACAAGGCCTGTGGGGAAGCTGCCTCTGCCATGCACGCTATGGCGTTGTTGCAGGTTCATCAGGCCAAGGCACTGAAGGACCTGCATGAGGGTGGTCATGATCCACAAGTTCTCCAAGAACTTCGTGCCGCAACTGACCTCGAGCTTCGTGCGACGAAGGTCACTGCGCGGTCAGTGGGTCGTGCGATGTCCACACTTGTGGTCCAGGAACGCCATCTCTGGCTGTGTCTGGCTGACATGCGGGAGACCGACAAGATTAGGTTCCTTAACTCCCCCGTGTCCCAGACCGGCCTCTTCGGCGACGCGGTCGAGAACTTCGCCCAGCAGTTCTCGGCTGTACAGAAGCAGACTGAGGTCATCAGACACATCCTGCCGCGGCGGTCAGCTGCTGCCTCCACCCCACCGCCCGCGGCTCCTCGGTCTGCTCGTCGCCGTGGGCGTCCTCCTGCGTCTGCCCCTGCTCCCGCGCCGCAGCAGCAGCCTCCATCTAAACGGCGCCGTGGAGCCAGTCGCAGGCAGGGCGCCCCGCCTGTCCAGGCCCCCGCCAAGAGGGGCGGCAAAGCCAAGGGTAAGCGGCCCTAGGACGGGCGACCCGGAGATGGAAGGGACTGCTCTCCAGGAGACGATGACTGCATCGCTCCCTCCCCCGGAAGAGGGCCGGGTGGTAAATCCTTTGTTTCATTTTGTTTATGTTCCGCCGCTGGCCTTAAAACCAGCGGTACCCAAATTCTCAATAAAAGAGCAGTTTCTATCATCTCTGGGTCCGAAGAAGACCCGGAGAGCAGTGGGGGGTTGGAATCCTCACCACTCTCATCCGCCTCTTCTTTCGCCAGCCGGCAGCTGTGTACGGTCCGAGAACGCCACCGAGCCGCCTCCCGCACCTCCTGCCCCGTGGAATCAGGTAAGTGCTGCACAGCACACTCAGACCCCGCTACGGGCCGCCTCCCAGAGAGAGCCCCCCGAGCCGCGTCCCTGTGTTCCACCTCGCTGCCCCACTCCGGGTACGCCTACGGTCCCTTTGGTCCCGCTTGTACGGTCTCTGCGAGCCTGGTTAGCGCTCCCCAGTCCGTCTCGCTGGCTCATTCGAACCATCAGGCTCGGCTATGCGATTCAGTTCGCCCGGCATCCCCCCAAGTTTCGGGCCATCCACTCCACTACAGTGAGAGCAGCCGATGCCCATGTCTTGCGTGCGGAGATCGCAGTCCTACTGGCGAAGGATGCGATAGAGCCGGTCCCTCCAGCCGATATGAGGTCAGGGCACTACAGTCCCTACTTCATTGTACCCAAGAAAGGTGGTGGGTTACGACCGATCTTGGATCTGCGAGTTTTGAATCGGAGCCTCCACAAGCTACCGTTCAAAATGCTCACGCAGAGACGCATTTTCGAATGCATCCGTCCCCAAGATTGGTTTGCAGCGATCGACCTGAAGGACGCGTACTTTCATGTCTCGATTCTTCCTCGACACAGGCCATTCCTGCGCTTTGCGTTCGAGGGTCGAGCATATCAGTACAAGGTCCTACCCTTCGGGCTGTCCCTGTCCCCACGTGTCTTCACGAAAGTCACGGAGGGGGCCCTTGTTCCCATGAGAGAACAGGGCGTTCGCATCCTCAACTATCTCCACGACTGGCTCATACTAGCACACTCTCGAGATCAGCTATGCGAACACAGGGACCTAGTGCTCAGGCACCTCAGCCAGTTGGGTCTTCAGGTCAACTGGGAAAAGAGCAAACTCTCCCCTGTGCAGAGGATCTCTTATCTCGGTATGGAGTTGGATTCGGTCACCCAGACAGCGCGCCTCACAGAGCAGCGTGCTCAGTCGGTGCTGAACTGCTTGAACACGTTCAAAGGCAGGACAGCGGTCCCACTGAAATTCTTTCAGAGGCTCCTGGGGCATATGGCAGGGGCAGCAGCGGTAACCCCGCTCGGCCTACTTCATATGAGACCGCTTCAGCACTGGCTTCACGGCCGAGTCCCGAGATGGGCGTGGCATCACGGCACTCACTGGGTGGCAATCACACCGGCGTGCCGCCAGACCTTCAGCCCGTGGTCAGACCCCTTGTTCCTGCGGGCAGGAGTCCCCTTGGAACAGGTGCCAGGCATGCTGTGGTATTCACAGATGCCTCTGCCACCGGCTGGGGTGCCACGTACAACGGGCATGCAGTGTCAGGGGTGTGGACGGACCCCCAACTGCATTGGCACATCAATTGCCTCGAGTTGCTGGCAGTACATCTCGCTCTGAGCCGCTTGAAAAGGCCGCTACAGGGCAGGGACGTGCTGCTCCGTACGGACAACATGGCAACCGTTGCGTACATCAACCGACAAGGTGGTCTACGCTCCCGTCGCATGTCGCAACTCGCCCGCCATCTCCTCCTCTGGAGTCAGAAGCATCTGAGGTCGCTTCGAGCCATGTATGTCCCCGGCGTGCTCAACCGTGTGGCCGACGAGCTATCACGAGCTGTGCTTCCGGGAGAATGGCGACTCCACCCCCAGGCGGTTCAGCTGATCTGGAGAGAGTTCGGGGAGGCTCAGGTAGACCTGTTTGCCTCCTCAGAGACCTCCCACTGCCAGCTGTTTTACTCCCTGACCGAGGGAACACTCGGCACGGACGCACTGGCTCACAGCTGGCCCCGGGGCCTTCGCAAATATGCGTTTCCCCCAGTGAGCCTACTTGCGCAGACACTGTGCAAAGTCAGGGAGGACGAGGAGCAGGTCCTTCTGGTGGCTCCCTATTGGCCCACCCGGACTTGGTTCCCAGAACTCATACTCCTCGTGACAGTCCCTCCCTGGCCCATTCCTCTGAGGAAGGACCTTCTGACTCAGAGACGGGGCACCCTATGGCACCCGCGTCCAGACCTCTGGAAACTCCATGTCTGGTCCCTGGACGGGACGCGGAGGTTTTAGGTGACTTACCCCCTGAGGTACTTAACACCATCACTTCAGCACGGGCGCCGTCCACGAGACGTGTTTACGCCCTGAAGTGGAACCTGTTCGTCAAGTGGTGTTCTTCTCGCCGAGAAGACCCCCGAAGATGTCCGATAGGGTCTGTGCTTTCCTTCTTGCAGCAGGGGTTGGAGCGTAGACTGTCTCCCTCCACCCTCAAAGTACATGCTGCCGCTATTTCTGCTTATCACGACCACATAGATGGCAAAGCAGTTGGAAAGCACGACCTGGTCGTCAGGTTTCATAGGGGGGCGAGACGATTAAATCCTCCTCGACCCCCTCCATACCCTCTTGGGATCTTTCCCTGGTGCTTCGAGTACTTCAGGATGTTCCCTTTGAGCCTCTGCAGTCAGTAGACTTAAAGCTTCTTTCCATGAAGACTTTGCTGCTGGTTGCACTGGCCTCTGTCAAGAGGGTAGGAGACCTGCACGCATTTTCGGTCGACGAATCGTGCCTAGAGTTCGGGCCGGGTGACAGCCACGTGGTACTAAGACCCCGGCCCGGCTATGTGCCCAAGGTTCCTACCACTCCCTTCAAAGACCAGGTAGTGAACCTGCAAGCGCTGCCTTTGGAGGAGGCAGACCCAGCCCTGGCTTTGCTCTGTCCCGTTCGCGCTCTGCGTATGTACGTGGACAGAACTCAAAGCGTCAGGACCTCAGACCAGCTCTTTGTCTGTTACGGAGGCCAGCAGAAGGGAAAGGCTGTCTCCAAGCAGAGGATGGCCCACTGGATAGTGGATGCCATCGCCTTGGCTTACCAAGCAGAAGGCGTGCCCTGCCCGCTCAGGTTGCATGCACACTCCACGAGAGGTGTTGCATCCTCCTGGGCGCTGGCACGTGGCTCCTCGCTAAAAGATATCTGTAGAGCTGCGGGCTGGGCGACACCTAACACGTTCGCTAGATACTATAGCCTACGTGTAGAGCCGGTCTCCTCCCGTGTTCTCACCCTAGACGGGTAGAAGCACTGAGAGGTCTGGCTCTGTCGGCTTGCTGCACCCTACTGTGCACCCTTATTGCTCCAGAGTAAAACCTGTCGAGTCCTCCAAAACCCCTCGGCCCGGACTTGGCGAAGCGCCCGGCGCCAGGCCCTTATCCGCTGAATCCTTGAGAACCGGATCTGGGCTGGGTTCCATATGTGTGACCCTACGGGGATCCCATATGTGTATATTTCCACGGCTGCTCCTATCGGAAGCCCGTGTCTTTCCCTTGGGCTAAGTCACCCATTATTTCATATGCAGTACAGCCTTCGGGCTAGTCCATATGCATTTCCACATAACTCTTTGAAGAAGTGGCTTCCGCAGCGTTCCTTCCTAAACAGAAAGGGCACGCTTTCCCAGTGTTATCCAATATCTCACTGTATGGGTTACCACGGAACAACAGTGTCAGACTCACTCTGTGTAAGCCTCCGCCTATCGTCCTTCCAGGCAAGAAGGTGTAGAGGCTTGCACGGGGGCGCTGGATGGGGTGTAGCGGCTGTGGCGCTTTGGTAGGGATTCCTATTGGTCAGTCATGACCTACGTTGTAGTGACTGACCGATAGGGAACGTCTCGGTTACATATGGTAACCCTCGTTTCCTGAGGGAGGGAACGGAGACGTAGGTCCCGTCGCCACATCCGCTGCGGCCCGCCGGGGGGCCAGCTTTCTCAGGCTTGGCTCCTCAGCAAAAAGCTAGTGTGCAATCGCACCAGCTGCTCGTTTATACCCGCGCTAACGAGGGCGCGCAGCTGATGCAAATGATTGCACGCCAATGTGTATTGGCTTGTTTTAGTTTCACGCGAAGTAGATTGGCCTCTCTAGCGAGATTCCTATTGGTCAGTCATGACCTACGTCTCCGTTCCCTCCCTCAGGGAACGAGGGTTACCATATGTAACCGAGACGTTCACAAATCAATTCTACCAATAGTTCATTGCATATTCAAAGCAAACAGCTTGAAATCAATATTGGGGGTAAATGGTAAAGACCTTCATTTTTTTGAAGGATTCAGCTAAAGTGTGGGTCAAACCTCCAGTCTAGATGATATGCATAGACATCACTAAGGAACTATGTGAAAGAAAAGTGCGAGAGTTTGAAATAACAAATGCTCAATGAAGCTGAGCCAATCAAACGTTTTCATTTTAAGTAGGCAAAACTATTGTAAATCTGATGGTGAATTGATAGATGAAGTAGAATCTGATTGGCTGTGATGTCACTCACTCTTGCATGATTTGCCATCGTTGCCCAGGCTAAAGCCAGAACGACATCGACACGTCCGACTCTTGTGGCTGTTGCCCAACAAACAGATGTCTGAACAACCTCCAGCTTTCCCAAACTTATCGGGCTCACAGGCATGACTCCGCACTGAAGAAAAGTAACAAGAGAGTTCGAGTGAGCTGGAGCTTGACTGTGGTGTAGTGGTTGCATTTTTAAAAGTTATATATGTTACTGACTCAATCTATACAGCTGAGCAATAGATGAGAAAGAGTTTAATACCAGAGGGCTGGCGTCTCTGGTGGTAAACATGTAGAGCTCCTCCCTTGTCCACACGGGTGACCACTTGATAATCTGAACTGTTGAATCGATTGACGCGGATCACACTGGTCTTAGGCTGCATGTTGGCATTGTCTGAGTTTGTGGCATATAGATAGTTCTCAAAGACTGTGAGCCCATAAAGATGCTCAATCTGAGAAAAAAAAAGAAATTCAATTATTGTTCAATTAATTCTATTATTTGGGAAGTTGTGCTTGCTCTGTTGGCTTGAGTGAGCAAGATACACACTGATTAGCCTTGGGCTGAGCAGAAAAATGTTATCCATAACTCAAGCAGAGAGGAGGAAATCAGGCTAATATATTTACAGAATCAGATTGAATAAAATGACTCAGTAGCACTAATGAAACAACACTGTCTCTCCCATCTACTAAAGCATTTATCACAGTAAATAATGCTAGCCACTATTAGACACTCTCACAATGCAATGTATTAAATGGATGGATGGATGGATAAACAGATGGATGGATGGATGGATGGATGGATGATCACAATAGAATGGATGGATGGATAAACAGATGGAAGTTACGATGGATGGATGGATGGATGATCACATTAGAATGGATAGATGGATAAACAGATGGACGTTACGATGGATGGATGGATGGATGATCACATTAGAATGGATGGATGGATAAACAGATGGACGTTACGATGGATGGATGGATGGACATTTGATTGGATGGATATATAGATGGATCAATGGACTAATTTAAAGAACTTGGGAGTCATTTTTGATTCATCCATTATTTTTGATCGACAGATAAAGACAGTGGTTCGTAATTGCTTCTTCTACTTAAGAGCAATAGCCAAATTGAAACAAATTCTCTCAGCCAGCGACCTGGAAAACGTTGTCCACGCTTAAATTTTCTCTCGTCTAGATTATTGTAGTGCACTTTATGTTGGGACCTGTCAAACACACATTGCCCGCTTGCAGCTAGTACAAAATGCTGCTGCAAGGTTTTTGATGAATGCTGGGAAAACAGATCATTTTACTCCCTTTTTATCTTTTTTAGGTTGGCTACCAATACATTTTAGGATACAGTATAAGATTCTGATATATGTTTTTAAAGCACTCCACGGAATGGCACCAGAATACTTATCTGAGCTTATTAAGCCCTACAGTTCAGGCGTAAGACTAAGATCAGCAAACAAGTTTCTTCTAACTTTCTTCTAACTTTCTTCTTCTAACTTTAACAAGTTTCTTCTCCCCGTGCGCGCCTCAAAATGAAAGGTGATCGTGCTTTCTCTGTCGCTGGTCCTAGATTGTGGAATAATCTGCCATTGGATATCAGATCTTCCTTGAACCTAAATGTTTTTAAGGACCGCTTAAAATCTTATCTGTACTCTCTGGCGTTTTAGTACATTAGTACATGGATGTTGTTTATTTTTTGTCTTCTTGTTCTGTTGGTTTTTACTGCAATGTATAGCACTTTGGAACTATGGTGGCAGCCTGTAAGGTGCTATATAAATAAATAAAGGATAACGATAAACGACATTAGGGTGGATGAATGGATTGGTGGATGGATAGATAAACAGATAGACGTTACGATGAATGAATCATGGATGATGGATATATAAACATCAACATTACAATGGATGGATGGATTGGTGGGTGGATGGGTGGATGGATGGATGGATGATGGATGGATGGATGGATGGATGATGGATGGATGGATGGATAAATAAATCGAAGTTACGATGGATGGATGGATGGATAAATAAATCGAAGTTACAATGGATGGATGGATGAATAAACAGATCGACGTTACGATGGATGGATGATGGATGGATGGAGCAACAGATGGACATTAGATGGATAGATGTTTGAATGGGTTTCGTTCCATTTTTTCTCTATTGTACAAAACTTTATTATAACATCTGTTGTTTTCAAATGTGCTTTATAAATAAACCTTGACTTGATTTTTGACTTGACTTTGATGGATGGGCAGATGGTTAAGAGGTGAATGGCTGATCCTAGAAGTTTGGATTGATAAAATAGAAGAATGATTGATGGACAGATGGATGTTTAGGTGTCTGGATGGATGGCATGTTCTGAAGGTGTGTGGGATCTTTTTCTGTTCACTGTAAGTGTTTTTGAGAAGATGGAAATCATGTTCATCTACAGAATAATGTTGCTTTTAGGGGCAGTAAAAGAGGGAAGTTCATACAGAGTACCAGGACATCATTACTAAATGTAAGATTTACCAACTCATTGTCATTTAAATGATTGAAAACAATGGAGAAATTAGTTATTGAGCAACACATTCTTGTGCAACCACATGTAAAACATCTGATCTTGCTATTTGCTCCTTACCAACAGTCCTTGAATGATTGTGTGTCTGTTTTTGCCTTCATAGTCCACTACCTCGATGTAGTCCAGATAAGCATCAGCCCAGTAGACCAACCTGTTGACCAAGTCCAGGGTGATGCCATGTGGGAAGACAATTTTACTGTCCACCAACTTTGTTCGGTTCTGTCCATCCATATCACAGCGTTCCACCTTTGGGATCTGTCCGTAGTCAGTGAAAAAAACCTTTCTGTTGAAGATAACATTGAGAAAGGAGAAAGTAATTATTATACATGATTACACCATTTAGCAAATACTCTGGTTTTTAAAGGTAACTGCTCAATATTCAGCTAGCTAGCTGTGTACACAGAGGAAGTGTGAGCTTGACAATCTTCATACCCCATGGCTGGGTCCAGAGCGATGCCTTTAGGGTTGTAGAGTTCTTGATCCAACAGTGTCACACATGTGGTTCCATCTTTATCACATACGAAGATTCGATCATCCACGTCATCAACAAAATAGAAGTTTCCCGTAAGCCAGTCTATTGCCATCTGCTCTACATCTGTAAAGAACAGATCATGAAGAGAAATGTAGGTAAAACAGTTAAGTTCATATAAGTTTTAAATCTCAATTTAAATTGACAGTACTTATTTTGAATCATTCCAAAAATAAGACGTAAACTCTTTAACAGTTGTAGAACAAACTGAAATCATTCATGATTGCATTCAATCAAGAACGTTTTAAAAAATGTGCCTCATGATCAGTCACAAGATACGCTAAAACCCTATGTTGTAGTCGAGACCAGCTCATTCGAGTCCTGAAGATGGTCGAGTCCGAGTCAAGTCCGAGCCCACACGTTCCCGAGTCCAAGACAAGATATATGAAAATATAGTCAAGGTCTCAAGACTTGAAGTCCAAATCCATATTTTTATGTCTTTGGTCTTGTCATGACCTCATGAGCATGTGAATTCATTCTTGACTCGGACTCAACGCTCAACCAAATCTTGACTATAAGATGAGGGGCATTTATTAAGAAAGTAAACATTAAAGAATGGTGAGCATGCATTAATTTATGTGCAAATAAACACGTGAACACAATGGTGCCTGACTGGCGCTGATTATTCCTTTACCAACCATGCAGTTTTGTGGTTAAATGACTCAGTGACTCTATTTTGAAATAGTGCTAATAATACAGTGGTCTCACATCCATGTTTCTCTTTTTCACTTCTACAATGACGCTCTTTCTCTTTGAAACAGCTGAGTCAGGGGACTATCTGAAGGCATGTGCGCATGTTACACAATTTCCAAAAAAGTTGATTTAACAGCTGCGATCGCTGTGGCTAACTGTGGATTCTTGCTCCTTTGCAGCCCCCCACCTCTTCAATATGCCCCATTCTGACCTTAAAATGTCAAAATGTCTCAATATATCTGAACCTCTCCTCCTTTAACCCCATTTTTACCAAATCATACTTTTAATGGGATGATCACATTTGAACATTGAGTGGCTGTGAAAACGTGGCACAGGAAGGCATAGAAACCATGACTGTTGGGTAAAATTGTACAGGAGATGCAGGAAAATCCAGACAGATGGAGAGATAGAAGGCTCAGGGGAGGAGACAGAGACAGTGTTGGCCTCTCTTGTTTCTACAAAGGAAAGTTGGCCATTGTGCAAGAGCCAGACGTTTACCGGAATCAAGGGCTGTATCCCCAAAGGTGTTGTTTATTTAAGAGCCGAGTCCTGCCTAAACTTTTCCAGCTGCCCGGACTGAAAGCCAGTGATTAAAAACACAGATCAAAAACACTAAAGATTGGAGAAAAGAGCAAGTGTACAAATGACGGTTGAGGAAGACGAATGGGTCTTAGAGCAGCTGCCGCTTGAACAATGCAAGAATAGAGGAACGCCACAGAGAAAAAACAGAGAAACAGTGGGCTAAGGAACCTGGCTTCAGTCTCATTGTAATTCCTAGTAAAATTGTAGGTCTCAGTGGAAGGATGGTAAGAAATTCCATTTGTGACACAACCTTCCCTCTACACTGAATGAAAACAAATGGTCTAATGGCTCTAGCTCTCATTTCCTGAGACAGCTTCATATGAAAATGCATTGAGCCTAACAAACAAAGGCCTGTATTTACATCTTGAACCTTATTTTATTAATAGTGGAGTTTGTTTAAAGCTGTTTCTCAAACGGCCTTGACATTTCAAGAATAAGCTCAGGAGTTCAAAACTATAGGCATCTGACAATATGACAAGTGGTCTGACATTTTTACGCTATGTCCTGTCCAGCCAGGTTTACAGCTATCAAGTAAGTAATATTTCTGTCCATATTGAAACCATGGACGTCTTTGACACAGATTCTATTGTTTGACGGCTTGTGCTTTTATAGGGCAAACACACTTTATGGACCAAGTTGCTTGGTCCTAATTTGATTCCACCCTCTGACCCATTGTAAATAATACATTGCTTGGCAGAATAATTATGAATTTGCTATCAATAAATTATATTTTTTCTCTTATTTATGAAACCTTGCAAGGTATATGTATGTAGTAATAGTTCCATAAAAGCTGTGCCTTATAACGGCCCATCACTTTTGTAAAATTACTGTAAACCATGGAGTTTGAGATCCTGTCCCAATTCGTCTTAACAAAAATAAAGGCAAAAATATGAAATAGAAAGTAAGAGGAGAAGAAGGAAACAATGTAAAGTGTTGTTAGCTTCCTTTTTTCTCGTGTTATGTCCCTATGCTTGTACAACCAAATTTTACCCCACATGATCTTGACTGTGTCTGGTTTGTCTTCTAAAACCCCTTTACTCACTGAAGGCAATTTCTCTGACAACAAGAAGGAATAAAATGCATTATTATATGATTAGCATAAATAAAAGCATTAAGAGCAGTTCACCTCTGCAAGTTAGGCTGGATTGCTTCCAATTGCAATAAAATAACTTGATTCACACAGCACACCAACATGATGAACAGAAGTCTGATGTGAAACTCTAAATGTGAGTCCTCAGAGCTCATTGACTTGGACCAAAAAAAGGTGCAAGACTTGCTGACACCATTCAAATGGTTCACATTAAAATAAAGAGAGATAAAAATCAATAAAGAAACAGTTAAGTCAGTCAATAAGCACAGACAACAAGCAAAGCACAGATTGTCAGAGAAAAAGGGTGAGGGTTAAAAAAAAGAGATTAAAACCAAAACAATGCCCTGAATGTTGGCGGAGCCAGAAATGTGTGGCAGACGCGGTTAAGCGTGAGCCGATTCAAGCACATGATCGTTTAAGAGGCTTTCCGGAAACTTCTGTACCACGCAGACCGTATGTCAGAAAACCGCTCCCTTCTGGTTTAACCCACATTACTTCATCGCACATCCTGTCTTTCCGCTATTTATGCTGAGACACTCCAAATTACCGGGCAAGAGATGACTTTACTGGAATGCCGCAAGTCAATAACACTCCTGATGAACATGTACATGACATTTTGGTCCACATTTTCCAAGATACTAAGAGACACACACATGTGCAAACAGAGGTGGTGTAAGCATCACATCTCCACCTGCACATGTCAGTTTTCTATGTTTTCCTGATAAAGCTCCAGAGCCGCAGACGGATGGGGGTTGGGTCGCCTCATGTCAACCACAACATCTGGAAAATGTTCCACAAAACAGAATATAAATATGCTGCAGCAAACCCCAGCAACCTACACAAACCACTCATAAAACACACACATAAACACAGACACATATGGACTTATGGATCATGGCTTCTGGAAGAGTGCAGTCCAGACAGATGTTGTTCAATGGGGAGTGTCTGCATACTGTATCTCACGGGCTGAACTCAATCTGTCCTAGCCGATTCAAGCCACATATATGAGTGCACGTGTGTTTGAGTGAGACCATGTTTAAATAGTTTAACTTTCTCAAGTCAGGTCTCGTTACATTTTGTGGAGCTCCATAGCTGATGTTCAATGTGAGAAAGTGTCCTGTTTTAATAGCCCAAACCTATTTTAAAAAAAAATGAAATTATTAAAATTCAACGTATTTACAGATGTCATATTAATATTGCAATCTAACATTACAGATATTAATACCATCATTTGTGATTTCTAACTAGTGAGGTAAACGCTCTTCATGCATTAAAAACGTAAAAAATGTCCATGAATTCTAGTATTCTAGAATAGTATCTTTCCATTTGTTGAAATAAAAAGAGAATACACCACTATCCTACACTGTGAAAAGAAGAAGAGTGGAAAACATCTGGTCGCCTCATCTGCATGTCACGCTGAGGTCATGAATCACGGCAAACACATTTCCTGTGTGACCCTTCCAGAGACCGCCAGCTAAAGAGATCAGAACACGGGTTCACGACAGTATTTCTAGAAAAACGTTCCAGTTTTATGAGCTCTCTTGAAAGGAATGTCATTTGAACAAATATTTTAAAAACTAAATGGAAAATGGTGCAATAATCTGCAATGAAAATACCAAATCATTTTCATGACACTATTTCAAGTTATTAAATTACTCATTCTTTCTAAAATAAATATTTTTACCTTGAGAAGTCGATTTCAAGATCACTATTTGAGATTCGCGTTTTCACCTCTACATTATTATTCTGCCTTTAGTTTTTCTTCCTCACTCACGCGGCAGACAGCTTTATCTTTAACTGGCAACAGGAAGCCAATGATCTCTTTATCGCTTCCTAGTGAGGGCATAGTGTCGCAGTCAACCCTGTGACCCGTGACCTGTGAGTGTGTGACTGATAAACATGTTAAAACTGCCAAGAACCTGGAAATCACTGCAGCATTCAAACTAACTAGCACTTAAACCCAAAGACAGGCCCGAAACAAACTCTACAAAAGTATGTGAACACAAACACTCGTTCATGTCTGCATTCTTGCGTAGAGTCCATTTCTGGCCTAAATCTCCATCTGGAGGGTTACTGAGTGCCAGCGTTGTTGTAAGACCCAAAATATGCACTCCAGGTTAAGTCATTTCCTGGCTAAACTAGTGATCCAACTATAGAAGATGACCAAGAAAGCAGAGACAAAACAGAAAAAATAAGAGTAAAATAATTTTTTTGGTGTTGAATAAAATATATTTCTATACCGATGGATTTATTTTTTCACTAAACAAGCTGTAATGCATTCTGGGATTGCAGGAAGATTCAGGAAATGCTGCCTTGGAATTCACATTGGCTTATCATGAACTGCATGCGCTCTTTGATCGCTTTGAGTTGTAAACTAATGGTATGTTTTGTAGTACAATGGCTTCCTATATGTCAAAATATTGGGGAAATTTTGATTTCTCAAATCACGACCTCTGTAACGTTTTAAAAAAAGTCACTATGGTTTGAGAAACAGTCTCTCAGTCTCTCTCTCAGTCTCTCTCAGTCTCTCTCAGTCTCTCTCTCTCTCTCTCTCTCTCTCTCTCTCTCTCTCTCTCTCTCTCTCTCTCTCTCTCTCTCTCTCTCTCTCTCTCTCTCTCTCTCTCTCTCTCTCTCTCTCTCTCTCTCTCTCTCTCTCTCTCTCTCTCTCTCTCTCTCTCTCTCTCTCTCTCTCTCTCTCTCTCTCTCTCTCTCTCTCTCTCTCTCTCTCTCTCTCATGTTGTAAATCCTTACAACCTCTGTCAATCCCAGTTTCTGGTCATTTCCCAAACTTGTTTTGTTTCCTTACATCTGAAATCTTTTTAATCTTTTTCCCAGAACTTCATTCATTCCACTTTTCATCTCTTTCATAAAAACTCAGAGGTGAATTAACTACCCAGTTGTGCCAATTCTGCGCATTTTGTGTGAAAACCAGCATCTTATTCATAAACCACATGAAATCCAGTTTAGACAGCCACTAAATGTGCTGAAGCAGCACTGCACCATGCATGTCAATGATGCATTTATTGTACTATTAACGCCCATGGAAAGTAGTATTGATCACTGTAGAGTGAATCCATACAGCACAGGCAAAAAAAACGACACTATCAGAAGGCACAAAGGGAAAATATGAAATATTTAAGATGATCACCAATGAATGGCTCTGTTCAGAAATATATATCGTAAATATCATAAAATAAATATCGTCATGGTTACTACTGTATCCTCCGTTCCCTGATGGAAGGAGAAGATGTGGTGATGATGACTGACACTAGGGCCGTGTTTACACCTGGTATAAAGATGTGTTTCGGTCGATTGAGTCACAAGTGGACAACGCTAAATGCAGGTGAATCTTGAATTCATTCTTGAAATATTACTAATCTCAAAAACATTGTTTAAGCATCTTCATTAATTCACATGAATTTCCTCAATTACAACTTTTTGAAAAACACCCCAGAGTGAGAATAGTGTTTTGCGATGTGAAATGGCGTCCGAGTGACTTACGGTGTAAGCTGAGGGAGATGTTGATGGTCCTCTCATCTGTGAAGCTCTTGAGTCCTGTTATCTTAGCGCACTTCAGATGTGTGCCCGCGGCGGAGTCGCCCACATTGATCCAGCAAACCGTTTCCTGCGCATACAGGAAGTCCATGGCTGTGGTCTGTTTTGTGCTTGTGTAGAGCGACGGGCTGCTGGAGCCGCTCAGAGACGTGATCTGGATGTTCTGAGAGTTCGCAATCACTAACACTGGGAGACGATCCACAGGCACTACAGCAACAGGAAGACATCCGTTTAATCTCCAATATAATAGCAGTTCAGCCAATAATAATGAATTAAACTGCTGGCTGATTCGGATACATGCATGTATGTGAGGGAACGGAAATGGAGAATCCTTATTTTATCTTATCTCGGACTGTTATGTCTGTCTTACCGTTCTTGGCCTTGCAGGAGCGGTTGTCTGGTTGCACTAGATAACCTTCCACACAGGAGCAGGTGTACGAGCCGTCGGTGTTTGTGCACGTCTGACTGCAGGTGCCGTACACCGTACACTCATCAAAATCTGAACACACACAGACACAATAAAAACTACATCAGGGTTTTTGTCTTGGAAGCTTATTTCCGCCACGGAATAAAAAAGCTTTATAACTTACAATTCTGACTTCTCTTCTCGCAATTGAGAGTTTATATCTTACAAATCTGAGACAAAAAGTCAGAATTGTGAGATATAAACTCTCAATTGCGAGAAGAAAAGTCAAAATTTGTGAGATGAAAAGTCGTAATTAGCTTTTTTATTCCGTGGCGGAAATAAGCTTAAAGACTTTATATATTGATCTTGCAACTGTGAGTTTATATTCCACAATTCTGATTTTTTTTTTTTAAATTGTGAGATATAAACCTCCAATTGTGAGAAATATAGTCGCAATTACCAATTACCTTTTTAATTTTGTTTTTACAATTATTTTTCTGTGGCAGACACAAGCTTTTATACATACTAGTTGTACAATCTTGTACAAGTAAGTATTACACAAGTAAAAACTTGCCAATGGGCTTAAAATGCATTTGTTTCAAGATATAATCTCTGAACATAAGTCTTATTATTTTACACAATTTTGTCACTCCAGTAAATTTAACTTGTTTAAAAGATGTTTGGACATTTGACTGAAAAATAAGACAAAAATACTGACAAACAAAGTGGGCAATAAATGCTGTAGAAGTATAGTTCATTATAAGTTCATTTTAACTAATGTAGTTAAATAATGTTAACAAACGAAAACTTTTCTTGGAGAGTAAGCAAATGAAAAAAAAATCAGATGTCCTAAAACAGTGTGGCATGACATACTGTAATTTGCTCATATTATTTCATGTTAAATAATACAATAATTTCTGTAATTATGTTAAATATCCATGTAATATACAAAAGGTTATTGTACAGTCAGACTGTCAGTATCTTAAAACAAACAATATCTTAAAAAAATATTAAAAAACATTTGTGACAATGACTAGCTGACGGTACATTTTTCTTTAAATGATACCCGATTAAAAATTGAATGCTGTGTGAATGAGTGTTAATTAAAAAAATAAAAATTGTTTATTCCAATAAAATTAAAATAATTATGCACTCTCTCTATCTGCGTCCATATGTCCAAGAAATGTTTTTGCTGGTGTGAGTGTGTGTGCACATGCAACCCACCTTTACAGGTCTTCCCGTCTTGGCTGATCTCATAGCCGCTCTTGCAGAAGCACATGGGGCCGGTGCGAGTGACAGCACAGTCGTCCTGGCAACCGGTGAGAGTGCAGTTCAGCGCCAGCTCTACAGAGATCACAGCAGAGGACAGACAGAGGTCAAGCAACACAACGCAATCTATGGCCAAACATACTGACCACTCACACTGCTGGCTGATTACAGGAAGACTGCAAATTACAAAACAGCAAAAAAATATTAAAAGAAGTCTAAAAGCACTACTTGTATAATGAAAGCATATGATGCATAAAATCTCACAAGCTTTATTTTTACTCAATCTAGTAACAGACTATACATTACATACTAGAATTATAATGTAGCACAAGTAAGGCTTTAGGCACTAGAATCCAGCTAACGCCTAATACAGTTATTCACCAAAGGGCACTTTCATAGTGTTCGAATACACAAAAACTTACTATAAATAAGAAATTGAACAAACAATATAAAAGCATCTATTTGACCCTGGTCAAGTGAACTTGGATCACTTTAACGCTTTTAAACACAATCTGTCGAGTCTTCGATACCTATAGGTATTGAACAAGTGAAAGCACCAAGAAGGGGTGGTAACATTAATAAACTTCTGCTACAGAGGGAAGCATTTTATATATAATCATACACTTTCTCCAAAGGGCCTTAATTTGGATTTTGATCTTAAACCTGTGGCGAGCAGGACGAGGCCGAGAGACGTGAGGGAACGGCGCGAGGCCGGTGGCGTGAGTGATAATGAATGACACCTGTGAGACGCACCGGTCTCGAATCTCTCATGGAGGAGCGGAAGCATAAAGGAGGAGCGACGCCTGTGATGATCGAGAGAGGAACAGGCCTGTGTTTATATTGTGTTTTATTTGTGTTTTGTGTAGGGCTGAACGATTATGGAAAATAATCTAATTGCGATTTTTTTAACCAATATTGCGATTGCGATTTAATATGCGATTACTTTAAGTTCTTTACCTTTGGTATAAGTCGACAAAGACAAGCAATAAATCATTGTACAGTAGGGATGGGAATCTTTAGGCAGCTCATGATCCGATACATTTTTTTTCTTATTAATTAATCTTAATAACACTTAAAATATGTATATAATTAGATGTGTAAATGTACATACTTTAAATATATATATATATATATATATATATATATATAAGCACATTTAATTAAACCAATTACATGTTAAGAATTTTAAATGGGCTATAAACTAATATAGCTTCAAAATATAAAAGCTAGTAAATAAAGAGGAACAAAAAAAAACCAATACAAGCAATAAACAAAGAGTGCTTTCAGTATTTAAAAGTAGGCTGTCTGAAAGTTTTCCATTCAAGAGCTGGAGTGATTTTCCCCCCTCAGTTTAGATACGATAAGCTGCATTCACACTAATGCACATATCTCTTTTGAAATTGTAAATGTGGTTTGTCCTGTTGGTTTAAGATATAACTGACCGTGTTTACATTCATTTCGCGTCAAAAGCATTTTGAGATGCAAGTACATTTAACCAATGAGTCGCTCACAGCCGCATGCACGAGCGCTCTTCACAAAGCGCGCGTAAGTATTTTAAAATGAAAGCAGCTTTCTCAGTGAATTTCATATTTTTTATATATATGCCAACTGCATTCCAAAAGACATAAATAATGCCTTTGTGGAGCATTTGTAAGGAAAATTCCGGCGGCCAAGACCGCGCACTGCAAGAGTAACATCAAAGCGGCAAAACCTGTGCAATGAAGCCCGCGACTGTCCTTGTAATTCGCTTAAACCCCGAACTTTATGAAAGCTTATTTTTCGGAAGGTTCGAGCGGTGTCGTGTGAGAGAGAGAGAGAACGAAATTAGAAGCAAGCAGAATACGGTTGTTTCTAAAGCACGCGCAGCGTCATCACGCATCTGTGTTTAAAAACTAAGCTCAGACTCGATTCCGAAATTCTCTGAATCGATCCAGAATTGTTGGAGAGAGAATAAATAACACAATATCACATACATAAAAAATAAATGGTTCTTTCCTGTATGCCAGACCTATGCGTAGCGTGCCAAATTGATGCTTGATCTGCAGACTGCTTTTCTCTCGCGTGTCACGTGACCAGTGTAATCGCAGCTTTTGCGGTTACAAAATCGCATTTCATCATATCGCGATATTATCGCAAATGCGATTAATTGTTCAGCCCTAGTTTTGTGTAGCCAGCAGTCGTCCGCGAGGGGCTGCTGGCGGTTCTTTTTGTTTTTGTATTTTGTTTTATTTTGAATATTAAAGTCTTTGATTGTCTGCCGGTTCCCGCCTCCTTCTTCCCTGAATCTTAAACCTCGTTACACTGGTGCCGAAACCCAGGAGGAAGGAGGAACGCGATGTCAAAGAGTCCTCGCCGCTGTGGGGAATCCGCGGTGCTATCGAGCATGGTGGGCAGAGTCGTCGCCGCTTGCCGTGGGCCGGAACCTGCTACCGTCCGCCATTGAAGGGGAGGAGCAGGGAGCGGGGGACTCCTGCCGGCTGCCCGAAACCGAGGAGCCGTTGCCATCCACCGGGCAGCGGAGGAGTGTAGAGCCGTCCACCGAGCGCTATCCAGCGCCACCACCAGGCACCGCGGAGGAGATCACCCAGATGGTGGGGGACCAGATGACACAGCGTTGTGGGAACCGGACCAAGTTTTGGGGGTTTTTTCACAATCAAAGACTTTAATAATCAAATAAAACAAATACAAAAACAAAAAGAACTGCCAGCAGCCCCTCGTGGACGACTGCTGGCTACCTAAAACAAAAACCAAACACAACATAAACACAGGCCTGTTCCTCTCTCGATCATCACAGTTGTCGCTCCTCCTTTCTGCTTCCGCTCCTCCATGAGAGATGCAAGACCGGTGCGTCTCACAGGTGTAGTGATGCACCGATGTGAAAATTGTGGCCGATACGATAACCGATATTAATATTGCTGTTTATGGCCGATACCGATATTTACCGATGTCGATATCTCTGTATAGAAAACACATTTTTATGATAATCAAATAAAGAGCTATTTTCCAAAACACTTTTTTTTTTACTTTTGTAATTTATTTTCAGAAATTACTGATATTGGGCACCTTTACCTGTGTGCAAAATATGTCATCAGATTTTCAGAAGAAAAAATAAATATTTATATAAAAATACATTTTTATAAAGGATACAAGTGTGTCCTGAATTCACACTATGAATAAGCCAACCCTGAGTATTCTCAATAAACATCTAACTCACTTGAGACCAAGTCACTGTATTCTGTGAACATTGTACAACAGTTCAAAACTTTAAAGTACAGTACTGTCCTACTAAGGCAAAAGACCTTAACTTCTATTTTATAGCACAATGTTATGATAACACTTAAAATGTAATCAGTATTAACCCTATTAGACTCACTATGATAAAAATGGCTTCACATGTAAAAAAAAGAAGTTGAAGTAGTGAGCATAGTTGGAATGTCCTGTATGAACAAAATGACGGAGTATGTTTTTGTTTCCACTGTTCGATCGCGCCTGCGCCTCTCTCTCTCACACGCTCGCGCCACACACACACACACACACACACACACACACACACACAACATATTCCAGCATTGCAATCTTGACGTCGCAGACAGTTCATAATAGTCACAGAGCTTCAGAGCTAAGGCAGGGCTACAGATTAGGTGTCCCTAAAGAACTGTAACGTTATCTAACAGTTAGTAGTTCCTCATTGTAATGGATTTGCTTTCTCGTTGGTTGTTTGACATGGATTTTAACCAGGGTTCAACAAAAGGTAGGCTTTAAATTACTACATTCCCGCTGCTGGTGTATAATGGGTGTGTCGTTGCGGCTCCAACTGACCAACTCGCATAGTTTTCAGTCAGTGGACTGTCATTGACAGGCGAGAGCTAGCATTTTATTTCAGTTGTAGCCTACATGTAGCCTTACGGGCTGTGAATTAAGATATCCTACAAGCCTGCTCTAATGCAGCGCTTGTTACTAGATAAGTTGTTGATTATGGCTCGAAACGTGTTTGTGTCTAGTTTGTGAAGTAGCATCGCTAGCTAAAGGCTACCGCTAGCTATTACTGGATTTTAAAGATTATCTTTTTTATGCACCCGTGTCGTGTGTCATTCTTACCTTGATCATTTTCATCATCATTTTCCCCCGAGAGTATGCCATTATTCAGTAATCTAACAAAAGCAATCACTGTGAAACATGTAACTTACATGTGTGTCTGAGGTGATTTAATTGCTACATCATAACCCCGTAACTCCAGCGCGACAATACTTTGATGGTCGGTCAGAACAAGGCAGAGTGCCGTAACTTACGCCTCCAGCACCTGCTTCAGCATGTGTGTAATGTATGCGCTCGTGCAAAAACAACATCCCCGCCCCCACACTCACATCTAAGCCTACACACACGTCAAATACACAGGAATGATTATCGGCCTGTTCACATCGGCCCTATTTTGACATCGGAACAATACCGATGTGTAAAAAATTGACCATATCGGCCGATATTATATCGGCGGCCGATATATCATGCATCACTACACAGGTGTCATTCATTATCACTCACGCCACCGGCCTCGCACCGCTCTCTCACGGCCCTCGGCCTGGTCCTGCTCGCCACAATACCTTTTTTGTGAATTGTTTTATTTTTTCCTCCTCATCCCTAAGGGTCTTTGATTTGGTGTTTGTTCTCAATATTTGTGTCAATTATTTTCTAGTAAATATTGGTGACTATTTTTTTATGTACTTTTTTGGAGTTTATTCTCAACATTTTTGTTATGTTGGTTATTATTTAGTATTTTGAATGATTGGTTATTCTTATAATTAGATCAGGTGTGATAGATCATGTTGATATAAATTGTATCTTGCTGTGTACTTGTTTTTATACCTGACGAAGATCATCTGGTCGAAAAATTGTAAGCAGCAGTGGCAGCGTGCCGACTTTTGTTTACTCGAGATTTGCTTGGGCAGTAGGTGTACTTTATTTTAAAATTCAATGTAGCATTAAGCTTTTAGTGCCACTCCTTGGACATTTCAATTCAGAACAACTTAATAAAACATTGACATATTCACGTTCATCTGTTTCAGATAAAACTGAACACACTTTTAGCGCCACACACTGGACATTTCACTTTGAAACTGTTGCGAAACGTAGTATCATTTTGCAGAAATGTTGCCACAGGTACATTTTTCCAATGAGCCTGGGCTGCTATTTTCCATGCAATGACATCTTTAACTGATTTAGCAAACCACAGAGTGACTCAAATAAAATAACAGCACCTGGTATCTCAGAACACACATACTGTATGAGAAACAAATGAGCCTCTAGATCAGGGATGGGCAACTCCGGTCCTGGAGTCCTGCAGAGTTTAGCTCCAACCCTGATAAAAAACTCACCCGCCCTTAGCTTTCTAGTAATCCTGAAGACCTTGATTCACTTGTTCAGGTGTGCTTGACTAGGGTTAGAGCTAGACTCTGCAGGACAGGACTGAAGTTGCCCATTCTGCTCTAGATGACCTGCTTCAACAGCTCGCAGTAACTATGCTAATATGCTATCAGCTCTTTATGTAGACAGCCTTCCCAGCTAACATAGTGAACAAATGTTACTCCAGTAATGTTAATAGAGCGTTCGTTCAAAGTTATCTGGTCTTTGATAATGTTCTCAAAAAGTTAGCACAAAAAAAATATTTCTACATTTTTCATGGAACGTTTTTACCTGAATTAGCTGGATGTTTTTTTAACTTTTTTTTAAATGTTACTACTTGTTTCAGAACGTGTAGAGAACATTAAAAGAATGACAAATGTTGGAATGTTCTATGGAATGTAGAATGGAATGTTCTCTTAACGTTCACATAACCAAGAAAAAAAAAAACATTTTTTTGAAACATTAAAAAAAATTAGGTTCTGAATTAGGGGTGGGCGATATCTCGATATTTAAAATATATCGAGATATTTTTTAAACACGATATGGATTTTGACATATCGTATATATCGATATATTGTTCATATTTAATTCTGATTTCGCCACTTTGCTTGTTTGCCTTCTCTGTGCTGTGCTCGCCCCCGCCTCCTTGCTTTTGTTCCCCCTCCCCTCGCGTGCAGTGTTGCCAACTTAGCGCCTTTTTCGCTATTTTAGCGACTTTTCAGACCCCTTTAGCAAAATGTTTTTCAAAAAAGCGACTAGTGACAAATCTAGCGACTTTTTAGAGAAACCTCAGTAACCTCCAGATGTTGCCAGTGCTGTTCTGCGAGCGCAAGATCTTGCTTTCTCCCTGCCGTCACTCTCTCTAACTGCGTCTACCTTGTTCAGTGAGCACATTCATGTGTTGAGCGCGCGCCAGTTTTTTGTTTGTCCACGGACTTGTCACTTATCTGCTTCTCTTTTGTTTTATATTTAAAGTTTTGTTTGACCATTTTAATTTCCTTTCTTTTGCTTATTACTTGTAATACTCACTATCACAGAGCTTTCACCCAGTTCCCGAACTCTCTGAGTTCAGTTAATTTTACACATATAGTCATTCACTATATCATAGCTACTTGTTCTATTGTCTGACAAAAATAATATAGGAAATGAGAACAGCTTTATTGGACATTCGGCGACGGCTATATTATATTATATTATAATACAGAATGTGAGCATGAATTTAGAGAGAAAACACATTAGGCAGGCAGACGCACTTTGTTCCTATATGCACTGCCTACCTTGAGTTGAGTTGTTTCATTTTTGAATGAAAAGAAGGCATTATGTATTATTTCTTCCTTTATTTTACAGTTAAATTATTATTTTTGTATGTCGCAGAAGCACTTTGTTCCTACATGAACTGCCTACCTCTTTGCACTTCAATAAAACAAAGACTGTGGGGTATTTGGCATATTTGTTTTTGCAGTAGTTTTTGGGGGGTTATTTTTCCTGTAAAGATATCGAGATATATATCGTATATCGAGATATAGCAAAATATATGGAGATATATTTTGCTCCATATCGCCCAGCCCTATTCTGAATGAAACAATATTTCATCATTAGCTTAGCAAAATGCTAAAATGTCAAACTCTATTGAAAGCAACAGTTAAGTCGAGTCCAATCACAGCTCTATTTGTGCGGCACATTGAGCTGCTATGAACATCATTCCAGATCAGTCACTTATTTGGTTCCATTTCAATTGGGATGTTGCTCTAGAAGACTCTGTAGTCTTCGATAGGTTTTGGGAC